>OY744543.1:2220000-2257500 GCA_963556195.1 Sepiola atlantica | reverse complement strand
CACTTCTCGCCGACAGAATTTGAGATAAAATGATGAACAACCCGCCTCGTCTAAAGTACAGCATTTGCTCATTTAATTCTATGTGTCCCCCTGTTTCTCTCAAAACTCGATATTGGCTTCCCTGGCGTAGCAATAGCAGAGGAGAGAGTGGTTTGCTTACCATGTATACATTCATAGAAACATTATTATACAGGACTTACTTGTACAAGAAAATTCAATTTTTATCCGACATTTAAGTTAGCGTCAATGTGTAGTATATTTTCGGTGTCATTAGGCCACCATCCTCTAACGTCATTGTTCAAGCTTCGATTGTTGGCATCCGTATGCGTCTCAGATTTGTCTGTTGCCAAATTTCAGCATCTGCTGTGACTGTGCAAGCCTATCCTGGATCGACAAGCTCTGTAGCAATTGCCACAGATACAGGTGGTGTTTGTTGCAAGAGCTCTGTTGCAGCCCGGTGCCGTCTGTGCTCTCCCCTCTCCTTCCAATCTCTCTCCTCTCTTCACTCCTTTTGTAGCATATCTTTACAGTTCTTCTCCAACGGCCGTGATCTTCAATAATTTCAATAACTAAAACAATTCTAAAGCTGTCTTAGACAAATTCAAACTTTTCAAATTCTACACTCATTATAATCTCTAAATATTCAAGCACTTTTAACAACTAATATTTGCGATATCCGGAATCTACTGAAGTTATTATTCAAATTAATGTGATGTTGCTAGTCTCAGTCTTTTTTATAAATACTATTATAACATGTGTTCTTCAGAATTGTGTGATCTATTCCAAGCTTCTTTTATTCCAGCTCGTTTTACTTATTGGTCTAGTGGTCTCCATCAATTCGCTGTTTTATAGCTCATTGTAATCAGCTTCCTATGCAAGTAGCTTCTTTCCCAGAACCGCAGGCTTGTGGAACTCTCTTCCTGCTGACTGTTTTCCTCCTACTTATAACTTTGGCCTTTTCAGGACTAAGGTCAATAGGCATCTCCTGTTTTTGATATAATCATATTTGTTCTTGTTAAATCTTTACATCAAGTGGCTTCATGCTTTGTCTGGAGCAATTTTAATTAAAAAAGAAGAAAACTGGTAAATATCATTTTCCCAGAATATACATATATATTTTTTAGTCACTGTGAATTGAAGAGGCTGTAATGGAGAGAGTAAATAGGAGCAAAGCTGTAAAATAATTTGAACATTTAAATCTGTCAATAAATCTCCTAGGCAAGCTCCTTTCCGTAAATTAAAATTTTAAAGCGTGAAAACTGAGTCATGAAAAGCATGAAAACTGATTTTTCTTAAGTAATACTCATAGACAAATCTCGGTTGCCCTTATAAAGGGGCCAAAGGTTTGACTTTATCTGATCCGAATGTGAATGTGGTTAAGAGAATGCATCAAGTCAGTGGAAGATTGATGGTATGGAAAAAATTATTACAGAGTTACCTCTCCCCCCCGCCCCCCCCCCAAAAAAAATATATAATTTATGGAATAAATTAGCAATGTTTGAATGTGTATATATTTGTTATTTATATATTCATATATTTCTATGTATAGGATTCATTACTAAACTGAGTAAGCGATTGCTATAATTTTTAGAGACAGCCGCTAGGCGGGAAGGTGGATAATGTAAGCTATATTTTATTTTATTCAGTTTAATGCTACGAGGACACAGAAGAGGTTGTATCCATAGGAGTTTTGTGAAATTTTAACCGTAGGTTTTTGACATAACACTAGGTATTAGACATAGCTATAGGTATTAGACATAACTATGGGTATCAAACATAACCATAGGTATTAGACATCAATAAATAAATCTTTCTCAAATTCTAATTTCTCTGGGGTATTTTAGAAATGTGGACACAGCCTCGTAATTGAAAATCAATATATTTCAGATGAATTTTATCAATAGTCATTATACGCTAAATTCAGCAAAATTCCTTGAATTCCAACTTGTTCTTAAGACTCCTTAAGGTTAAATTTGTCGCTCCCGGTTCATAAATTGTAAAGCTCTTTCCTGGAACTAACACAGTTTGCTTTTTTTGTTTTTTGTTGTTAATGATTAATGATCTCGCATACGACGTTCTTACTTGTTTTCAAACTTTTTAAAAAGTTTTTGTTCATTGTTTTTCTTACCTGAAAATGATTCGACGAAGAATCGAAAGTACTCGTGATACTTATGGAACACTTATTAATGATTTAGAAAAAATATTATCATTAAGAAAAACGGAAAAATAAAAAAGACATAATTCAGTATTAACAATGTTTGCTTAAATGAAAAAGTGCTGCCAAAATACACACACAATACATATAATTATATTATTATTTCATGCATATACACATGAAATATTATAAAGTGATATAATATGTAGCATTTAGACTGGAGATTTCCTACTGGAATGAAACATAACCTCCTCTATGTACCTAACTTTCCATAGATATATTTTCATACTACCACTACAACATATATTGGTTGATGCGCTGACTGCGTCTAACCACACTAGGGGAGTCTTTACAAGACGCATCATGTTTATCTTGAGTGTTATGTTTTATATATGTACGCTCTCAGATGAGTGAAGCAATCCGCTAGAGGAAATGGTGGTTTGCACTTAAGCGTAAAGCAAGATTCTTTTGTAATTGTTTTGAATAGTGTAAAAAGTAAACAAATAAATACGAAAATTCGTATAAAAATGATATATATATTTCTTCAAGCAGTATGCAAGTTAGCTCATCTCGTTGGGAGTCAGACTGTTATCATGGTGAGTGAATAAAGTCCGAGGTTCGAATCGAGTGATGTGTTCGCTGCGTTAAACCACAATCATGAGTCTTGAAAATAGGAAACATGTCTATGCGAATAGTTATATATATATATATATATATATATATATATATATATATATATATATATATATATATATATATATATAATGAATAAGGAAAATAATTGAATAAAATACAATATTTATTAATTCATTGAATATCTAAAGAAGGAATATAAAGAAACTTTTTTTCTTTAGCTTAATCCATGGATTTTCGAAAATAAGCTTTTTCTATCAGAGGACAAATCAGCAAAAATAGTGCAACTAGTTAGCATATATTTGAAAATATAAAAAATTGTGAGCAAAACACCTCCAATGAAAAATATAAAATTTAAATATTTTCAATGAAAAATATTATATATATATATATATATATATATATATATATATATATATATATATTAGATGAAAAATATAAAAACTATATTTTTCATTGTAGATGCGTTTTTTTTCACAATTCTTATATATTCAAATATAGTCTAAACAGTAATAAAATTTTTGCTGATTTTTTCTTTGATGAAAAAGGCTTTTTTTTATCTATATATAAAGAAATCGAAAATATTTCTTTTTATATCCCTTGTTTGAATTTTTGAGGAATTAATAAATGATGTATTTTATCCTATTTCTATTTTCACTATCCATTTTCTTATATCTTTGCTCTATTTTGTATATCGAGCATTGACTTTTCACAATAGGATACAATACAAATGTATAATATTCATATTTATTGTTTCATTTTTTTAACATAGTTCACCCCAGACAATGGCAAACCGCCACTGTAGACGTAAGGGGCTACTGAGAAATAAAGGAGAGAATGTTGATGGGGGGGGGGTCAACCTAAATTGGGATCTGCGCAAGCAAGATGTCTGTTTACATTAGTTTTTAACTTCTGCATGTCTGTACTGTCGGGGAAACAGGAGACAGGGAAAGAGTTCCAGAGGCCAGCAGCACGAGGAAAGAAGCTATTTGAGTAGAAGGCTCTCCGACATTTGGGGACCTCCACAGTGAATGAATGAGATTTAGTTTATTGTCGAGTTAGTCTAGTGAATTTACGTCGATGGAACACCAGAGTAGCCAATTCATCGGAGCATAATCCATTGAAGTATTTGTAAAACAAGCACAAGGATGCTACATTGCGGCGATGGGACAGGGACTGGAGCTTGGTTGACAGTGAGGGATCTATTAGGTTGGTGACTCTTTTTTGGACCTTGTCAAGGAGGGAGAGACTAATAGATGATGCACCAGTCCAGATGTGACAACAATACTCCATGCATGGGCGGATGGTGGCTTTGTAGAGATACAGGATAATGTCAGGTGTGAGGAGTTTACTAGCACGGTAGAGGGAGATGCGTCAGCAATCGATGAAGTGAAAAGTATCCAATGTTTATGTTAATTATTACAACGATAAATAAATCAAATCAAATAATATAAAAAAATTTGATCTGAGCAGTACAAATCAAATCAAAGTTCGCTGGTTTAATGGGGAATCCGTTAAATTCGAATTGAACAAAATTAAAATTGAATTGAGTCAACAAACACGGTCATATCTTCCCCCGGAGCGAATAAAAATAATTAAATTTTAAAAGTATTCGCTCTCCCGCGAGCCAAATAAACAGGACATTTTTCGTCGAAATATATATATATTACATTTTGAGCACTGCTCCAATCTGCTTCCACGCAAAGAGTTTTTCTTCACATTCTACAATTTCACCGGATTTCTTTTCAACGGAAATTTACCACCCGGAAAATTTGCATATCTTTTTCACGGAACTTTTCTTTTCATTCAATACGTTTTTTTAACAAAAATTATTTTAATAATTTTTAATAATAATTTTCATATTTTTCAAATATTTGAACTTTGGTTTTTTCGAAAGCCAACTTATCCATCTGTATTTCTCCTCTGATGATAAGATTTCGATCTTTGAAAAGCCTTGGCCTAAGGAAAGAATAATAAACACTAGTTTATTACTGAATGCACCTTGCATTGAACAATTGAAATTTGAAATAAATTTGGACAATCGTCGCATATTTATCACTCGTTTTTCTTCTATCTATCTATATATATATATATATATATATATATATATATATATATATATATATGTAATACGAAGAGACGAATGGGTCGTCGGCTATTTTCTTCATTTTTCTTTTTAATAACACATAAAAATAAATTTCACTAATTAGTACTAAATAAAAAGCGGTGATATAAATAGTTAGTCATCTGAATATAATTACATGTAATCTCTTGTTCTAGTACTTTTTCTATGTCTGTATATGTGTGTGTTTTTCTCGCCTTTGCGAGACTTACACATTACGTTGTTTGTCCATTTCATATTAATTGATTGTTTATTGAAATTTAAAATGCAATGGCGTAAAGAATTTTTTTAATTCGATATAAAAACAATTTCATTACAAAATTAAATACATCATAGTGCATATCGGTTTTTCCGTAACAAGTCAACCATTTTAATCTTCGTCTATTCATGCGTGGTCTTAAACCCTGAGACGTTCACATTCTGCAGTCCCAGTATTAAACCATGATGACATATTGAAATATGCATGCATGTACGGGGATCTACACGAAAACTTTATTACGAACACACAATCCCCAACACGATCCCTAACCTACACGTCTACCTCAGTCATTCGCTGCTGGACAAACGTGCCGACCGTTATTTCTTCAACTCTCGCCATGACGTCATTCACGAGATCTCGTCTCCTTATCTTTAATCATACCACATTTTTTATTAAACTTCGTTTTTCTATGTTTTCCTTCTAATTTCATGTTTTTTTTTTGTTTCATTTGCTTTTTAGATGTGTTCCTTCTGGTTCTGACATGCCAGAGTTATTTTGGGATCATAATTTAGCACGCTCTCGGGGGTCATATAATGCTCAAGAAAAAGAAAACATAATTGCTATGCCAACGGGCCATCGCTGATGCAGCAACATTCAAAAGGAAACAAAAGAGAAGATTTGCAAACAACGCGAGACTCTGACGTGGTTGCACGATTTTGTGTGCGCTTAAAAATGTCGATTTTTTTTTTCGCCTGCCAAACAATTACTATTGCCAACAACACTGATCCCGCAGGTGCTGACCATGGGAAAACAACTGCAGATGAAGTAGCAGCTAGAAAACATCAATATCATACATGTTATTGTTATTCATGTACGGTACAAGGCTAATTACACTGCGACCAGCGATAATAGCTTTCTAATAAAAATTGAATTTATTCATCATTCTTATAACCAATTTACGTAATTGCTTCGGATTTTTGTCCGCAAGGACCCGTGGCGCAGTTGATATAGTACTAAGTGTAAATCAGTTCTAAGTGACGGTCAACTGAAGGTTGAAGGTTACGAAGGATTGCGAATCACTGAAGACTTCTTCCCAGTCATGGCAGATGGAACGAGAGCATGCTACCCTCGTGGATTAAAGAAAGGGTTCCGTTCGAAATTCCGTCAAGATTCCCGAGTTCGACAGAAAGATACCCGAGTTCGACAAAGTACACCTGAAGAAAGTCGGAAGTTACATCGGCCGAAACGTTGTGATAAAAACACCCAAGATGAGAACAGTAGTCCGAATATACCAAATTCCACCAATTTACGTAATTGTTTTACAGAAATCCTGGCTCATTATGATAACATTATGTGATTGTTGTCAATAATTTCTTCAGTCATTAACTTTTTTTTTTTTTATTTAGGGATGGTCAGAGATAATGTTTTTTTTTACTTCTTAACAACAATGAGACGTTTAAAATAACTAACTGAGAGATAAAATAAATTATAATAAAGAAAACTGCTAAAAGAAACCCTTCTGCTATGTAATTGTCCTAAAAATAGATCGTAAAAATGGTTCTGAAAGATCCTTCCCCAAGGAGGAAATGATCAGATGCTGGAATATACAATACTGTTACCAACTAGGATTTGAGGAATATTGGTTTTTGTGTCCGTAGAAAACCTGGGCAATCAAGAAAATCAATCTTCACCGAAGCTGGGTGTGCTGATATACCAACATCAACAAGGAATGCAATTCTTCAAACGATAGCTTCTGTGAAAGTTCCACTTACAAAGCCCACTCTTACAGCATAACACAAAAATTTGAGAATGGAATGGGAAAAGAAATATATGAAGATGGATATGAGTAAGGTTCTTTTCACTGATGAGATCCGGCTACATCTTGATGGGTATGATGGCTAAGCGGAAGAATGAGGTTTATTCCGCAGATGAGAGTCATTATCGTTTGATACGACAACAGAAGCGTGGAGGAGACATTTTATGGGCGAGTATCATTGGAGATAGACTTGTTGGTCTTATAAGAGTACCCGAAGGAGTAAAAATTACGTCTGCTGCCTATTGCAATTTCTTGAGAGAATCTCTGGTACTCTGGCTAGATAACATAAATCTTGCTCTACTAAGAAACTTGTTTTTATGTACGACAATGCTCCTTCTCACTCTGCCCATGCAACTTAAGCATTCTTAACATCTTTGAGCATCAAAGGTACAAAGTTGATGATCTGGCCACCATGCTCCCCAGCTTTAAACCCAAAAGTAACCATTTAGTCTATCATCAAACGAGATGTTTATGTGAATGGGCGTTAATTCTCGTATACAACGGAGCCATTAATGGTGTAGCAATGGTATTGCTACCAGCCACTATTAAAAATTGACTGATTCATTCAATACAAGACATTTAGAAGTTATAAAGGTCAATTGTGTTTATGTTAGTAAATAAGGTATTTGTTCATTATAAATATATTAAAATAAACATATTATTATATATTTAATCATATCAATGTTAAATACAACCGTCATTCATCTTTATTTCATTTATTATTTTCACTAATAAACGTCTATTTCAGTTGTTTTAATTGAAAAGCTATTATCATTGGTCGGTCAAGTTTCAGTGATTTTAACAAATATGTTATTTTGCAAATACTAGCAATGAGTTTTTGATGTTAGCAACACTTATATAACTGCGTGATCGATTAGCTGTGAAAAGATTTCCGAAATTGAATCATGGAAAATTGAGAAATAAATATTTTTGTAAAAAAGCTATTGCAAGTGAATGTTTGTTCTGGTTTATACGCGATATTGTTAGAGACTCGTATGTGAAGTTAAACTTGCGTTCATTTTCATTCTGATATAAACCCCAAATGGTTTATTGCTTTTGAATATTTCTATCGTGGACACAGCCTAGAGAGAGAGAGAGAGAAAGAGAGAGAATGAGAGAGAGAATGAGAGAGAGAGAGAATGAGAGAGAGAGAAAGAGAGAGAGAGAGAAAGAGAGAGAGAGAATGAGAGAGAGAGAAAGAGAGAATGAGAGAGAGAGAAAGAGAGAGAGAAAGAGAGAGAGAAAGAGAGAGAGAGAAAGAGAGAGAGCGAATGGGAGATAGAGAATGGGAGAGAGAGAATGAGAGAGAGAGAGAAAGAGAGAGAGAATGAGAGAGAGAATGAAAGAGAGAATGAGAGAGATAGAAAGAGAAAGAGAGAGAGAGAGAATGAGAGAGAGAGAAAGAGAGAGAAAGAGAGAGAGAATGAGAGAGAGAGAAAGAGAGAGAGAGAATGAGAGAGAGAGAAATTGTTGTTTTTGGTTTTGCAGAACATGATTGAGTTTTGCAAAGAGGAAAAAAACATCAATGTTTGGTACATTTTGGGTAAGGAAGCCGATATCTTCAGACAGCCTGATGTGAGAGCTGTGAGCTGTGTGTGTGTGAGGTGGAAGAACAAAAGATAGATTAAGTACAAATCCGTGTATTTTTCATTTATTTATTTATTTGTTTTCATTCGTATATTGTATTTTACTTAGGTTTGTAAAATAATTTCTTTCTGTGCGTTTTTTTTAGAATTACTTTTTAGGGAGGAATTTCGTCTTGGTCCACCGATTAAATAGACATGAAAAAAAGTTATATGGTGAAAATGATACTGAAACTAAAAGAGAGATTTTAACAAAAAAAACAAATAGAAAAAAAGACAGATCATTTTGTGGTCACACTGACAACAATAACAGATTTTATGATTTCTGTTTTCTTAGATTAAAAGAGACAGACCGGGAGAAAATAAAGAACGAGAAACTACGAGATATGAAAATATAAAGAGAGAGAGAAAGAGAGAGGATGAGGGAGAGGGAGAGAAAGAGAGAGGAAAATAGAGAGAGAGGCTATCATTCCAAACTCTCTAAAATTATGCAAAACAAAGTTTATACATAGCGATTCCTCAGGTTGTGATTACGTAGAATACTTAAAAACAATATATGTCCTTTGAAACATATTTCAAACGAGATGTCATTTTAACCACATTTCATCGTTCCCCTTCTAAATACGAGGGTTCTTGATAAGGTGCAGAAACGTATCTGTAATTTGATTGGCCCTACCCTTTCTTCTTCTCTACACCCTCTTTCTCACAGACGTGATGTTGCTAGGCTCATTCTTTTCTATAAATACTATCATGACATGAATTATGTGATCAATTTCCCGCTTCTTTTGTCCCAGCTCGTTTGACACGTTGGTCTAGTGGTCTCCATCAATTCGCTGTTTTGATACCTCATTGTAATACAGCTTCCTATTCAAGTCGCTTCTTTCCAAGAACTGCAGGCTTGTGGAACTCTCTTTCTGCTGACTGTTTTCCTCCTACTTTGGTATTTTCAAGACTAAGGCCAATAGGCATCTCCTGTTTTTGCGATTACCATATTTGTTCTTGTTAGCTCCTTACATCAAGTGGCTTCATGCCTTGTCTGGAGCGATTTCCATAAAAAAGTAATCTATCTTCATTATTTATTACTTTACATACTTTGCATTTTAGTTCAAAGTAACTGCAAATAAATCACGTTTAATTTGAATTATTTATTTAAAAAAATAAAATCCATTTCATTTCGAGCATATTTTCTCATTGCTAATGTACACATAAAACAATTGTTTTGCTAATACTGAGTATTGCTGGTGTGCCTTTTAATATGAGTTACGTCAGTCGATACGAAAAGGCCACAATCGAACATCAATGATTTATTTTGTGTTGTTTTAATATTTCGGTCACCTAAGTTACTCTGAGTGATAGCTAGTGGAATAGTACACGTGATAGCTAGTGGAACGCTGACAAGATAACGAAACCAGAACTGGATTATCCATCTTTCAAAACAAGACCACAACGAAGTTAGCGACGCAACAGTGTACAAATATTAACTACCTTTCTAACATAATGCATTTAGAAAGAAACTGTATATTTTTGTTCTTTTGATCGGCGGACATCTTTAATTTCTTAATATATTTTTCCATTGTTATTTCATTTTACAATACACGTTGAATCGTATTACTACTTGTGACGATAATTTTCGTTCTTTCTCCAGCGTTTAACACCTGGGGATGATTCGACGAAGAATCGAAAACGTTCGTGAAACCTGTGAAACCTATGGAACATTTATTTTTTATTTTAAAAAAAAGACACTCAGAAAAATTGAAAAAATAAAATAGGTACAATTAAACAGACGAATTCTGTTATTTTATATTATGGATAATTTGTATTTGTATTATATATATATATATATATATATATATATATATATATATATATATATATATAATAAGGAGAGGTAGTTTTCATTGATTCATTGTGTGTAATACGTATATAGAGGAGTATTAGAAGGCTATCACAATGCAAGAAATGGAAATATGTCGACGTTGAGAAGTAAGACAAAAACAAGTGATTTTTTTATATACTTAAAAAAAAATTTCATTTTTTTTTTCTATATAGAAAATCTTACTTTATTAGGCAAGCTTTATAGAAAAAAATTATAATCTTTTTCTAAGTATATAAAAAATCACTTGTCTTACTTCTCAACGCCACATATTTCCATTTCTTGCATTGTGATAGCCTTCTAATACTCCCCCCTCTCTCTCTCTCTCTCTTTCTCTCTCTCTCTCTCTCTCTATATATATATATATATATATATATAGTTCATATTAACTCAAGACCAATGTATCGATCTGTCAAAATGAACCTTGGTGCATAAGTCTGTGTATCCCTCTGATCGTTATCAACCCCATTATCAGTGGCTCTCGCGGCTTAATCGCTAATCCACGCCTTATTTCATAAGCGTTTAATGAAGTTTAATTAAATATTAGGCGATTAATTTAATCTCATTAAACCTCTGCGTGAATTCAACATCCAGTTCCAATCTAACTCATTAATGCTGTTTAATCGTTATTGCGAAATGGGGTTCTTTCGCCAATGCAATATTACAATAGTGTGCATAATCTAAATAAAGTCCCCACGCGCGGCTAATATAATCAATTTATTCGTAGAATGTTATTAGAAACCAGCAAGGAAACTCGACGTTGCCCGAAAGCAATAGCTTCTTATTTTTATAGTTATGTTTCAGAGTCGTATTTTGAAGTTATAGTTTTCACTCGGACTTCAGGAAAGCACACATGTCTATCCTTGCTCAAACCCGATAGTTACTCACTCCCCCCCCCCTTTTCTCTCTTTCTCTCTCTCTCTCCCTCTCTATATATACCAATCTCTCCCTCTCTATCAATCTCTCTCTTTCTATATATATATATATATATATATATATATATATATATATATATATATATATAGTATCATTTTTTATTTATACAAACATAATGGTTGTATAAATATAAATTTATACTAACGAACAGCTCTACTTGTTATTGAGCACTTTTTATAAACACTGGAGTTTCAACGAATTTACATCTACAGAAACTAATACAATACATGTACAATATATATATATATATATATATGTATACATATGTGTGTGTTTGTGTGTATATATATATATATATATATATATATATATATATATATATATATATATATATATATATATATATATCGGTTAATTTCGCTGATGAAAACATGCTATTTCACCAAGACAAGGCACCGTAACACAAGTCGATATCAACGATGGCAAAACTACATTCATTGCACTTAAAATTGCTTCCGCACCCACTCTATTCGTGAGATCTGGCTCTCGATAACTACTGGCTGTTTGCAGACCTCAAAAGAATGCTCCAGGGAAAGAGAGTTGGCTCTAACTGAGAAGTGATATCGGAAACTGAAGCGTATTTTGCGGACAAATACAAATCGTTCTACAATAAAAAGCATTGAGTAGTTAGGAAACCCTAAAAACTATGTTGATGAATTGTCAAATTTTGCTAAAAACTTGTTGCTTTAGTAATTAGGCCCAGGACTTATTAGGTGATGTGTATATATATGAATATACAAGGAGAGTAGAAAGTGACTAACTTTGGGTTTACTTTCGGTAGCCTCGTAACTTTCGCTTCTCTTATTTTGTCCTTTAATCCTCACATTGCATGAGCGATGTTTCCGACAAAGGAGAAAGAATTTCTGTTTTCTGGGTCGGAATCTATTCATCTACCACCTAGCTAGTTTACCTTTAAGTAGTATTGTTTTGCTCCTTACATCAAGTGGCTTTATGTCTTGTCTGGAGCGACCATTAAAAAAACAAATAATGTGTATTATTGAGTGGGGGGGGGACATCACTTCATCAATTTAATTTGACTTTATTCTATCGAGCTTTTTTTCTTAGAGCAGATGAACAATGCAAAGCAAAGACTTCAATGTGACATTTACTGTGAATTAAACATTTTTCATAAATTGGCAATAATTGGAAAATGGGTGTGGCATTATTTCTATCATCATTTATCATGATAACGCCAGGCCTAACATTGCAGAAAAGAAAAATAGTATTCTGTAATAATATGATTGGGCGATTATGTACCACCCACGATATTCTCTTGAATTTGTATCGACAGACTACCATCTACTTAAGAGCTTTAAATATCATTTGATTGAATTTAGATTTATTAAAACGAACATTGAAAAGGTAAAATTGCGAAAACAAAATATTTTATTGAAAATGTAATTGTTTTGAAATAACGGGTAGCTAATTGACTATTTTGTTCGGGTCACTGAGTGCGTTGCTTCAAATCAAATAAGCATACCGTTTGCAGAAATGAAAGGCGTATACTGAGACCTTTAATAGTTCAAGCTTGTGGCTTGGTGTGACGAAACACACACGATTTAAAATGAGAGGCGTTGATTGGCTCACCAATCGTAAAATAAAATAAAAATGCGAAACGATCCGTGGTTAGTTGACCAATCAGAAGTGTTTGCGACGAGTGATAATGCTCTATAAACAATAACATTTTAGGGGTTCAAGTCAGAGATAAATCGGTGATCGCTCAAAAATAGTAGACTAAATGACTAAGAATAGAAAATCAAATTAATTCAAATAAAAAACATCAAATTTAGTTCAAATTTGATGACCTGCTTAGAAACATTTCAAGCTCAGGCGATATTTTTAAAAGTAGTATGTTCTTTTCGACACTGCAGTATCTATATACTTGCAAAGTTTCGTATTAATATTTTGAAAGTTCTTAATACACTTCTTTAAAACCCCAAAGTTCCTTAATCGATGAAACATAATATTTTTAAAAAAATATTATTCTGATCAATATTTGTTATTGTTAACTGCGTGTTCTTCTTGTTTTGGGGTTGATAACATAAGCGACCAATTACTCAATTACCTTGGACACTGAAATACATTTTAATTCTCTCTTTAATCGCAGCCAAAATTAAATTTCACTACACAATATCCGAGAAAGAACTGGAGATGTAATTATTGTTTTACTGTGATGTTTTCAATGTGTGGTTGATTTGTTAAAAAAAGTGTAACATTTCTCGGGGGGGGGGGGGTTAGGGTAGACTTCGTAATAATTCTTACTCAGCCCATGTTAAATGAATTAGTCAGCAAGGGTTATAAATATTTTATTTAAATTTATAAACTACTTATGGAAAATAGTTTTGATTGTACTTCCAAACAAATCAGATTCATTGGTAAAGGTAGCACAGTGTGACAAGCCATATGAAAAGACAGAAGATATTTACATTCATATGCAGTCTAAGGACACTTTAAACCGAGATCTAATAGGCACTGACAGGCTTTTCCACATAGCCGAAACGCGAGCAGAGATTGCTACCTTTTTTCTATTGAGACGAAAGCGACGATGGTACATCTTTTACTAGTGCCCGCGGATAGTGCGAAAAACCTCTCGAAAGGAAGATTTACATTCCTGTTTATGATGTTTTACGACAGAATCAGGTCTCTCGCCTTCTACGATACTCAAGTGAAAACAGATTTAGTATTTGAAGCCGTTCTTTGTGGGTAAGCGTGGAGAGTCCCGTGACCATCCTTATTTGAACATTGACTTCTAAAGATTCACTTTAATGTTTTGCAAAAATAGTTTAAAGTTAACCAATTTTATTGCTCATTCTTAAAATGAATTCCCGTTACTTCGAATTCTTTTTTATGAAGCTCTTCAAGTTATGCATAGGAAAAAGAATACTGGTTTTTCGTAAGATGCGTCCATTAATCTGCGCGTTTTCATCTGCTATTTCAGACATTAACGTGACAGATCGACATACTGTCAAGGCCTCTTACAGAGAGGTTGAGATGCATCTTAAAAATTGTTTATTCAATATGCGCTGATGTGAGTGATGAAAATGCTTAAGTGTGACAGACACCGTAAATTATATTTCAAATATAAATGTGACACAGCAATTGACAGACAGAGTATCTTTTTAGGTGCTTGGACGCATCTAAAACAAGAGTAATTCAATCAATATGTTTGTTTAGTCATGATTATACTATTTCTAACCTATATGTGACAGACTGACGGGCTGACGACGAGAGCTTCGCATAGAGATGCGTCCGCTTATCGTATACGAAGAGCTTATTTTCAAATAATCTCAGTTTCTGTGTATGCATTTGAGAAAGACAAAAAAACGCACGTGTTTCGTGATTGTCATGAGATTACGCGGGAAATAAATCCGAGCAATCAAAATGGCTGCGCTATTGTGTCACGCCAAACGTGTCAGTTCATTTTGTCGTTTGGGAAGACATCATTCGCATTCGGCGATCGTGTATTCGTACAAGATCCTACCAGCCAATCATCACTGCTATATTAGTACATGTGATAAAAAAAACTCTCTCTTTTATTACAGGATTTTATTCAAAACGCCTTAACTATATTAGATTTGGACTTCTTAGAGGCTCTGCAAACATGAGCGCTCTGAGATAACCAAGTTTCTATGAAAAACATGTTACTGTATTATTTTGATGACGTCATCATTTGTACCAAGCTGTCTTAAAATTTAGAACTTTCATGATATTAAAAAGAAATTCAAAAACCTCCAAAGCTATGGTCATGTAACTTTGTAAGTATATAGATAATTCATATCAGAATGTCTATGATGACGTCATCGATTTTTTTTTTTACCTAAGTTTGAACGAATTAATTCATGAGAGTATAATAAGACCTGAAAGGAATACAAATAAATTAGACACAAATGCATTTTAATGATAAACGTTTTGCTGACGACAGATATAGCAGATGACGTCATATAATTTAGTTTTTAAATCTAATATATAGTAAAAACAATACAAAATCTTGTGACTTTGAAAAACACAATCTTCATTATGCACAATTTTTACAAATTAAAACTAGACAAAATATTGATTTAATTGTAAAATAATTGCAATAGATATTTCAGTTAACTTCTACTCCCTCCCCCTCTCTCTCTCTCTCTCTCTCTCTCTCTCTCTCTCTCACACACACACACACACACACACACTCCTTCTCACTCTTCCTCTCTTATCTTTCTCTCTTTCTCAGGCATGTTATTCAATATGATAGAAATAAAGAAAAACAAAACGGCTGACTGTTTGACCGTGTCTCACAACCTTCGTGAAAATTCAAATATATCAAATATGCATTGAATGTAATCAACTCATTACACACCGATTAAGTAATATTCCCTGTATTTGAATTTCTTTTAACGATCCCTAGAGCTTAAGTCTAAAATTTTAGCCATTATCTAGAATCAAAATCATGTAATGGATTTTATTCAAATTTAGAATAAAAATTCGAGACATAAGGTTCATATTTTGATTTTAATCTTCGTAACGTTACATAAAAGTTGTCTAAAACTGTTCCGTCCTCAGAATAAATTTAACCCGTCCTGGTACACGTATACTTTTAGTATATATATATATATATATATATATATATATATATATATATATATATATATATAGGATCAAATATAAACCAAAGTAAAACTTTTAGTAGATGGAACCTATTGTGAAGAGGATTAGCTCAATATACGAGATAGAGCAATTGTAGAGATAGAAGAAAAAAGAGTGATAAAAATGCGACGATTGTCCAAATTTATTTCAAATTTCAATTGTTCAATGCAAGGTGTATTCAGTAATAAACTAGTGTTTATTATTCTTTCCTTAAGCCAAGGCTTTTCAAAGATCGAGATCTTATCATCAGAGGAGAAATACAGATAGATAAGTTGACTTTCGAAAAAACCAAAAAATATGAAAATTATTTTTTTTTTAATTATTATTAAAAAAAACGCAGTGAATGAAAAGAAAAGTTCCGTAAAAAAGATATGCGGGTTGTCCGGGTGGTAAATTTCCGTTGAAAAGAAGTCCGATGAATTGTAGAACATGAAAAAACTCTTTGCGTAGGAGTAGTGTGGAGAAAGTGCTCATAATTACAAGTAAATCCAAACGCAATTAAAAGGGATTGAAAAGAGAAAGACTGACCATTTTTGATATACTTCCTGGACCAAAAAAGGCAGATGACATCTCGTTCAAGGTTTAAATCCAAATAAATTGGATACTTAGGTGTAGGGTAGGGGCGTGTTTTACACCAGTAGATCTTTCTAATTATTTTGTTATCTTTGTAATTGATTGAAAATTGTGAGAAAACTAAAGATTTATTTTTCTTTCAAAACAAAGCCGAAGTGCATTAGTTTGTCGTTAGTTGGCAAAATGCTATTTGAATTTTTTCACAAACAATTAAAAATAGTCGACAATTGGTAAGAAAAATAAGAAGACGGTGTAGGAACAGAATAGTTATCAAAGCCTCATTTTTAACATGAGTTTTTTTATAATGATATTACTATTTAGAAATCGCTTATTAACTGGGGGCCGCTTGTGAATTTGATACTCCCATGAAACTTCCTCCGAAGGAGAAAGCCGGTTATACCCGCCCAGAATGAATGCCGTCCGAGGATAGTAAGGATTGAACCTTTAACTTCCAGAAGACTCACTTTGAACTGAGTGTTACTTAACATTAAATAAGGATTCTAGAGTTCGACAAGACGCCCAGGAGGAAGGTTAAATTGGCCAGAACATTGAGAAAAATAGTCCGAATAAGCCAACTAATACAAATTATTTCTTTTTCTTTAACATATTTCACCCCAAGAGAATTAAGGTGTGGGTTTTGGGTGTCATCCTAAGTTTGGAGCAGTGTAGCGAGATGTCTGTTTACATTAGTTTTAAACCTCTGTATGTCGGTACAGTCGAGGAAACAGGGAGCAGGAAATGAGTTCCAGAGGCCGGCAGCACGAGATAAGAAGCTATTGAAGTAGAAGACTCTCCGGCATCTGGGGGCCTCCACAGTGAATGGATAGGATTTAGCTGATTGTCGAGTTGGTCTAGTGTATTTACGTCGAGGGGGCACCAGAGTAGTCAGTTCATCGGAGCACAATCCATTGAAGTATTTACAAAACAAGCACAAGGATGCTACATTGCTGCGATGGGACAGGGGCTGAAGCTTGGTTGATAGTGAGAGAGCTATTAAATTGGCAACTCGTTTTTGGACCTTGTCTAAGAGGGGGAGACTAGTGGATGATGCACCAGCCCAGATGTGGCAAGAATACTCCATGTATGGGCGGATGCTGGCTTTGTAGAGATACAGGATATGTCAGGTGTGAGAAGTTTACTATCACGGTAAAGGGAGCCCACTTTCTTTGCTGCACGGAACGTAATCAGGTTTATTGTCAAGTATGTTTCCTAAAACATTTCCTATCACATGTTCAAAACAGATTTTCGGTTTACGAACCGCATTGTCTGTGATTTATTCTCATTTCCTTTCTTAATTCAACAAAAATCTCCAATAAAAAGTTTCCCCAGCGAATTTCACTTTTTCGTTAGTTTTTTCTCATTCCAATTAAACAGACGCTTTCATGTGGGGATTTGTTGTTTGTCAGTTCCATTGAAGAGTGTTTCACTTGTGAAGCAGCGATGTTTATCCTTTTTCATTTGACTTTTAAGAGACATGATTTATCTCAATGTTACGACCCTCGCGGTGAAAGGTGTCTGGACACGAGTTCACAGAATGTCACGTCTTCAAAGCAAAGAATGAATAACGCAAAACTATGTCTTCATCTATAGCAATTTTCATGTTAGATGCTTGTATATATATTTATGTATGTATACATATGTATGAAGTTATATATATATATGTATACATATATATATATATATATATATATATATATATATATGTGTGTATACATATGTATATATATATATGTGTGTATACATATGTATATATATATATACATATGTATACACACATATATATATATATATATATATATATATATATATGTGTGTGTATACATATGTATATATATATATGTGTATACATATGTATATATATATATATATTTATGTGTATATATACATGTATGTATGCATATATGTATTATATATTTGCATATTAGTTTGTCTTAATATGTGTGTTAGAGAATACCTACATCATGTGAAGGCAATTAACTGTGAATATAATAGAATGTTTTCATATTAACAAAAAATGATGTTTACGAATTATTTTTCGATTTATTCCAGTGTCACGTTTTCTAAAAAAATAAATAATTTCTATAAAAAAGAAAGTTCAATAAGATTTAGGGATTTATAAATAATAACATGAATTGACTTCTACAAGAAAATTTCTATTCATAATTCTACAGATGTCATGTCTACTTGTTTTTATTTGTTTGTTTGTTTGTTAACTTAGTTCACCCCCAAATAAGTCAAGTTGCCACTGCAGACGCTACTGAGAATAAGCGTGAAAGTTTTGGAATCGATCCATCGAGATACTTGTTTACATTAGTTTCAAATTTCTGCATGTCGGTACAGTCGGGAAACAGAGAGCAGGGATGGAGTTCCAAAGCACGGCAGCTCGAGTAAAGAAGCTGTTGGGGTAGAAGCCTCTGCGGTATCTGGGGACCTCCACAGTAAATGGATAGGATTCAGGTGATTGTTGGTTTGGTCGAGTGTATTTATGTCGACGGGGCAGCATAGCAGCAAGTTCATCGGAGCACAATCCTTTGAAGTACTTGTAAAACAAGCACACGAATGCAACATTGTGGCGATGGGGCAGGGGCTTGAGCTTGGTAGATAGTGAGGGACCTATTAGTTAGCGACTTTTTAAACCAAAATCAGAGGGCTCTAACCAACTGGTCAACTTCAACAGCTATGTGAAACTCTATTTTGTTATATAGGGTGGGCCAAAATAAGGGTCCTATCTTTAAATTTGAATAACTTGAATTTGAATAACTTCCACAAAATAAAAGTTAAACTCACCAAACTTTATGTGTGTGTAGACTGACCTTTCCGAGATTTTTTGAAATAAACAAAACAAATTTTAGCCGAAAAACACTTCTTAAAACTTACAAAAACTAAAGTATTGTTTTTTACACTGTTTTCGGTTTTTTAAGCAAAAATAATGTTTTCTAAATGAGGGTACGTTCCTTAGGGCTAATACGGCTCATGCTTGCTTCGGAAGGGGTCCTTTACTTATTCTAAAAAAAAAAAAAAAAATCAATAAATAAAAAAGTTATGAATTTTTTAAAACAGGACCCTTATTTTTGCCCACCCTGTATAAAGCAGGCACGATAGTCAGCCGTCTTAACAGTGTTCAAAAGATCACGTGGACACGAACTTTGTCATTTAGCTTAGATTAGACAACTTATATCGTTTCTCTTAATGGTACGCATCCGAAAAGGGCTATCAATAATTATTTAATAAATTTTTTTTTAATTATTATCTACATACCTAATAGAATCATCAGTATGGAATATAACTGTTCAGCCGGTCGCATGATTAGCACCCCCGGACACGAGTTACTTTATATCCAAAGCCGAGCACTATATATATATATATATATATATATATATATATATATATATATATAATGAAACATGTATTATATTAGTGTCTGTACATGTAAATCCGTTGAAATTCCGGTGTTTATAAAAAGTGCTCAATAACAAGTAGAGCGTTTCTTTAGTATAATTTTTTTATTTATACAAACAGTATTGGTTACATATGTGCATACATGTTTCGGTTGTACTCTACACAGAGAGTCCACGTCTTCAGAAGAGGTAGACTCTGTGAAGAGTACAACCGAAACATGTATGCACATATGTAACCAATAATGTTTGTATAAATAAACATTTATACCATACATATATATACACATATATATATATATATATATATATATATATAGTATATGTATTGTATTAGTTTCTGTAGATGTAAATCCGTTGAAACTCAAGTGTTTATAAAAAGTGCTCAATAACAAGTAGAGCTGTTTATAAGTTTAAATTGTTATTTATACAAACATTATTGGTTACATATGTGCATACATGTTTCGGTTGCACTCTTCACAGAAAGTCCACCTCATCAGACCAAGGACTATTTCCCTGAATCCTTGGTCTGATGGGGTTGACTTTCTGTGAAGAGTGCAACCGAAACATGTATGCACATATGTAACAAATAATCTCTGTATAAATAAAAATTTATACTTTTGTATATATATATATATATATATATATATATATATATATATATATAAACATATATATATAAACATATATATATATAAACATATATATATAAACATATATATATATAAACATATATATATAAACATATATATATATATAAACATATATATATATAAACATATATATATATAAACATATATATATATATATATATATATATATATATAAACATATATATATATATATATATATATATATATATATATAAACATATATATATATATATATATATAAACATATATATATATATATATACATGGTGGGCAAAAATAAGGGTCCTATTTTTAAAAATTCATAACTTTTTTATTTATTGATTTTTTTTTATTTTTTTTTAGAATAAGTAAAGGACCCCTTCCGAAGCAAGCATGAGCCGTATTAGCCCTAAGGAACGTACCCTCATTTAGAAAACATTATTTTTGCTTAAAAAACTCAAAACAGTGTAAAAAACAATACTTTAGTTTTTGTAAGTTTTAAGAAGTGTTTTTCGGCTAAAATTTTTTTTGTTTATTTCAAAAAATCTCGGAAGGGTCAGTCTACACACACATAAAGTTTGGTGAGTTTAACTTTTATTTTGTGGAAGTTATTCAAATTTAAAGATAGGACCCTTATTTTGGCCCACCCTGTATAAACATATATATATATATATAAACATATATATATATATATAAACACATATATATATATAAACATATATATATATATATAAACATATATATATATATATATATATATATATATATATATATATATATATATATATATATATATATATATATATAAACATATATATATATATACATATATATGCTTGTTTCTGCAAATGATATACTATAATGTTATGCACACAGGTAGGAAAGAATTTTTTTTTAAGTTAATATAAGTGAGACTATATTTGCTGGTCCGTAATACAATGTAGAGTTCAACTCGCAGAACTGATGTTTAGTTTTATCTGTGAATATAATGAGATTGGGAGTCCAACTGTTAAGATAAGGAAAAACGTGCACTCCCTGATGAGGTTTGATGATGAGAGTTTTAGGGAGATCGTTGCCATCGGATAAAAGAACTTAGTATTCTCTATCTTTCGGTAATTCGGTAATGCGAAAAGAATAAGTTTTAAAAATGTGTTATGCCTTTTTAATAGAAAACACTGGAAACATTTGCTTTCGCCTTATATGAGGAATAGAAAGTTTGACAGAATTTGGCATAGAAATAGAGAATTTTGCAAAGAGACATCGAGAGAAAAAAGTGATCGAATGATAATAAAATTATAATAAAAAACACTTAAATAATATTATCATATCATAAACATTTTTGGACTAAACACAAAAAGTAGACAGAATACATAATTGATACGAGTGTACGATTAAACAATAAATACCTCAGTTTTCAATCAATAAAATAAACAATTTCTAAACTAATATTATAAACCTAAATCATTGGCTGAGAGTGATAACAACAACATGATGATGATGATGATGATGATGATGATGATGATGATGATGATGATGATGATGATGATGATGATGATGATGATGATGATGATGATGACGACGACGACACTGCTGCTGATGATGATGATGATTACGACGACGACGACGACGACGACGACGACGATGATGATGATGATGATGATGATGATGATGATGATGATGATGATGCGATGATGATGGCAGACAGAGATAGTTAGAGAGTGTTTGTTTGTGTATGTGTGAATGATTGAAATGGGGATAAAATGTTACACCGACAGAAAATGAGCGGTAGAGAGGGGTATTTTTTAGAGAAAGAGTAATAAAAAAAGAGAATTAATAAAAGAGAGGGAGAAGGAAATACAAAGGTTGTGACATAAGCAGTGCCTTCAAAGGGGCAAAACGTTTCAAAAGTTGCTTAAAAGAACAAATGCTTCCCAGCACGTTGGAAAACTTCGTAAAAATACTGGAGATACAGTACATAATAAGTTAGTTCCTTGAATGCGTGATACATCGAGAAGTTGCCAATCACCTCAGCAAAAACAACTTACACGGTGAGACGCAATATAGTTTTCGTCATGCAAAATCAACAGCTGATGTGTTGACTGTAATATCACATAGGATCGATGCATCTATTGAGCAATAACTCTTGACATATCAAAGGCTTTTGTTAGGATTTGGCATAAAGTCTACTTCACAACATTTCTAGCCATAGAATATCTGGAAAAGTCCTCTCAACAATCAAATCCTTTCTCTCTGATAGGTTCATAAAAGTAGTCGCGAAAGTCCGAAGCTCATAGTATTTTATTTACCTTCTCTCGTGGAGGTGAGACACAAGGTCAGGTGTGGGTTTTGATGAAAATGTTTCTTTGGAACGAACTGGATTCAAACGCAGCACACCCAGGTCCACTTAGCCACCGTGCCGAACCTTATAGTATCAACGCTAGCGTGCCTCAAGAATCCATTCTAGGTCTAACCCTTTTCCTTGTCTTCATCAATGATCTCCCAAGCCACATTCTAAGATCATTCGTCGACATTTCCATGTATGGAAACACTTCGAAGAGCAGCAATGACTAAGATCTTTTTCATTCTTTCTCTTCTGACCTTGAGCACGTGGTACAATGGGGAGAAAAGTGGCTGGTTACTTTTAATAAGTCCAAAGCCAATCTTCTCGCGTTTCATCACCGATGCTCTGATCCCAACTTAGCCCAGAATTGAAATGAATGGATCTCGTCTTGAAGAAGCTCTTCTGTTTTGACAAGCTTCTGGGACTGACTTTAACTCTAGGTCTGAAATGGATTCGTCGGTTTTCTGGTATTAATTAGTGGAGTATGGTACCAGAAAACCGACGAATCGCTCGCCGCGTCGAGAAATTAACAAGAAAGATAGCGAAGAGAGAAAACTCTGTGGTCTTCAACGACGCGTGTATAATAAATGACTTGCTGCCCAAATATAAATATATATATATATATATATGTGTGTGTGTGTGTGTGTGTGTGTGTGTATTTAGGCAGCATATTTTCATTTAGGCAAATATTATTACATAACACGGATTGTTTTTGCTTGATAAGACTATTTTATTTTTTTTATTTTTTTTATTTTCCGAATGGTCCAGTTAGTGTTTCGGTCAAATTGCTGTATGTAAGTTCCATGGTTTTTTGTTCCCTTTTTTTACTTTTTTGCGAGTACTTTCGAATCTTGAACGCGCTCAGAACGTAATCAAATTCTTAACGGTTAAGCAATCAAACTTGCACGCTCTTAGAACGTAATCACGCTCTCAAGTAACATCTCACTATTATAGACGCCCCTTTTCAGTAGTAGATTACTGGACGTTATAATAATAATTAAAAACAATATTTTTTAAGAAACCAAAACTAACACCGCCTGACGAATCAAATCGAAAATACACGCAAATAAGTAAAGAAAATGGAACAAGAAACGCATGAAACTTATATACAACTGCTTTTTAAGCGATTACGTGTTAACACCGTGGAAAACAGAAAAACAGACTTTTCGATTGTTTTGCAGGGGCGGAAGAGAATTACAAATAATGTTGTAAGTTAGGGTTATTGTAGGTGTACGTATCGTATTTCTTTTGGGGGGGGGGTAATCCTAAGTTTGGATCTGTGCAACGAGATGCTTGTTCACATTAGTTTTAAATTTCTGCATGTCATTACAGTAGGAGAAATAGGGAGCAGGGAGGGAGTTCCAAAGGTCGGCAGTTCAAGGAAAGAAGCTATTGGAGTAGAAAGCTCTCCATCATCTATGGACCTCCACAGTGAATTTATGGGCTTCAGCTAATTGTCGGGTTGGTCGAGTGTATTTACGTTGAGCGGGAACCAGAGCAGCAAGTTCATCGGAGCACATTCCATTGAAGTATTTTTTAAACAAGCACACGGTTGCAACATTGCGACGATGGGACAGGGGATGGAGCTTGGTAGGTAGTGAGGGACCTATTAGCTTAGTTAATCTTTTTTGACCTTGTCTAAGAGGGAGAAACTGGTGGATTTTGCACTGGCCCAAATGTGACAACAGTACTACATGCATGGGCGGATGCTGGCTTTGTAGAGATATAGGATACTGTCAGATGTGAGAAGTTTTCTTGGACAGTAGAGGGGGACCCCTTTTTTTTCAGCAGCCTTGTCAATGTCTTCAATGTATTTGTTCCAATCTATGTTACCTGTGAATGTTAGGCCGAGGAGTTTGAACTTTGGACTTCCAGGTTGTGTGTTATTTGCCATGGCAATCAGTGGTTTAAGGGGTTTCATGTAGTTATTGAAGGAAATTAGCTTCTATTTATGACCCCAATCCACTACAGACATGAGGTCACTTATTAAGGATTCGGCTATTACCTCGGATATGTGCGCGTTCGTTTTATCCACATGACGAGAGTAGAGCGTGGTGTCCTCAGCAAATATACCCACCTCAGACACAATGTTATCAGGGATGTCGTTTATGGAAATCAGGAACAATAAAGGTCCAAGGATCGATCTCGGAGGTACCTTTGCATTTATATCATTCTATTTTGATGAACGGCCATCAAGTATAGAAAGGATCTAATTTTATTAAATATTCGTGCAGTAATAACATATGAATTAATTTTTATGAGAAGACCTTTATGAGAGACCTTGTCAAAGACTTTGGATATGAACGGCCATCGAGAACAACCTGGATCTTTTATTTAGATGTCGGAACAGATCTTGGCAATTCATCCTATGTATTTAAATAATTTGAATTAATTACGATTAAATGAGCGATAAAATATTGCGTATAAAGACTGAGACCGAATGTGTTACACAACTAAGTATTAAACTATTTATTTGCTCACAAGTTCTGCAAAAGAGAACACGCCACTTAAACAGTATTACTCATTGAGCAACTCCCGTGCCCTTTATAAATTACTGTTAACGTTTCTACAAATTATTTGAGAAAGAAAAATAGTCACATGTGTCATCTCACACTTTGTACGTGGAGTAGAATGTCGTATTTTTATCTGTAAATTAATATTCTAAGCTCACAACAATCAGAGAATGACATCCGAGTGACTGTAACGGGAAGAAGAATCTAACAGCATTACCCATTGAGCAACTACCATGCCCTCTATAAATTATTTGAGAGCGGTGTGAATGACGTTGGATTCGCTGGGAGCGGTGTGAACTCATTAGTTTCGTTGTTATTAGAAGGTATTTGACGTCACAAAAGAAAGCTGGCTCAAACGTCGCTAGACGAAGGAATAAAACGCAGCAGATCAATCAAGACTGCGCATATTCGTGGAGGAGCCGGACGAACTACTGGGCATAGACCTCCCTCGCCGGCAGTGAGCAATGTTCAACCGCCTCGGGACCGGTATCGGCTGTTTCACCGCGACCATGAAAGGATGGGGACTCAGGGACTCGGCTGTTTGCAACTGTGGTCACTCTGAACAGACAGTCGACCACGTCATCATGTCTAAAACACCGACCACCCAACGACGATGCCGGCATAGCTGCTCTAGACGACGAAACGCATGTTTGGCTGTCCTCAATCGAGCTGGTGATCTGACAACGGGATGCTGAAGCTAACGAAAGAAGAAGAACATCAAAAAATTATTCATGAACGAAAACAAAAAGTTACGTGTCATCTAACATTTTTGGCATCAGTAACATGTCTGATTGTCATTTTTAAATCATTATTCAATGTTTAAAACAACCAAAGAATCTTTTCCGGGTGATTGTAGTGGACTTGGACTTGTACAGATTAGGCCCACTGGTTCGCACAACATAATTTCCATATGTGAGAACGTTGATTGAATGATAGGATTATGAATCAGGATTACACCTTCGTTAATCAGGATTACATTGCTGAGCGGTAGCGGTATGGAGAAACTCTAAGCAAATCCATAATTTAGTTGCCAAACGCCAAGACACGCACATGTGATAGCAGTTATCGTGTGTACGTGATATCAAGTGACGATCGTTTTAATACGTAATGTCATCAGCGGCCAACATAATTGAAGCATTATGATGAAACTGCAATGATCAACATACGTATACGTATTAAAGATACTCCGGTGGCAAAAGCTTCCAACGGCGCCAGGAGTTTCACATTACAGTCTTAGCCAAAGAAACTGTGTTCGCAGCCCTGATTGGCGGCTGACCAGAAAAAAGATATTGCACGTGCTATTAGTGGCCTGGATAGAATCTCCATCAAGCGACGATGGTTCTAATGCGTAATTTCATCAACGGACAAAATAAACGCATTTAAATACGACATTATGAAATTGAAAAGATGAAGATATTTAGTTTTCATAATACTCTGTCCGGTGACAAAATCTGATGGTGGCGCTATGAGTGGCACTGTATCGTCTTAGCCATCGAAACTGTGTCCGCACTTCTGGTTGGTGGCTGCTTTGAAAAGCGTATCGCGCGTACTATCACTATAATATTTTTAATATTAAAAAACTTACTCCCTAAAGCTTCCACCGTCTTCATATTTCAATGTCGGACCTATTTTCATTAAGTGACATAGTTTGCTTCCTTGATGAACGAATGAAACCAACATAGTAATTATTTACAGTGTATAGAATTCGTCATGAATTTGGTTCATGAATTAAATATCAAATCGGGCGCTTCCGAGACCTGCCCGAATGTTGACGACGCGAAGTCACGGAAACGCGGTGCCTTCTCTATAAGAGTACTGTAATCTGATTTAGAAAATATAGTTCGTTTCCGATAATAATTTACTCATTATATTAAGCATTTAGGTTAATTTGAAAACAGATCAGCAATTTAAACAATTACATCGTGAAATAAAAATCCTGTTCCGACAAAATTATTTTCTATAAAATATAATTTCGTTATTAAATTTTATTCACTAGGATTCATTTCGGTTTCTGAGAAAATAATTCAGCCACTTCATTTATTTTTCTAGCTTTAAAATTATTTGCTATTCTCCTTGTATTATTATAACTACATTAAATAAACTTCCGGAGTATGCCGGGTAAAAAAAGCTAGTTAGAATTTTTTTTATCTGATTCGAATCCAGGAAATAAATTTTTAACATAAAAAAATGAAAAATTCTACCGTTTTTAATGTCGTTTTTTTTTTTAATGAAAGATTTGCTGCCATTTTGTCATTTTGTGCGCCATAAGTTGTGGATAAATTAGATTACGAATTCTTTTAAGGAGAGAAATGCCATTCTTTCAGAACATGGTTTATTGTTATCTTTTGAGATTAACCAGGCATGTGTCAACAGATATGTTTATACAACATCTATTGTCAGCTTGTATTGCTGGCTTCTGTCTATCACACGACGGATAAACGAAACTTGTTTGACAAAAGTAACTCTTTAAAAACTACTGACTTAAAAAAATGTGTTTTACACGAAATATCAATGAAATAAAAACCGGACACAAAACAAATACTAGTGTACTAGCAAAGATACTTCGTATGAGTCGGCATGGTAAGATTTTTAACCGGTTTTATTTTGTTGTTGGCATTTGTTTACTAAATAATTTCTAGAATCAGGAGGGACTTCGTGAAGGTTGTCAACATCAATAAATAAAAGTGGTGTTTTAGACCTGACTGACTGGGCACACCTAGGTCGTCAGTCCACGTCATTACCACTTAACTGCGACCACCTCCCACTATTTTAGTGAGTCTCACATTTCGAGAAAATTTTAATCTTTTTAAGATTTTCCTACCCATAAAATCAGAAGTAAAACATCTATTTCTCTATAGTTTTTACCATATCAGTATATTTGTAATTACTTTTACTTTGGAGATTATCCAAGTATGTCTAGATTTAGAAACCCATCCTTGAACAGTTAATTAACTTCATAATATATATATATATATATATATATATATATATATATATATATATATATATATATATATATATATATATTAATATATATGTATATATATAATGAAATACACATACCTAACTTCATATATATATATATATATATATATATATATATATATATATATATATATATATTAACATGATTCACCCCAAACAGGGCAAGCCCCCACTGTAGACGTAAGGGGCTACTGGGAAAAAAGAAAAGGGGAGAAGGTTGGGGGGTCAGCTTAAATTGGGATCTGAGCAGCGAGATGTCTGTTTACATTAGTTTTAAATTTCTGCATGTCAGTACATCGGGGAAACAGGAGGCAGGGTAGGAGTTCCAGAGGCCAGCCGCACGAGGAAAGAAGTTATTTGAGTAGAAAGCTCTCCAGCATCTGGGGACCTCCACGGTGAATGGATGGGATTTAGTCCATTGTCGAGTTGGTCTAGTGAATTTACGTCGAGGGGGCACCAGAGTAGCCAACTCATCGAAGTATAATCCATTGAAGTATTTGTAAAACAAACATAAGGATGCTACATTGCGGCGATGGGACAGGGACTGGAGCTTGGTTGACAGTGAGGGACCTATTAGGTTGGCGACTCTATTTTGGACCTTGTCAAGGAGGGAGAGACTAGTGGATGATGCACCAGCCTAGATGTGACAACAATACTCCATGCATGGGCGAATTGTGGCTTTGTGGAGATACAGGATAATGTCAGGTGTAAGAAGTTTACTAGCACAGTAGAGGGAGCCAACCTTCTTTGCGGCAGCCTTGGCAATGTATTCAATGTATTTGTTCCAATTCATGTTACCTGTGAAGGTTAGGCCGAGGAGTTTGAATGATAAACTCTCAGGTAGGGTGTTATTTGCCATGACAATCGGTGGTTGGAGAGGCTTCTTGTAGCTATTGAAGGAAAGGAGCTTTGTCTTTGCGGCATTAAAAATTACCAACCATTTATGACCCCAATCCACTACAGCCTGGAGGTCATTTTCTAAAGATTCAGCCATTGCCTCGGATATAATCGCGTCTGTTTTGCCAACATGGCGAGAGTAAAGCGTGGTGTCGTCAGCAAATAAACCAATCTCAGACTCTATGTCATCAGGGAGATCGTTTATATAGATCAGAGACACAATAAAGGTCCAAGGATAGATCCCTGGGGAACACCAGCATTTATGTCATGTTGCTTAGATGAACGGCCATCGAGGACAACCTGGATTTTTCTTTTGTTTAGAGGGATCTAATTATATTAAGTAGTTGCCCAGTAATACCGTATGAACGTATTTTCAGGAGAAGCCCTTTATGCCATACCTTGTCAAAGGCCTTGGATATATCAAGCGCTACTGCCCTAGCTTCACCTGCCTTGTCGAGTGTATGATACATGCGTTCAGAGATGACCGTTAGGATGTCTGCAGTAGATCGTGCTTGTCTAAATTCATACTGGCGACCGCCCGTATGAATTTAGACAAGCACGATCTACTACAGAGATAGAAGTTTAGCATTAACTAAGTGCCGTACTATCGCTAGATTGATTAAGGATTCAAAGATTTTTGCAAAGAGCGACAGTAGACTGATTGGGCGGTTGTTCTGAGGGTCGGTTCTATTCCCAGAACTCTTGTAGACTGGTACCACAGAGGCAATTTTCCAGCTATCGGGGAAGCAAGATTCGGCTAGACATTTATTGTAGAGTTTGGAGAGGACAGGGGTCAGTTCAGCAGAGCATTTCTTTATTACTATTACAGGTATAAGATCAGGCCCACAAGCTTTAGAGATGTCATGGTTTTTTATGATGTCTCTGACCTGGGATGGGGTGATGACCAGGTTATCAAGTGTGGCTTATATATATATATATATATATATATATATATATATATATATATATATATATATATATATAGTACACGTATTGTATTAGTTTCTGTAGATGTAAAACCGTTGAAACTCCAGTGTTTATAAAAAGTGCTCAATAACATGAAATACACATACCTTACTAATAAAAACGCAAATGCTCGGGTTAGTAGAGTTCTGCACAAAGATTTAAGGGATGCAATTTTTTTTTAAATTCTATATAATAATATTTTTAGACTTAGTGTAATGTTGTTTTATATCAAACATCACTAATTAATTCGTAATGTAGTATTCGGCATACAGATTCAGGTTGGTCGGGAAACAAGCTAGTCGCTTTTGCTCCATATATTGTCGCTGGCACACATAAATAGCAATCAAGGAATTTGCACTTACCGTCTTCAATGCACAGTAGCTAACAGCTTCACAATCGGAAACAGTTCCACGATCATCAGGAGGAACCACTTCGCAGTTCGCTTCTATCAGCAATCGGATAGGTTACCCCTACGCATTCCCTGAAAATAACAGATATTATAATGTTTATATATTTTTATATTCGAATTACCGACTACCGGGAGTGCAGAATAATATGTTTTATAGAGTGAGACACAGAGAAAAGAAAGAGAGTGAGAGATATAACATTCACAGGTAACAATAATTTAAACAAGTATATTGAAAACATTGCCAAGGCTGCTGCAACGAAAGTGGGCTCTCTCTACTGTGTTAGTAAACTTTTCACACCTGACATTATCCTATATCTCTACAAGGCTACCATCCACCCATGCATGGAGTATTGTTGCCACATCTGGGCTAGTGCATCATCCACTAGACTCTCCCTCTTAGGCAAGGTCCAAAAAAGAGTCGCCAACTTAATAGGTCCGTCACTATCCAGCAAGCTTACGCCTATGTCACATCGCCGCAATGTTGCTTCCTTGTGCCTGTTTTACAAGTATTTCAATGAATTGTGCCCCGATGAATTTGCTGCTCTGGTGTCCCTCTAAACAACCCGACAATCAGCTAAATCCCATCCATTCACTGTGGAGGTCCCCAGATGCGGAAGAGCCTTATTCTCTAATAGCTTCTTTCTTCGTGCTGCCGGCCTTTGGAATTTCCTCCCTTCTCCCTGTTTCCGCGACTGTATCGATATACAGAAATGTTAAACTAACGTGAACAGGCATCTTGCTGCACAATTTAGGATGACCCTCAAAACTTTCACCCTAATTCTCAGTAGCCCCTTACATCTACAGTGGAGTTTTAGACGAAACGCTTGGCAAGTAATTCAGCCTTATCAGTTGCCGTGCAAACGACATCATTGTTGTTTGATAGCGGGGGAATTGTTGCTCACCACACTATTGAAGATTTTCCAGAAACCACAAGTACCTCGTTCCTGTAACTGAATGCGTTTTCTGATTATCTCTGTATACCTTCTTTTTTGCTTCACCTATCACTGCGTTGCATTTTTTTTCTTGCGCTATAAATTACTGTTTATTCGTAGTTGACTTATAGGGGCTGAGTTGTCTGTATGCGTACTTCATCTGCACAATAGCAGCTGCACAGTTCGAGGTGAACCATTGTGGAGAGTGGGGCTTGCTGTAGAATTTTCGCATGCTTCGATGACCCATCCGCTTACCTCATTTACGCACTGATCAGCAGGGAGGGAAAAGGTGTCAGTCCATGGGGCGCCACTGATGTTATCGCTGATGGAATCAAAATTAGCCTGCTTGTAGTTCCTCGTCATTTTGAGCAACGGCTCATCAGCATCGAGACGAGCTCTTAAAGTGATATCAATCACTACCACAATGTAATCAGCGTTTCCGAGTGGACTATTGGCATTCGTAACACAAACCTGGGACAGTGGGGCCAAGAATAGTTCGATAAATGAGGTTTTCTGGTCTACACGATAAATGAGGCGGGTCTGGAAAGTGACAGTCCTTGAGAGGGAGTGCGCTATGGACAAAATATACGTGAAGTTACCAGCTGCGTTTGTATAGCTGGAGAATCCAAGCCAGTCACGGTGGTGTGTATTGCAATTCCCAAATACATATATTTGAGAACTCGAGTCAAATGGGAGTGCTGTATCTGTGCTTTTAGATACAGAGTTAAGCAGGATACAGTCCTGAATCGAAAGAGAACGATATAAGAAATATAAGTAACTAACGCTGTGTTGTAAGGTTAATCTAAAGTCTTCTGATTCTAGACTATGTTCTCTATTCAAGAGGAGGGTGTTCCGAACATAAACCCATAGCCTGTGCATATGTTTGTCAGAGTCTTTGCGGTAGAGTAGGATGTATTCAGTCATGTCAAAATAGTGTAAGGAGATCAGGAGTGTAGCTTTGTTTCACTTAATGCTAGGATATCCAGAGAGTTTACTGAGAGAAATGTTTCTACGTCGTTGAATGTGGTTCTAAGTCCCCGGTATTTGTGAATGCTAGCCTCAAGGGCGGAGACGAGGATGTGTTTTGGTGGGTGTCTGGTTTAGGTTTGTTTCTTTTTCTTTGTATTGTCCTTTTGGTTTTACAATAGAGTGGGGAAGGCAAAGTGCCAATAAACCCACACCTCCAGACCATTAGTCGAGACTTGATCCATGGGGGTTGTGGCCTCGGTAAAGCTTGTCAGGTATAACTGTAGGGTCCCTTTCTATGCGCGACATGGCACGTACAGTTACCCACGATATTATACAACTGTTGATGGAGCAGCCCATCTACTTCTTAAGTAATTTTAGGTATAGCAATCCCGATATTTTGTTCAAGATAGCAGCTCTAGGAATGTTGTCGATCAGGATTAAGGATGCCTCTCTCATCCAACGATTTGCTGCCAAGACGTGAGTAGTCAGTAACACAGTCTTTATATCAGAGTTCCCATTGAAGAACTTTGGTGATCTAGATCTTGCTGTTTCTCTATCTTCCGACCTAGATCACGTGATGCAATGGGGAAAGGGTGGCTTATTACTTTTTACACATCTTAAACCAAGCTTTACTTCTTTCACGACTCGGATCCTTTTTTGCCTCAGTTGAGATGACTGGTTATCTCCTGGTGGAAGCCCATCCCTTTGATAGTCAAAGCGAGCAGATCCGGGATGGTGCAGTAAGTCGGATTGACAATGATCAAAGCATGATTATAGTCACTTAAAGGTGTTCAGTGGTAACACTGATAACCGTTTAGGGAGTAATGGTTTAGAGTATATTCAAAGTGTTAACGTCTCTTCTTGGGGAAGTGACAACTTGTGACAAGTTTGAGTCCAACGCTAAAGTAAGGAAATCATTTACACTCTGTTAGCAACGAAATATCTCATCAACCGATCTCAGGGGGATTAAAGTCACTCGCAATGAACACGTAAGTGGTTGTCTTCTTAACAGACACTATAATGATATCACAAAGCTCTGTGTCTTGATGGCAATTTGAGTGATGAACAACACCTGTCAGAAATGTTCACATGACCTCCCGAAAATCACAGAATAATACTTATCCTTGATTGTGATTGGTTTAAATAAACACACTGAAACGGTTGAACGAACGTAGATCATCACACTACGAATATAGACCATTGCGATGCATTCAGGTATGCTGAAAACGCCATCATAGTGTGAAAAAATGTGTCCACGTTTCCGTGACTGTCATGAAATCAGGGTATGTACGAATTGAAAAGATGTATCGTATGACATAAACTGCAAGCATAGTTTGTATTTTGATTTCAGTTTATGATGTTATTTAGGATGTTCCGGTTTCGTGTCTCAGAGTTTATACAGACTTTTATTGCCAGTTATCATGAATACTCAGACCAGTTGGTATCTCGTCACCATTGCACACACGCGCCCATTTCATATCGTCTTCTACACACTCATTTGTAAGGAATGAAAAGGGAACTGTTGTAAATTATTTTTCCTTGGCCTTCTGCACAAATAAGCCTCTGGGTTAACTAAAAAGAAAACGGCCGTGTGTCATATATTTTCCTCGTGGAGAGGAAGGGAACTGCCAATATATATTAACGTCTCTTTGCATTATGCCTCTCTTAAAAATTACACCCAGTCACTGGAGGTGTCATTACGAGTCAGTATTTCTCCCGTTATAAAAAGAGGACAATGCCTATTCCTTTTCGCCCTCGCTCGTTAATTAAAAAAAGTCTCTGATAAAGACGATATGTGTATTCTACCAACATTACAAAACTCCTTGTGTTATACATTTCCCCACACACCCTCGATGACCAAGTAGGATAATATTAATATGTAAATAACGACGTCAGAGTGAACAGAGATGTTAACAGCAGTATTGATATTAAAAAGAGATTAAGTCTCCATGAGTAAAAACTAGATTAAAAGAATCAAGTAAACTGTAAGGGTTTTTTTTTGGGGGGGGGGGCGCTCCAGACAAGGCATAAAGCCACTTGATATAAGGAGCTAAAAACAAAATTACCACTTTCTTTATGTAAGGAGCTAAAAACAAAATTACCACTTCAAGGTAAAAAAAAAACTAGGCAACGATAAGTGTTAGATTGATAGATTCCGACCCTGAAAACAGCAATTCTTCCCCCTTTGTCAGAAACATCGCACATGAAATGTGAGGACTAAAGGACAAAATAAGGGAAGCGAGAGTTACGAAGCTGCCGAAAGTAAACCCCCCAAGGTTTGACTAATAACTTGAAGAAGTGTGAAGAGTTTTTGTAAAAGACAGACACCAAATCTCTAGTATGAAAATTATAATTGCAAACTATAATATTGATTTTAAACTAGAAGAAATATAATCCGTTTGGGTTACCCATTGAGCTCGGGTTACATTGTTTTAAAAAGGAAAACATTGAGTTTGTAAAGCCTGTTAATTTTTTATACAAATTTAGTCTTTTTTCTGCTCGCTATATCTCCCTCTAACCCCCTCTCTCTCTCTCTCTCTCTCTCTGTGTTTCTCTCTTTCTCTCTCTTTCTCCCTCTAACTCTCTCTCTTTTTCTCCATCTAACTCTCTCTCTTTATGTGTGTGTGTCTCTCTCTCTTTCTGTCCCTATAATTTTCATTCTATTTTTATCCAGTTACGGTTAAATAATATTACTGTATTTCTATCGAACATGAACCAGTTTCCGTGAACTTCGCGTCGGCAGCGTTCGGGCATGCTACGTAAACACCCGAGAGATGACGAGGCGAATGGTGGCAGCCGATAATTTCGATACGTTGCTGCGTCGTATTTTTTTTTCTTCAGTTTTATGTTCAAGAAACATAGCAAATAACAAAAAAGTGCCACTTCTTACGTAATTCCAAGCTTTACATATAGTGTTTGTACATCTCCATGAATACTTGTCCGTTATTCCATTTCTTTCTATCAACCGACACATGTAATAACATTTCTGACATGTCTTTGCTTTTTGCCAACAGCTTTCTTTCCTGGCAGAAATAAATGATAGCTTCGAGAGATTCGACACTACTACACAGCTATTAGTAATTCATTTTTTCGGAGGGGAGGAATAAGAAATAAACATGCACTGGCTTTGATTAATAGTTTATGGCTGTAATTAATTTCAATACTGGTTAGAAAATTGTCGTCTGGTAGCTAACAGCAGATTTGTTAATCGCTCGGCATTTCTCGTAGCATGCCTGAACGCTACCGACTCGAAGTTCACGGAAACTGGTTCATGTTCGATAGAAGTACCTATTCTTAACGTGGTTACTTGTCTTTTCTTTATTATGAACTTTTCAATCTTCTATTTAATAGTTAGTTTTATTGCCTTTGACTGTTAATAAACAGAGAAGAGAAGGAGATACGGATACCGTATGAAATAGGAACGATAGGGGGGTAATACTTCTTACAGTGAGAGAGGGTGAAAGTGATGAACAGTATCTTAGTAAGAGATAGATTACGTGGTGAATAAAAGTCAAAAATAGATTTTATTTATCAGGTAAAGATGTGACACAAGGTCGGGAAAGTGGGATTTGAAAAGCCAGCGCCCGAGAAGGTGAGCACTCTGGCCTACAAAAAAATGCCTGGGCAGCCCCGTCGGCATTCTCCAGTAGGGGCGTCTCAGGCAGTAAGCAATAAACTTACTCCTCCCGAAAGAGGGGAGGAAAAGCCTGAGAGGGTGGACCTCCTAGAACTGCACAGGACAAACCGGTGGAATCAAGACCCGAAGGCCAAGACGGCACCGGTCCATCGGAACAGTTACTACACTGTGATCCCAGCCAAAAGGACAAGAAGTCAAAAATAGATAATTCTCAATATTCAGAATTAGTTTTAGTTTTTTTTTTAAATATGACGCCATACCTTTTAAAATATGGTGCAATTATAATAATAAGAGGAAGTAACCAAAGTAATGATATTAAATAATAAAACATATTCAGAAAACAACTGAGCGGGGTGAAGTAGCGGGGCCAACATAAAATGAGAGAGGGTAAGAGTGATAGACAGAATATTCATAAGATGATGAGTCACTTGGTTTATTTACTTATTACATAACAATTAAAATAGAATTATTATCGTATATAACTCAATCCCAAAACTAAGCAATATTTTAGCATGTATCTTTCGTGATCAAAATATATAGAAAAAAAGCATAAGGGAAACGAACTTTGATTTACTCAGCTTTAGTATAATAATTGATCATTTTCAGTATTCAAAATTATTTTTAATTTTTAAGAATATGACGTAAAACATGTTTCAAAGATGGCGCAATTTCTGTTATATACCTGCACAAACGTTCAATTATAATGACAAGAAAAGATGACTATAGTAATAAGATTAAATAATAAAATCTATTAAGCAAACAACTTTGAAACGCATGTCTTCATATTTGTTACAAACTGACACCAAATCTCCAGTATAATAAGATGTCCTCTTAACCGGTTTGAGTGATTACTTTAAGGAATTTTGCGAGTTTTCCTTTCCTTTTAGAGAATTTGTAATTCCTAAATTGCGAGTAGAAGTCTTTCTAAAATCTTTATGTCTATGTGAAAGATAATATCTTTTTTTCCTCAATAGTTTTACATTTTCCCGGTCAATGCTCTTCCCTTTCAAACACTGCCTGCTGTCGCAATGCGTTTATTCTTGGAACACTTAGTTCGAAGAAAGAGACAACAGAACGGATATTCTGGACGTGCGTCCGTTTATTCTGCGCGTTTAGCGACGAAGATGCCATTTCAATCATTAGCGTGGACGACCAACAAAAATGCTATCCAAAATTAAGCGTGCTTTAAAACTTAAGCGTGACAGACAAAAATGCGCTATTCGAAAATTGAGCGTGACAGAACAACATAAAACCTATTACGTATAAAACTTAACCATTACAAAGAAAAATACTATTCTAACTTAAGCG
>OY744543.1:2165000-2215000 GCA_963556195.1 Sepiola atlantica | reverse complement strand
ACAAACAAACATGTTAAAAACCAATGAAAATAGTATTTCAAACCTAAGCGTGACAGACTAATGAACATGCTATTTCAAATGATAGAGTGAAAGTGAAACGAACATTTTAATTCAAAATTACGCGTGACAGACCAAGAAAACTTATATTTCAAACTTTCGCATGACTGTCCAACGAAATTTATATTTCAACCTAAAAGTGACAGACTATTTAAATGATAGCGTTAAATCGCAATGAAAATTTTAATTTATAATTGTGCGTGACGGACCAAGAAAAAGTATATTTCAAACTAAAGTGTGACAGATCAACGAAACTGCTATTTCGAACTTTAGTGTGACATACAGAGGTTTTGTGGATGTGCTTAGGCGTATCTAAAATATGTGTCTATCCGTCTAGCGACCAAAATATTATTCTTAACGGATGCGTTACAGACTAACGAAACTGCTCTGTCAAACTGACGCGTGACAGACCAACGGAAGTATTAATTAAAATTTAAGCTTGAAAGACAAACGAAAACAATTCCAAACTGACGTGTGACAGACCAACGTACAATGTTACATAAAATATAAATTTGGAGGAGAGACAGAAATGCTATTTAAAACTGACGCATTACAGACCAACGGAAGTATTAATTAAAATTTAAGCTAAAAAAACAAACGAAAACAATTTCCAACTGACGTGTGACAGACCAACGTACAATGTTACATAAAATATAAGTTTGGAGGAGAGACGAAAATTCTATTTCAAACTGACACGTGACAGACAAAAGGTAAAGAATATTCGAAACGTAAGTCTTTCGGTAACGACGAAAATACTATATCCAACCCAAGCATGCGAAATCGACTGACAACCCCTTTCATAAATATGCGTGGACGCATCTAGTAAAATGGGCGCTTTATTCACGCATATCTACATGCAGATAGTGCAATTTTGAAAATTGTTCATGCCGAAATGTCCTTTATTATACTTTTCGTAATGGAAATCGCCTGAAGTGCTCGGATGCAAACACTTGGCAGGATATGGTATGAGGAAGATAAAAACGAGAAACTAAAGAAAGTTTCGAAATAGATTGCAAATGGCTTGCACCTTTGATTGACTCGTGGACGCGATAAAAACGAACGCTCAAAATTTTAAAGTAGGGAAGGATAAAAAAGATACCATACACTTTGGTGAATTATTTTTCATGCTGACGAGAAACCTCGAAATTTGATACAAGGCTTTTGTTACATATATAATATACATATACATAAATATATATATATATATATATATATATATATATATATATATATGTATATATATATATATATATTTATAAAGAAAAACGTTTGAGTAAAATCCAACAGTATGAATATTTTATCTTCTACATACATAAATATATATATATATATATATATATATATATATATATATATATATATATATATATATATATATAGGGTAAGGTACACGATAAGTCATGAAAATGAAATGCCGTATATATATATATATATATATATATATATATATATATATATATATATATATATATATATATATATATATATATTATTTCCCATTAATCATACAAATATACACACACACAAATGCTATGGGTATTAGAGCGAGGGAAAGGGTGAAAAACAAAACAAATTGAATCAAATAGAAACTACATTAAGTCCGAGAAGATTTACTTTTTGTTTACATACATAAGGTCTTAAAGACTTTATGTAAATAGTTTCTAGAATCTTCAGATGAAACTATTAAAACTTTAGAAACTATTTATATTAAGTCTTTAAGACCTTATGTATGTAAACAAAAAGTAAATCTTCTCGGACTTAATGTAGTTTCTATTTGATCTAATATATATATATATATATATATATATATATATATATATATATAAAAAGATAAATGAAGGTAGAGAGATAAAGATGTACGGATGACAAATCTATTTCATCTTCGATTGTTCAATGCAAAGTGTACTCGATAAAAACATGTTTATTTTTCTTTCCTTAAGCCAGGCTTTTCAAAGATTAAAATCTTATCATCAGAGGAATTGCATAGATTGATAAGTTGTGAGTAGAATAGCCAAAATTTGAAAAATTTAAGAAACAATATAAAGTAATTGAAAGTATATTTTATTTATATATATATATATATATATATATATATATATATATATATATATATATATATATATATTGGTGTTATTATAGAGTGGGTAATTAGGGCTATCAGAAATAAGGTGTGACGGTTGTATTTAGATGTGCGTATTGCAACTGTATGTATATATATATATAAATATATATATATAACAAGCTGTACTACTAGCTTCATTGCGAGACCAACACAGTTTGTTGCTGTAGATCACTATTCGCTTCTCGTTGTAAATACCCGTCGACTTGGCATTTACAAAGTTAAATTCCTCCTAAATTCCAAGCTAATTTGTGGTGGCCAACGGGAAAGGCTCTTGACTGCGAATCAGTGGTGATTTGTGATCGGAGTACGCGCTCGCTATCTGTAGATAATAATAATATATATATATATATATATATATATATATATATATATATATATATATATATATATATATATATATATATATATATATATATATATATATTGGTGTTATTGTTATAGAGTGGGGGATTAGGGATATCAGAAATAAGGTGTGCCGGTTGTATTCTGATTTATAAGCCTTGGCGAAATTATGAAATAGTTGAAGCAAATACAAATTTGAATAAAATCCATCGATAAAGGGAATACTTTCTAAAGAAATAAAATTTTCGTCGATCTCTCACGAATATAACCAGAAATGAAATCTGGTTATTTATTGATCAATTTGCTGCATTTCATTAAACAAACTGAAAAGAGATGAAGCAATCTGTTCTACCAAAAAGATTATCAGTTAGGATAGGTTGTTTGGAACTCGTAAGGTTACTCGATGTTGTCCCATCTTTCCTCATATGTATAATCAAATAGTTGAATAAAAAATAAGTAAGCTGTATAATACTATAATAATTGATTGAGTGACCAACATGTGGACAGAAAACGTGACCCCTAGTAGGTATTAATATATACTAGGATAGTGCTCACTAAACTCTCAAGTCTAGATTGATCAAATAGTTTAAATACATACTCCATACAATGTTACCTGTAATCACAGATATATTCAATTTTCTCTGGTAATTTTGATATTTAATATCGTCATTAACTGGAATAATTCCTGTCGAATGAAAGGATTTGAAGTCTGGCCCAAGGCCAAAACACAGGGGACACCCGGTGAGAATGTAATTTACTTTTCAAATGAGATGGTCTCTTTAACCGTTACTCCCTGGCACCCAACAGACATTTTAATAAGTGATGGAATAGCATTAATTAAATTAATTGTCCCAAAGAAAGCGATACCAATCGGCCAATTTATGGATAAGCAAGTACAAATATTCGTAAGATGCGCCAATTTAATCTGTGCGTTTATTGCTGAAAATTATTTTATGTATTGAAGAATAACTAAATGCAATATTTCTTATGGAGATTAATAGACGTATCTACCAAACAATTACACCATAGAAGGACCAAAGTAAAAACGAATTCCATAATTAAAACTTTGCTGACATTTTTCAACCTTCCGGCGAAATGTTTCTACGTAAAAGTTTATATAAAAACCAACTTTGATTGAACAATTAGTGGTCTGCTGTTAATGGCAACATCGATGGGGGGACCATCTTCTACACAAGCTCGACACAGAGATCCCTTCACGAGCTCGCCTGAATTCACGACGCCCATTCTCTGAGCATGCCCACCAGCTCCTGCTTTCCACACCCGGTGACGTCACAAAACGAATCTAGCTGAAACGTCGCTGGACAGATTAATGGCAGGCAACAGATAAATAAAAATTGCACAGATTTGTGGAAGATCCAGATAACCTATCAGGCATGGACCTCCTTCGCCGGCAGTGGACAATGCTCAACCGCCTCAGGACAGGTTTCAGCCGTTTCGGCGCGACCATGAAAGGATGGGGGCTCAAGGACGCGGCTGGCTGCGACTGTGGTCACTCTGAACAGAGAGTAGACCCCATCATCGAGTCATGCCTCAAAAATCGACCACCCAACGGCGAAGCCGGCATAGCTGTGCTAGACAACAAAACATTAGCATGGCTTTTCTCAGCCGAGCAAACGAAAGAAGGAGAATGGCAACATGGTTTCATTAGATGATTAATCCCTCCAAGATGGTTGATGGTCAGATCAGTTTTGAAACTCTGTGGCAAATACGTTCGGATTAATACAAAGCTTAAGACAGTAGACCCCATCATCGAGTCATGCCTCAAAAATCGACCACCCAACGGCGAAGCCGGCATAGCTGTGCTAGACAACAAAACATTAGCATGGCTTTTCTCAGCCGAGCAAACGAAAATTAAATCTATACAATCAAGAGGAAATGAATCTAGATATTTTTTTAACCTAGTTCACCCCAAACAAGGCAGGCCACCACGGAAGACATAAGGGACTACTGAGAAAAAGGGTAACAGTTTTTTGGGGGGTGGGGGTCACCCTTAATTAGGAACTGTGCAGCGAGATGTCTGCTTATATTAGTTTTAAATTTCTGCATGTCAGTACCGTCAGGTAAACAGGGAGCAGGGATGGAGTTCCAGAGTTTAGCAGCACGAGGAAAGGAGCATTTAAAGTAGAAAGCTATTCGGCATCTGGGGACTTCCACAGTAAATAGATGGAATTTGGCAGATTGTCGGGTTTTTCTAGTGAATTTACGTCGTGGTGCCACCAGAGCAGCAAGTTCATCAGAGCACAATCCATTGAAGTACTTGTAAAACAGGCACAGGGAAGCAACATTGCGGCGGTGGGATAGGGGCTGGAACTTGGTGGATAGTGAGGGACCTATTAAGTTGACGACTCTTTTTTTAACCTTGTCTAAGAGGGAAAGACTAGTGGATGATGCTCCAGCCCAGATATGGCAACAATACTCCATGCATGAGCGGATGGTGGCTTTGTATAGATACAGGATAATGTCAGGTGTGAGGAGTTTAATAGCACGGTAGAGGCAGCCCACCTTCTTTGCAGCAGCCTTGGCAATGTCTTCAATGTATTTATTCCAGTTCATGTTATCTGTGAAAGTTAGAATGATGAACTCTCAGGTAGAGTGGTATTTTCTGTGACAATCAGTGGTTGAAGAGGTTTCTTGTAGTTATTGAAGGAAAGTAGCTTTGTCTTTGCGGCATTAAAAGTTACCATCCATTTTTTATCCCAATCCACTACAGACTGGAAGTCATTTTCTAAAGATTTCAGCCATTGCCTCAGATATGTGCGCGTCGGTTTTGCCCACATGACGAGAGTAGAGCGTGGTGTCGCAGCAAATATTCTTATCTCAGTCTCAATGACATCAGGAAGGTCATTTATGAATATCAGAAACAGTTGCAGTCCAAGGATGGATTCCTGGTGTACACCAGCATTTATGTCATGTTGCTTAGATGAACGGCCATCTTTTTTTCTGTTAGGAAGGATTTAATTATATTAAATATTTGTCCAGTAATACTATATGAGTGCAGTTTTTGGATAAGTCCTTGATGCTAGAGCTTGTTAAAAGCCTTGGATATATCAGCGCTACCGCCCTAGTTTCACCTGTTTGGTCAAGTGTATGATATATGCATGTATACGAAATTTGTCACTAATAAAATCGTAGATTACGAGCTAGGGTCGCCGAGTTCGAATCCCGGTCGAGCTGGTTTTGTCAGTTTTATTAGAAACTTCTGAAAAATTTGAATCTAGCTATGGATAAAATCAAGGGAGGCGCGAGAGCGGTCTATCCCTTAATAGTGTCACGAATGGCCTATGCTGGAAATCTCATTTCTTTGATCAATCATAACTCAAAAACCAATAAACAAAATTAGTTAAAACTTTGCACAAAATTTTTATTTTAATTAGTCATTAGTCAAGGCAACCCAAAGATCCAGAAAGTTCAATCATGAAATCATGTTATCTGTGTGTACGTACGTATGTGCCACCCTGTATCTCATCAACTATTTGATGGATTCAGCTGATTTTTGGCAGAGATAGAGGTTCTATGGTCTAGTTGATGGCATTTTAATTTCAGTTTACCATATACCTTAGTTTTCCAGAAAATTCACAAAAAAACTTTAAAATGACCAGTATTCATACACTTTATTCTATATCTTATCAACCATTTGATGGATTCAGCTGATTTTTTGGCAAAGATAGAGGTTCTAGTGTCTAGTTGATGGCATTCTAATTTCAGTTTACTATATACCTTAATTAGTCAAATTACCAACTATATCAGTTATGAGAAGGCATTGTATAGATGCATAGCCTTTACAAAAGTAGTGACATTCCATGAAAAATGAAAATATACACTAAATGTTCAAAAGCAAGGAAATTCCCAAATCGTTACACTTTTATTGTCATTAAGGGTATGCGAGCACAACAGGGCTATGTATTTTACTGGTAGGAATTTTTCTTTAGCGCACCTCACACACTTCATCCACTCATGTATAGAGATTTATACAGTAGTGATGTGATAATGATATGGTTTGGTTAATATGTAGTCATACCCTTAATGACAATGAAAGTGTAAAAATTTGGGAATTTCCTTGCTTTTGTACATTTAGTGTATATGAATTTTCATCTGAACCCTATTAAGGGCATATGATTTCAGTATACTGGCATTTTTCATGGAATATTACTAGACTCTCTCTTTAAACCGGCTCATTTGGTAAGAGTATTTGCTAATGATAAAAATAAAAAATGATATCCTCTCTATAACATTTTATTTGGATACATGAAATAATATATATATATATATATATATATATATATATATATATATATATATATATATATATATATATATATATATATATAATATTTGTTGTGTTTATTATCTATGTACGTCTACGTTTCGTCCTTTATAATCGGGACTCATCAGCATAGAAATATGACTATTCATTACTGGTTATACGATTCGAAACACCGGATTCCGAGTATTTTTACAACTCAAATCCCGACGTCTAGAATTACCCGGCCAACGCTGAATAGCGAACAAACAGTGATAATTTTAACACTTTATCCGGCGGCTTGACGTCATAAGAGCGTTCGACTTAATGAAAGGAACGATTCATTTATAGCTAGCGACGTCATGCTGTGTTAATACTACACTTACAGTGCCCCTCTAGATATATATATATATATATATATATATATATATATATATATATATATATATATATATAGAAAGAAAAATTCACATACACATCGTAGTTGTCGGCACTATAATTTATTTTTTCGCTTCCCTCTCCCTTCATATTTAATCTAACTTCATCTTCCTAATTTGAGATACATATGATTTGACCTCTTTATATTTCCATCCTCTTCTTTTTGATGATTTTAACTTACGTATGTTGTTCTTCTTCCTGCTTCCCCCACTCTATATGCCTATGCTATTTCTTCTTTGACTAGTGAATATTTCTTTTTCTCGTCATTTCTAATATGTAGTTGTTCCGTTAGCATTTTGAAGAGGCCAGGAGGTCGAAATAAATTAATATATATATATATATATATAGTATAATTTTTTATTTATATAAATATTCGTTGTCTTCTTTGGTCTGAAGAGGTTGACTCTCTGTGAAGAGTACAACCGAAACATGTATGAACATATGTAACCAATAATGTTTGTATAAATGTTTGTATAAATTATACTAAAAAGAAGCTCTACTTGTTATTGTATATATATATATATATATATATATATATATATATATATATATATATATATATATATGTACTTCTTTGTAATATAGTAGGAAAAATCCCAGCAGAGTGCTCGATTAATTAAGAATTAAATTTCAAAATTAAGAGCATAATATTTATTTATTTTGGTACAGAAAAATTAGTACAAAAAAATTAGATGACAAAACAGATGACAACAGAAGCTTAAGAGAGCCGGATGGCTAAGACTATTCGTGCTTGAAACCGACGGTACAAATGTACTAATTTTTCTGTACCAATATATATATATATATATATATATATATATATATATACATAGGTATATGATTATTTTTATTTACACAGACATGTACAAAATCTGCGACACTGGCATGTTGATGTTATCGATCAACAGGTTCTTTCCAAGTATGATCTAAGGTTAAGATCGGATTCTAACTCTGCCTGATGAGATCTCAGTTTATAATAACTGTTGATCGATAACATCGACATGCCAGTGTTGCAGATTTTTTACATGTCTCTGTAAATAAAAATAATCATATATATATATATAAGTTGATATATGATATTCTCATTTTATGTGCGGTTTTAATTATTTTGGTTGGTGCGATGTATACACTGTTGTCTTTAATCCGATCTTTGATCAAAGTTTCAAACCAAAGATAGTCACGCGCAAGTGAATCATTAAATGTAGCGCCTATAACTGACCCATCGACGCTCCCCTATAAAAACGGGCTGCGCAATTCGTCAAAGTTCAGTTGATACACTAGCATATCGCTTCACTGATTTAACAAAAAATGCTTTTATTTTAGGCTATCAAATCAGGTTCCATTCTTCAGATTTTCGCTTTTTGTTGTTGTTCTTATTTTAGATCGTGTTCTTATTTTAAAAGCAACACGCATAAAGACAGAAATAATGACCACATAGGAAGAATTTGTGAGTAAAAGTCGAACTAAATAAACTCGGTTTTTTTTTTTTTTGTAGAGCACACGGGATACGTCTTCTAGAAAAAAGAATTGAAAAAAACATAACGTACAATAACAAATCTGAAATACTCCATACTAAAAGAGGCATACAACGTTGTCCGGGAACAAATGTGGTCTGTTTATGTGGGTTTCCTTATAATTGCCTTAATTCGATAATTTAATTAAAAGAAAACTATAGTTAATAACATTTCTTGAATATATAATAACCAATGAAAATTTTTATAATAATAAAAAAATAACATTAATGAATTACTTTATATAAAAAAACGAAAGAAAAACAAATACCCACAGAAAGAAATAAAAGTGTATTATTAAAACAAACAATTAATTAATAACCACACAATACCCAATTAATTAATCTAATATTACACACCATTTTAGAACACCATATTTGTATACATAACACAATTTTAGGAAATTTAAAATTCATTAATTATTATTCTCTGCGGGACTGGTTTGTTTCAACTCTACACTCTGGCATCCATTTTGGTGAATTCTCCACACAGACAGATTTTTCCTTTGGTGTCTATTTTTGACAAAAGGAAGATTTTCCCGAAATATAAAATGATTCTTAATCATCATCCGGCAACAGACACAGCAGACACCACACTTGTTGTTATTGTAAAGATTGTAAAGATTGTAAAGAAAAATAAATATTACCCCCCCCCCTCGTTCGATTTATTATTTTTGTTTTTTCAAACGTATAACCAAGCCGGCACTCTGCATTGCTCTCAGCCTTCTGAACATATTTACTACAATTCCCAGCAATGCTTGCTTCAAGCAAACTGTCATTTTCTCTCTATATATATATATATACATATAAATACATTAATATATATATATATATATATATATATATATATATATATATATATATATAAGGAGAGGTAATTCGCTTGAAGCATTGTGTGTAATACGTATATAGAGGAGTATTAGAAGGCTATCACAAAGCAAGAAATGGAAATATGTCGCCGTTGGGAAGTATGACAAAGACAAGTGATTTTCTTATATTTATATTTTTTAAATTTTAATAATTTTTTATAGCAAATCTTATTTGATTAGGCAAGACGTCAACACCATGATGTAATGTGTGTGACTGTGTTCCATAATATATTTCGAGGAAGACCTCTGTATCAAATAGTGGGCGTTTCACATCTCAAAAACACATGCAGAATGGCAATATTGCTTATAACGCAGTAAATATTAATATCCGCAACAAATAGAATAAAACTATAATGTGTGTTACATTTACTGCGTGCTACACACAATCTGGCCAGGGTATGAATCAGAACATATTTACCCGTTAATCATAAAAATAAATTTTTAAAAGAATTATCAGAAAAAAAAACAAATAAACAAATATTGTTAGTATAAAATAAAATAACAATAGTATATAATAACAAATAAATAAATATTAAATAGATAACATTAGGGGAAAAAGTAATTGAAAACTGCTTTTAGCTGTTACCCCTATCCCTAATCTCCCCCGCCACAAAAAATATATTTAAGTAGTTCATTTTATTTAAACAGATGTAACACTTCATTAGTTAAGTCAAATATGAAACCTTCTAGAGAAAAAAAACATTTAATTTTAGTTTTATTCCATTTGCTGCAGATATTAATATTTACTGCGTTATAAGCAATATTACGAATCCGCACGTGTTTTTGAGATTTGAAACACCCACCATTTGATAAAGAGGTCTTTCTCGAAATATATTATGGAACACGGTCACACACATTACATCACAATGTTGAAGTCTTGCCTAATCAAGTAAGATTTCCGATAAAAAAACTATCAAAATTTAAAAATATACATTTAAAAAATCACTTGTCTTTGTGTACTTCTCAAAGCCTACATATTTCCATTTCTTGCATTGTGATAGTCTTCTAATACTCCTATATATATAGGAAAAATATATTTCGGCGAGACACAACGTCCGTTAAAGAAACGAATATATGAACATAATCGTGCCATAAAAACGGTGATACCTCAAATGCACTATGCACTCATATGATCTCTTCCGGCCACCACTTCAATACCCATAAGGCAATTTCTATCAAACATATTCATGATACAAAACTTCAACGTCTCACAGAATCCTGTCTGATCCTATGTTATAACAACACCATTGCCCAAAGACAAGCTTTCTATAACATTTCCTTTCCTTCTGCTAGATCGATTCTATACGAGATGAATTTAAATGAATATGACTCTGGCTAACTTTTAAGCCTTGTTTCTCTTCTTCCTCCTTCTCCTCCTCCCCTGCTTCCTCCTCCTCCCTTGTTTCGAACCCCGACGTTAATTGCTTCAAATTACTACTAATCCTAGTAGACTTTTGACGTTCTCAATCCGAATTGGATTTCAATCAGCAGGCGATATCCAAACACTGATTTTTTTCTCTCTCTCTTTTTCTTCTTTAGTAGCTTTCGACAGTCAAATGTCGATTTACCCTTTCTTACGTTTGCTCTTGCTTCTTCTTCTTCTTTTTCTTCTTCTTCAACTGACGTTCTAAAGACACTGGTTGATTGGTCTCTCTTTCTTCTTCTTCCTCTTCTTCATCTTCTTTTTCTTTCTCTTTTCATAACATTCCTCGCGTCCCTATTCCCCCTTTTTGTTGTTCTCTGCACGTGACATTTTCTTCCAATCGCATTCTTTGTATAAATTTGAAAACTTTTCCGTTTTGAAATAAAGTTTACTAACCGAACGAAAATGGTCGTATCTTGACGGCCGAAATATCTCGGTAGAACTTTACAATATGAGTTTTTGAGTTTATTTTTGTTAGTTGTTGAATTGCTTATTCTTTATTCCATTTTTATTTTAACATATAGTCTGAAACATTGTTTCTTTTTTCTCATATATATATATATATATATATATATATATATATATATATATATATATATATATATATATATATAAGTGTACAAGTACTTGTTTGTGTGTCTTTGTGTGCTTTTTTTGTGAATGAGATTCTTTTCAAAAACTGCCTTCCCGTGCTGAACTGTCTCCTTGCACAAAGAACGATAAGGACTGACTGCTCACAGCCATTAATAATGTATTTACTTTCCCCAATGTCTGCTTTATGCAGTCTTTATACTTCATGTTGGATTCGTGAGACGGACGCTTTCCTTCGGCTGTCAATGCAAATGTTGTTTGAAGATACGGCCATCCATCATTTCTACCCATATCAATTCGATCTTAATAGATATCGAATCATCATAGATTCGACTCTTTTCCAGATCACCATCATCATCATCATCATCATATTCGGTTGTAAGTCTGTTTTATATCCGTAATACTTTTAGAAATTGATTTCCAAACTAACCTATCTCTGGTCAGGTCTTTATTAATACCTATTTCTCTTAAATGCATCCTTCTCTCTTTCTTTCATGTTTTCTTTTGGCTTCAAATCTTATACATCTTTTTTTCATGGAAATCGCTCCAGACAAGGCATGAAGCCACTTCATATAAGGAGATAAAAAATACTACTTCAAGGCTAAAAACTAGCCAATGATAAGTGTTAGATGGATAGATTCTGACCTAGAAAATAGCAATTCTTCCTCCTTTGTCAGAAACATCACCCTTGGAATGTGAGGACTAAAGGACAAAATAAGGGAAGCGTTGGTTACGAGGCTACCGAAAGTAAACCCAAGGTTGTCCACTTTCTACTCTTCTTCTACTTAAGCAAGTATTCTCATCATTTTTATGTTATTGAACAAACCAAGTTACTCTTCTGTGCACCGATGTTCTATCGCCAGTAAAAAAAAAAACAATAACAAAAGCAGCATAACATCATAGGAAAAAATCGTACATATATCGGATAGGGCATCTCGGCCTGGTGGTAAAAGACAATTACATCGAGGGTTCGATCCCTGCACAAGGTAGCCATGCTGATGACAGCACATAGCCAGAAGCACGTGTCCATGGATTTATTTTATGTACGTAAAAATTAATTAATAAATATATATGAGAAAATAAAAAATGATGACACGTCTGTTGGATAATGGCCCTATGGGAATATCTGTTAGAAATCGTTGGTTTAGCTTGCGCGATTTAGTGCAGTCGAGTGCAGAATAGGGCCTGTTCTCACAGTCGGAAATCACAGACGTGACAAGATCACCGCGTGACGAGATCTCGGAGCAGGGGTCAATGTGCACCTGCGAGAGGCTCTGTGACGCAACGGGCCTTTGCGAGGGAAACAGAGGGATCCATGACGTCACTCGTTCTTCGGGAGAAGCGAGTTTTAGAGTCTGAGTTTTGGAGGCGGACCTATCAGACATGATTTTTACCATGTAGTCAACAACAGATTAAGGGAAATATTTAACTAAGAAAATACAGGCGAAATACCTCTTTTGCTCCCCTCCACGAGTGATTCAGGACTTAATTGTTAAGTAATTGCGAAAGCAGTAATTTGCTCTCTCTGTCTCTCTCGGCGTTAGTGAATATCTCCCAGCTAATTTGATAACTAACGATCATGGCGTTTTGTTGCAGCGGCGTGGTTCACGATGGGAAAGAAAGAAGAAAGAATTCAACCACTAGACGACATCGAGACGGCGACTCTCTACGCGGCGAGGTAGAAATTTAAAGGTATGCAAATTATATGATTTATGTTTTAAAAAATGACGAGTATTAAATGTGAACTGCCACGTTCCAAGCAGGAGAGGGTATTGCAACAATTGAATGCAGTACTCTGCATATTTTTAACCGCTTAGGGAACGGATAAATACTAAATAAACACATCGGTGCTCTATTACCAATAATATATATATATATATATATATATATATATATATATATATATATATATATATATACTATATATATATATATATATATATATATATACTATATATATATATATATATACTATATATATATATATATATATACTATATATATATATATACTATATATATATATATATATACTATATATATATATATATATACTATATATATATACTATATATATATATATATATACTATATATATATATATATATACTATATATATATACTATATATATATATATACTATATATATATATACTATATATATATATACTATATATATATATATATAGTATATATATATATATATATATAGTATATATATATATATATATAGTATATATATATATATATATATATATATATATATATATAGTAAGTTATAAAAATATATTTATAGCAATTAAGTGTTTCGTCCCCGTGGGGAATAGTCGGGGATTTTAGCCTGACGATTTCCTACAGGGATGAAACGCGGAAGCCTCTGTGTAGCTTAATTGCCATGAATACATTTTCATAACTTAATACCTAGCTCTACTCACGTATTGAGCACTGTTGAAGTAAATACTGAAAATGTATACATAAAAGATTATATTTCCTTATAACATTTTATATAGATACATGAAATAATATATATATATATGTTATATATATATATATATATATATATATATATATATATATATATATGGGGGAGAGAACATTTATTTTTGTAATGCATTAAATCAGTTAATAATGCAGGCATGAATCCTCTCTCCTTAGCTCTTTTGTATAACTTCATCCATTGACCAATGATTTCGCTTATTGTTTTTCGCTTGAAAGATTAAGTGCTTTATCAATTATATAAAAGTGATTTTCATTACAAACTTTGAGTCCAATCGACAGGCTGTTGAGAAAGTCATATCCTGCCTAGACAGGAACAAATATAGTATCGATGTCTCTTTCATTATTTATATTAATAAGCGCGAATGTTTGTTTATCGAGACAGGGCGACACGATGTCGTGATGGTTAGTAGCCCAGTGGTTATTGTGGCGAACAATATATAATCATTTTCTCAATTGATGTTTTACAAATATTAATCCTATTCTCTTGGTAAATTATAAATTCTCGATAAGCATCGTCTTTTCTACAAACATTCGACAGATTCATATGTTTCATATAATTACAACCAATGGCAAAATAAACTTTCAAACTTATTTAATTCTATATAGACATATATAGAGAGTATTATATTTTGAAATAATACATTTCAGTGTCTGTTTCGCGTACCAGTTCTGAGGTAGAAACCGTCTTATATTGTCAAATCGATTCTTCAGCATTATTTAGATAGAATTTAAGAAAAGTGAGGAAACAAACACAATTCATCGGTTCTGTGTTTTTCTATAAAAGATAATCCTTGTTCGTAAAATGTGGTATGTTGTAATTGTTTGTTTAAGGGTGATGTTTCGGGATTTTTTATTTTATTTAAAATTCCATTTAAAAAGCGTTTTCATTAATGTTTATTGTTTGTTTAGGTGCGTTTGTTTATCTGGTATCTGTGTACTGTCCCGGGTTCGGATTACCGAACACCGGTGTATGTGTAAAGTTTTCTCGTAGAATAAATGTTGCAAAACTGAGGGATGAGAAATCTGCTCTAGACCTACAGAATAGGCTTTAGCAGATATTGTTTGATGGTACGTGGGTATGTTTTTAGAAGTGTGTTTATGAAAAAGCTATATACGTCCTTGGACTAACGATTATGGAACATTTAGACTGATTTGATAACAAAAATGCTCACGTCGCACAACTGCTACAGAAAAGAAGTATGAACTTCATCATAGGCGGATTGATAGCGGTTTGTCACCTCAGGATCTGAAGTCTATGGAACAGGCATACTAAGCTATTAGATTTAGAGTTGCAGAAAGAATTTAGATTGATGAAGAATGAATGGTGACGACAGAAGGCTTTTGATATTCAGCATGCCGCCGATGTTAAGAACAGTAAAGCATTGTATGACCTGATGAAGACAGTCTATGGTCCTAGACATTCTACTGTAACATAATCAAAATTTAAGGATGGCGCAGAGTTTATTACGGATCCAAGCAAGCTACTTGATAGCTCATACATTATACTGATCTGTTCACTAATCCGTCGATAGTCAGTACTGATGTGATAGGTAGCTTGGCTAAGAGGGCTATCATTGCTGAAATGATTTTTGTCCCCAAGGATGTGAAGGAGGCTATATCGCAGTTCAGATGCAGATTGACAACATCTGGTTTGACGAGAATGTCTACCAAGATTTGCATGAATCTATCATGGTAATTTTGTAAAAAGGCAAAGGTGAGGAAAGATGGGTGCGGCAACTATCGAGGCATCTCTCTTTTGAATGAGACAGGAAAGGTATTTACATAAATCCTTTTGAATAGCATGAATGCCTACATTTGTTCTTTTATGCTTCCTGCGAGTAAGTGTGGCTTTAGAAGAAATATGGGTACTACTGATATGATATTTACGGCACGCCAACAAGAAAGTGTATTAGACATCGTCTAGACCTATATCAGGTCGCCATTGATCTGATGAAAGCGTTCGATACAGTTAATTGGGATGCGCTATAGAAGGTATTGGGTAAGTTTGGATGTCCTCCTAACTTAGTTTGACTCCTTCGTGAGCTGCACGACAATATGAAAGCACGTGTCAACTGCAATGGTTGTCTCTCTGAACCCGTTGCCGTTGACAATGGTATTAAACAGAGTGATATACCTGCACCTACTTTTTTCATCTATTTTGCTGTAACTCTGTTATTGGTTTTCACTAACTGTGACAAAGGTGCGTATCTTCGATTTCGCACATCGGGTTGGCTGTAAAACTTACAGCGATTTAAGACTTTGTCAAGGACATTCTCCACTGTTGTTCGGGATTTGCTCTATGCAGATGGATCGTCTTGCATGGGTCTGTAGAAGCATGGGTCTCATAAAAGGCCTGAGCAAGACAAAGGCTATATTTGCCTCGGCCTCTGGCATCCAGTATCAGGAACCGGATATATTTGTTGAAGGCCACAGACTGTGTGTTGTAGATCGTTTTATGTATCTGGGTAGTGTTATTTCGAATAACGGGTCGTTGGATACTGATATAAGTAGACGCTTTTAACAGGCTGGTGTGTCTTTTTGTCATTTGAAAAAACGGGTGTAGGTACCACGTGATATCAGGCTATAAACTAAGATCTCTGTGTGTGAAGCCAGTGTGGTATCAACTTTGTTATATTCTCATATTCGCCTGCTACAGCGTTTCCAGTAGAATTGTTGTCATAGCTTTACCCATGACACCGAAGCGTTGATACGTACTGCATTGAGTCTCGTATAAGTAAACACAGAATTCGTTGGGCTTGTAATCTTATCCGTCTTACTGATGACAGACTATCCAAGCAGGTGATTTATGGGAAACTAATTGGGAATATTCGCCGACAGCACAAACCGCGTAAGCGATTTAAAGATTGTCTGAAAGACGAGTGTAAGTGCTTTCAAATTGATGTTGGAGGATAGGAGACTTTACATAGGTCAAGGTGGATGAAAGCGATTTTTGAAGGCAACAAACTTTTTAAAAAGAATAGGATGAAACACCTGCGAGGATAAGACGTGACGTAACACCTCTAGCACATGGAGGAAATATGGAACACCTAAGATAGACAGCATCTATTAAGTAACTATGTCACGTGTTGGTTTGTTGAATCCCCAACGAGTGCATGTTTAGCAAAATCAAGCACAAGCGGTGACTTCATTTATGGCATTCCGTCAGATATCACAACACCTGCCACTTCTGTGGTATGGTCTGTAAATGTCTGGCCGGCCTAAAGAGCCATATCCACGCATCTCACTAGACAATTTTACACTAATATCATATCGATATGTCAAAAGTGGTCACATTCGAAATCGAATAAACAGCCGTCATATATATATATATATATATATATATATATATATATATATATATATATGAAGGAGAATGGAAAGGAATTAGAGAAAGCAATATATATATATATATATAGTGTGTATGTGTGTGTGTGTGTATTTAGGCACTATTTTCTCATTTATGCAAACATAATTTGCTGAATTTAAATCGTCAACAACTTCCTGGAACAATGCGAAAACGTTCTCTGTGAGTTTCTCCGCTGTCTTTTTTTAAATTCTCTTCTTTCTCCAGCTTTTCTGTTTATTTGCTTTTGACACCTGAGCATGATTCGATGAAGAATCGAAAACGTTCGTGAAACCTGTGAAACATATTGAACATTTATTTAAAAAAATTGATACAAAAAATACCATCAGAAAAATAAAAAAACATAAAAGAAGGTATAATTATACAGACGAATTATGTTATTTTTAACAATGTTTGCAAATATATATATATATATATATATATATATATATATATATAAGATCAAATATAAACCAAAAGTAACACTTTTAGTAGATGGAACCTATAGTGAAGAGGTTTAGCTCAATATACGAGATAGAGCAATTGTAGAAATAGAAGAAAAAAGAGTGATAAACATGCGACGATTGTCCAAATTTATTTCAAATTTCAATTGTTCAATTTTTTTTCATTCACTACATTTTTTAATAATATTTTTCAAATATTTGAACTTTGGCTTTTTCGAAAGCCAACTTATCTATCTGTATTTCTCCTCTGATGATAAGATCTCGATCTTTGAAAAGCCTTGGCTTAAGGAAAGAATAATAAACACTAGTTTATTACTGAATACACCTTGCATTGAACAATTGAAATTTGAAATAAATTTGGACAATCGTTGTATGTTTATCACTCTTTTTTCTTCTATCTCTCTCTCTATATATATATATATATATATAATCACTCACAGCATATCAAGATAGATCACTTTAACGATACTTCACTTATCGTTAATTCTATTATTATTATTATAATCACTCGCAAACAGCTTTTTTACATTTGTCAACACATTAGTGGGGCATAACATGTTAAACACAGAGAAAACAGTAAAAATCAGACAAAAGAGAGAAAATAATATTCAAAGTACTGAGTGTAAAATCCAAAGATCGGAGGTTACATCAGCCGAAGCGTTATTAAAAAAGAACACGGATGAGAATAGTAGTCCGAATCATACAAATTATCAATCCTTATTTTAAAAATTCTAGAACATATGTTTTTTTCCAAAATGCCTATATTCGTCATGAAATACACAGAAAAAGGGTTGATATGCCGTAAAAACAAACAAACATTAAAAGTTATATAATGTTATAGTTATAAAGCCTCTTGTGTATTTGGATGTTTCTTGCTTCTTTGTTTGTTTTGTGTTTCTTTTCTAGAAAGAAAAATCTAAAGATAAGAATCTTTCTTTACATAATTCCATTTTTCTTTCTGCGAAGTTAATTTACCAATTCGAACATTCGGCGCGACATTCTACGTTTTTATCGGAACGACATAACTTTTCTGTAACGAGGCGGAATTAAAATGACAGATTTTAGATATTATCAGTCTTTTAATTTAGAATTGACGACGTAGAAATTCATTTCAGGTTTTCCCGCCAGTAACGTTTCCTTTCTTTACATGAGTTCTCGAAGCTCTTTCTTTCTTTCGGCGGTCGATAACGCTTAACTTTGGCCACTTTTTTTTATTAAGTATTTTTTTATGAATCAGCATCGTACGCCTGTTTTGACTGGTTTTATTCTGTTATCCCGTCGTTTAATATAAGACTTGCAAATTTGAAGTCGAGATTTTTAAATTTTCAAACGAAGTTTTTAATTTAAAGTTGAGATTTTTTATGGTCTTATGGTGAAAAATAAATCATACGGTATTGATGGACGAATACCTAATATAATCAGATCCTTCTTTGAAAAAAGAAATGACATGCGGTATTACTGGACGAATACTTATATAGAAACATAGATGAATTCTGGTAGAAGGACATGAGTCGTACTATGGCACCAGCTCCTTGTCTTCATCTTTGTATGCGTCCAGTGACGACAGCAGCCTTATAATTGAATTTGATTTCTTGGTCAATCCAGAACTTATCCAACCGCTTCTCAAATATCTTTACAGTTTCGGCTTCAATTACACTTGATGGCAATCTATTCCACAAATCAACACAGCGATGGCTGAATGAATATTTTTTCAGATTCAAACGTTCCTGTTTCTTGTAAAGCATCTGACTGTGTGCCCTGTTTCCCACTCTTGTATTTTTTCTAGTCAATAGTTTATCAGCATTGAAATCATATTTATATAATCAGATCCTTCTTTGAAAATCTCTCTCTCTGCCCCCTCTCTCTCCCTCTCCCCTCTCTATCCCTTTCTCTCTCTCTCTCTCTCTCTCTCTCTTTCTTTCTCTCTCTCTTTCTCTCTCTCTCTCTTCCTCTCTCTGTCTCTTCTTCCCTCTCTCTCTCTTTCTGTCTGTTCTCTCTCTCTCTTTCTCTCTCTCCCTTTCTCTCTCTCTCTTTCCCCTTTCTCACTCTCTCTCTCTCTTTCTCTCTCTCTTTCTCTCTCTCTTTCTCTCTCTCTCTTTCCCCTTTCTCACTCTCTCTTTCTCTCTCTATCCCTTTCTCTCTCTCTCTCTTTCTCTCTCTCTCTTTCTCTCCCTTTCTCTCTCTCCCTTTCCCCTTTCTCACTCTCTCTTTCTCTCTCTATCCCTTTCTCTCTCTCTCCCTCTCTCTCTCTCTTTCTCTCTCTCTCTTTCTCTCCCTTTCTCTCTCTCCCTTTCTCTCTCTCTCTCTTTTCTCACTCTCTCTTTCTCTCTCTCTCCCTTTCTCTCTCTCTCTCTCTTACCACTATTATCACTATTCATAGTTTCGGGAAGAGTCCATGTCGTAAAGCAATAGGGTAGATCAGCCTAACAACTAATGAGAAATCTTTCAACCCGCAATTTCCTACTTCTACTATGGATAAAATGGTGGATTTTTTGGAAGAAATAGGTTAAAAAATAATTGTTGAAAATGGATATTGTGTTTAAGCACTAAATGTCACATTGTAGGCTGATGTGATGTACAGAAACAAATCATACCAAACCATAGAGTGAACACGATATGATGTTAAGCATGGAAGTCTTACTTTAATATTATTGCAAAAACAAGCGTAACAGACCAGCGTAAATTATATTTCAAATTAAGAGTGGAAGACCGAAAACAATGCTATTTAACGTGAAGCGTGACGGAACAACAAAAATGATTTTTTTTTAATATAAGCGTGACAGACCGACGAAAATTCTATTTCAAACTTATGCGTGACATATCTATCAACAGAGAGAGTCTTTTATATTGATTCTTGGAAGCATCCAATAAAAAATTCGCCAACTTAATAGGTCCCTCACTATCCACCAAGCTCCAGCCCATGTCCCATCGCCGCAATGTTACATCCTTGTGCTTGTTTTACAAATACTTCAATGGATTGTGCTCCGATGAACTAGCTGCTTTAGTGCCCCCTCAACGCAAATACACTAGAACAACCCGACAATCAGCTAGGTCTCATCAATTCACTGTGGAGGTTCCCAGATGCCGGAGAGCCTTCTACTCCAATAGCTTCTTTCCTCGTTCTGTCGGTCTCTGGAACTCCCTCCCTGCCCCCTGTTTCCCCGACAGTACAAACATGCAGAGGTTTAAAACTAATGTAAACAAACATCTCGCTGCACAGCTCCCAACTTAGGATGACACCCAAAACCTTCTCTAATACTCAGTAGCCCCTTACGTCTACAGTGGCGACCTGCCTTGTTCGGGGTGAAATGTATATTTTTTTTTAATCTAAATCGTGTATCGTTGAAAATGCTTTTTCAAACTTAACCGTGACAGACGAACAAACCGACTGATCGATTGAAACTGTCATGGCAATTCGTAAAAATAATTTTAAAATCTAAATATTTACTTCACGTATCATTCGAAAATGTATTGTTCTTTGTTCAATTCACTAAACGTTCTTATTGGTTGGTGTGAAACAACACGTCCAGACGCGAATACAGACAAAAATGGCTACGTTAAAACATAATGATGACCGATTTGTTTTATTTTCCGGCATATCAACCCTTTTGGGGGTTATTTAATAGCGAAACACGTTATTATTATGTTTCAGAATTTTTTTAACTGAGGACTTATCATTTGGATTATTCGAACAATTATTGTCATCTTCGATGTTATTCTCAAAACGTTTCGGGCCACATAAAGATTCCCGAGTTCGACAAGACGTACGTTAGAAATAACATAGATCGAGACGTTGTGAGAATAACATCTAAAATGAGAATAGTAGTCCGAATAATCCGAATATTATTAGTCATTATTGATTTTAAATGACAGATTGACCTGCTATTTTCTTTCATAACATCGAGGGTGGAGTGGGGGTACTAAGAATGAAACACGATTCGAAGTAATTATTTAGAAAATCAAAAGACAGAACTCATAATAAAACCTCAGATAATTCTAAAGCTTAGTTTAGCTTTAATATTCGTACTATCAGCAAAATCCCCCCCCCCTTCACTGTAGAGGTCCCGAGATGCTGAAAATATTTATGTAAATAGCTTCTTTTTTCATAACGCTTGCCTTTGGAATTCCCTTCCTGTTCGCTGTTTCCTCGACTGAACCAACATGCAGAAATTTAAATGTAATATTAACAAACATCTTACTGCAGAATTTCCCACAAGTCACCAACTCTAAATCTGGCCCCTAGTCACAGTAAACTCGTATGTTTATGTGGCAATATGCCTTGTTGGAGTGAAATAAAGTTTTTATTATTATAAAATAAAGTGGTGAGAAATTATTTGAAACATCAACAGAAATGGATATTCTTACGCGCTCATTCAATCTACGCGTATAGCGATGAAAATTGTAGTTTTAAGTTAAGTGTGACAGGCCGACCAACTAACAAACGAAAGGACATCGCGGAGATTCGTGGAGATTCGTGGACGCATCTAAACATTCTATTTCAAAACCTTAGAGTGAAACACACAATAAAATATTATTTCAACCATAAGCATTTTTTTTTTTTAATATTTTTACTTTTTATTCCCTCCAAACACGGAACATTGCCACTGAAGCGTAACGGCTACTGTGATAAGGGGCAACCTAGGTGGGGAGTTTGGCAGCAATATGTTTGCGCAGCAGCTTGTTTGTTTCAAACCTATGTGTGATAGAACATGTAATAAACTGCTTAGACACGTCTAAGAATCAAATTTTTCACAGATTTAGACGAGCTAAATACTGAACTTAGAATTAATTGAGGTATGGTTCTGAGTAGTCCTAGAAGGATTGAGTTTATTGCTAACTGCCCGAGGTGCTCCGACCGGGGAATACTGACGGGGCTGCCCAGACATTTTTTCGAGGACAGAGTGCACCAAATCCCACTTTACGACCTCATGTCACATCTTCATGCAGTAAGAGGGGAATAAATACCCTGTCCGACAGAGACGAGGCCAACTCGATGGCCTTTTATATGCCGGGCTGAGGTACAAGTTTTGGGTAATCTTAGTAAGTCCACTTTACCAAACCTTGCCTCCTCTCTTTGGGGAGGAGTTAGTTTATTGCTAACTGTCTGAGGCGCACCGACCGGGGAATTCCAACAGTTTTACCTTGGTTATTTTTAATCGGGAAAGATTAAAAATTAAAAACAAAAGCAATGAAAAAGGGAAATTTTTAAATGAACTTAATTACTGCCTTCGTATTATCGCCATTTTGTTACGCCGGTGATAATATTCATAACATTAACAAATGATTGTTTCATAAATTTCTGAAATTTAATGGATATTGTAAGATAATGAAGAGTGGCAAAAATGAATCGTGGACGAGTCCATTGTGAGTTGGACGTCGAGAAACAAAGAAAGCGACTTTATAACTGTTAAACAAGAGAAGTTTCCGCAGTGCAAGCGAGACTTGAAAGGCGGCGGTTTCAGAAACGCGAAGGGCCGAAGCGCTTGGTGATCGGAGTATCAAAGTACCGGAAGAATGGGAGTTTACCGATGTTTATGGCACCGATGAAGCTTTATTGACTATGGTACCCAAGCCCGTCTTGCTGTTAGGCTTTCGTGTCCGTTGACTAAAAATGCGACTGATAAGCAAGTTGGTACTGTGAAGGAATCCCTTGACTTGTATTTTATCAAAGTGCTTGTGGAACAATTGCTCGGATAGACAATACAGAGCAAATTGCTTTTCAATCGGATGTATGTATGAACGAGTTTCTAGCGGAAACCAAGTGATCTCAGCAAGAAAAAGACTTTCATGAGACAAAAGTATGTCGAAAGATGTTTATATGTGTGTGCGTAGCCGGCATAAACCATCCGGTGATGGGAAATAAAAAAAACCAAAGTGTTTTCCATATACGTTCTGTTCTTTGTCATTCTTGTTGAATCTTACCGGGTACCCCGAAAGAACGGGTAATGCAACAATATGTCCTTAACTAAAGAAAATATATTTGTCATTTTCACCAAGATTTTATTTTTCATTCTGCAAAATTTGTTAACAGTCAGACAGAATGCTTGATAAAAAAAAGGAAAATTATACCCAGTCACGTATTTTTTGCTGGCGGTTAAAATTAATGTTGCTTTGAATATTCGTTGTCTTTATTTTAAAACACAAATAAATATATCGGATAAATAATAAAAGAACCGGGAATTTTCCTAAGAAAACAACTGTTATTTGACAATGTCTTTTTTAATTTCCTGACTCAGATATTAAAATATTGAATAAACATTTCTTTTTATTTGATTTCTCGAGTGATTTTTTCATGGCGTGCATATGTTCAAGATTCAAATATCATTTTATTGGTGTTTCATAAACATTCTAGTCTGATTTTTTGCACTTTTAACCAAATATTGTATTTATACATGGAGCTGGAAAAATACCCGTCCCAGGACAGGTATAAACAATAAATATAGACTTAGATTTAAATTAAAATGTATTTTTCATTTTCTTGGGCGGAATGGTACTGTTTCGATTACCCTACCCGAAATGGTAAAGTTTACAAAAAAATAATAATATGTCCATGTTTCTCTCTTTGTTGCCTAGAATACATATTGTTGCATTACCCGTTCTTTCGGGGTACCCGTTCTTTCGGGGTACCCGTTCTTTCGGGGTACCCGTTCTTTCGGGGTACCCGGTAAGATCCAACAAGAATGACAAAGAACAGAACGTATATGGAAAAAACTTTGGTTTTCTTTATTTCCCATCACCGGATGGTTTACACCGACTGCACACACACAAATAAAAAAAAATCTTTTGACATACTTTTGTCTCATGAAAGTCTTTTTCTTGCTGAGATCACAGACTTGGTTTCCACTAGAAACTCTTTCATATATACATCTGATTGGAAAGCAAGTTGCTCTTCATTGTCTATCCGAGCGTGAACTGAAGCAATTGTTTGGCAAGCACTTCCAATTGTCAGTTTGATGAAATACAAGTCTGGGGATTTTTTCACTGTACCAACTTGCTTATCAGTCGCATTTTTAGTCAGCGAACACGAAAGCCTAACAGCAAGACGGGCTTGGGTACAATAGCCAATAAAGATTCATCGGTGCCATAAACATCGGTAAACTCCCATTGTTCCGGTACTTCGATACTCCGATCACCAAGTGCTTCGGCTCTTCGCGTTTCTGAAACCGCCGCCTTTCAAATCTCGCTTGCACTGCGGAACCTTCTCTCTTTTAACAGTTATCAAGTCACTTTCTTTCTTTATCGACGTCACATCCACAATGGACTCGTCAACGATTCATTTTTGCCACTATTCATAATCTTACAATATTCCATAATTCATAATTATAAGTTAAATAGTTCATACATATTATTGACGATCTTGCGGGTGCACAAATCCTTTAAATATGAATTACTTAATATAACTCCAAATTTGATGTAGGGCAATTTTTCTCTCTTAAATATTTTGCATCTAACGGTGTTGGGGAAAGTGCACAAATAATATTGTGTCCATATTAATCACTGAGTGTCCGAAAATATATATTTAAAAATTCATAATGATCCGTTCATTAGCTGAGGAGATTATTCTGTACATAGAAATATATATGTATAAATATAAACACATGCCTAACTTTATATGTGACGTTCTATCGGAGTCTATCTTTGGTATGTCTCTGAATGCTGCTGCTAAATACGTTACTGACTGGCTTTTTGTTGAAATCGACACCTTCATTCCTCATCGTAAGTTTTAAACGAAACCTTATTCTTCTCTGTGGTTTTCATCTATTTCTGCTTCTGTCATTGCCTCTCGTAAACATTACTTTAATCAGTATCGTCAGGATGGTTTTGATGCTTCCAGACAATCATACAAAAAACTAGCAATGCCTGAAAGAGAGCAATCTCTGAGGCTAAGTCTCGCTATTCTCAAAGGATTCGTGAATCTATCTCATCGCAAAAGTGTTGGTCTCGTGATATTTGGAGAATCTACAATAGTGTTATTAATAGTGGGAAGTCTGCTATTCCACCTCTGTTTAATGCTCTTCGGGTTATTTCATCTTCTAAAAATAAGTCTGATCTCTTTGCTCGTTTTTTTGTTGACAATTCTTCTCTTGATGACTTTGGTTCTGTTCTTCCTGATTTTTTATTAAGAATTGTCCAGTTTCGTGATTATGCCATTATCACCCGGAAGATGGTTGCTAGGATTCTCTCTTACCTTGACCAGTCCATTCGAATTAATCTACAACCATTCGTATACAAAAATACGGGAGAGTTTGGCCATAACCTGATATGCTATCAAACAAAACAAGCCGTCGACACAGGTTCTTGTCAGATCACTGAAGTTAAGCGACGTTAGATCTGGTTAGTACTTAGATGGGTGACCATTTGGAAATACTAGTGTTAAATAACGTAAGTGTTATCAAAATAACTTATATAATCATTTCGATTGCAAAAGTCATTTAATCATTAATATTTCAATCAAGTTAAACTCAGACATTAGTTCACGGAGTATCGTCGTGCGTGTGTTACTATCATCCTGCCGATCGAAAACAATTTTTTTAGCTGTAATAAAAGTAGCCAGCATTATCTCACATTAATTATCATTCTATTCCATTAACAATACGACCTTAGAAGATTAATGATTTATTCGATCATGATCGTCCCGTAATCTGCAAGGTCAAATGGAGGAGGAATAAAAAGAGAGAGGCAATCAATTACGTGTTAAGCACATTGATTAATTATTATCGCGTTACTAAACCTATTTGAGTACCTATTGCCAATTCAAGCTCCCTTATGTTTAGTTGCCCCTGCCACCCTCTCTGTCGTCATGCCTGACGACATATCCGTCTAAATATTACTCAGTTAGGTAATAGTTAGTGGACCATAGGTTTACTTTCGGCAGCCTCGTAACTCTCGCCTCCCTTATTTTGTTCTTTAGTCCTCACATTCCATGAGCGATTTTTCTGACAAAAGGGGGAGGGATTGCTGTTTTCTGGGTCGGAATCTATTCATCTAACACTTATCGTTTGCTAGTTTTTGACCTTGAAGTAGTATTTTTTAGTTCCTTATATCAAGTTGCTTCATGCCTTGTCTGGAGCGACTTCCATAAAAAATAAAATAAATAAATAATCACGGTTTCTGTTAAAGTCAACTTTTTTACTATACTATTGCATATAATGGTATCCAACACTAGAACGAAGCCAAATCTGAGTAACCTGCTTATTTTAACATGTTTAAAGCTTGTATACTCACTATCTCAACTTGTATTCTTCACACAGCTTTTAGCATAACGCAAACCTGTATTTCTTTGACGAAGCTTTAGAAAGTAAACGTAAAAACTAGAAGTTGTGTCAACAATTATGACGTCCTGACAAGCGTAAACGGGTGTTGCAACTAGTTTGTTATTATCGGTAATTGAGGGAAAACAGCAGAAGACGAAAATCAAAACGCTTAAGATACGTAACAATGATTAAGAAGAAACGAAGACGAAAAGAAGAAACTAGCCAGGGTGAAATGTCATGAAAGAAAATTGCGAATGACGTCCATCATGCCGATTGCAATGTTCCGTACCGATACCAATGATTGACTTTCACACGAAACTTGACGTTCATTTTGAGAACCGATACATGTAAAAATAAGTTATTGCTGGTGGCCATCGTGACCTGTCTAAATGTAAAATAACTATGGGTTTTGTTGAAACAAAAACGGACACACCACCCTCTACCTTAAGTACACATGACCTGTAACTGCACAAGAAATAAACATAAAGGTTAATACTGAAAGTGTCAAAAATAATAAGACATGCCATTTGCTCGCTATACTAACGCAAAAACCATGCGGTATCATTAATGTAAAACTGGAAATGTATTGTCTTTTGGCTAAGATCAAAGTGTAGTATCTGTTCCGATGGATACTGCACGCCTGTCCTGTGCAGTTCTAGGAGGTCCACCCTCCCAGGCTTTGCCTCCCCTCTTTGGGGAGGAGTAAGTTTATTGCTTACTGTCTGAGGCGCCCCTACCGGGGAATGCCGACGGGGCTTCCCAGGCAATTTTTAAATGGCCAGAGTGCTCACCTCTCGAGCGCTGGCTTTTCAAACCCCACTTTCTCGACCCGATCTTGGGTCACATCTTACTTGTGGGAGTAAGATAAAACTGGCCTTGTGCCTAACTCCTGGGGAGGAGTAAATAAAACTTACTATAGATTTTCATTTTCAGAATCAAGTTATGGATTGTTGTTTCGTTTGTTACTTGTAAATGTATACTGGAATTGTTTTATTTCTATTGATAACTATAATTTACAGATCCTTTTATACTAAGAGCTGATGAAGGTAGATATAATTGATTATCCTGTATATTTTGAGTGTTATCATGTATTCATAAACTTTGTTGTGTACAATATGCTTATTCGGAACTATTCTTTTACTAGATATTTAGATCAATAATTCCCTAATAACTAATAAGTTAAATCTTTTTCCATTGTTTTCTAATTGATTTATAGTTTTCAGATTTTCGGTAAAAAAAAGGTTCTTTCCGGTCAATTTATTTCCGGGGTTCTCATTCTTGGTTTCCTCAATTTTCCCGGGCAACGTTCTGCCTCTCTAGTTTTAAACAATCTCTATATTTATAAAGTTGGCTCATTTATTGCACTAACAGAGAGATTAAAACGCTCAATTTATATTCGAAATAGTAGATAAATAGTTCTGCAATATACCGATCCTGTGTGCGTGATCGCCTTCATAACATTAACTAATTTGCATATTGCTGTTCAAAAGGACATCTCATTATGTAACCCTTAAATGTTTTTTGTTTTAGATATGAAATATTCCAACAAAATGCATATTTAAAATAATATTCAACGTGTTTCATATCTGAAACGAGCCTGTTGGCAGGTGTGAGTAGGTATTAGTATGATGATGTATCAGAACACCCGCTAAATAGGTAATCAGTATCTTCGATGATAAAATATTTTTTAAAACAATATAAAAAAATAAAGCATTTTAGGGTTTTGACTAGCGGGACCCAGTGGAAATTCTATAATTTACTGTTAATAATATTCTCTCTGAAATAATAAACGTATGTCAGAATTAATACTACTCACAAGAAATGAATTTCTTCTTCAGTAAAAACAATTCTCATTGTAAGCTAAATATTAAATTGAATATATATATATATATATATATATATATATATATATATATATATATATATATATATGCAAACTTCTGCTCTGTTAATATTCTTCCCATTTCTAGACAATGCGTGGCGGAGCATAGGTACGCGTCTCGGCTAGTGAGTCAAACATGACTTTCGTCCGGGGTTCGAGCTGTGTGACCGAAAGGTACGACATATACGGTTATTTTGAAAATCATATTTATTCTTAAATAATTATAATTATATGTATATATATATATGGAAATCTCTGCAATTTTTACTAACGGGCCGGATTTTCAATACTTTCTGAAACCGTCGGTATCAAGCAATGTCTAATTGAATGTTCACTGTACAATATTACACATAATATCTATTGTATTAAGCGTGAGTTTATCAACCTTTGTTTCCCCAAGGCTTTTTCTTATATACTTTTGCATCCCTTTTCGGGTTATTTAATATAAAAGCACAAAATCGATTTAGTTATACGAACATAAGTATGTATTTTACTTATAGTTAAGGGGAAATCTGGGAGTTGTACATTTACCCATGGTATCAGTGCGTAAATCACTACTATATTTGTTAGGATTTGAAACCTTCAGTAAGGATCGATCTTTCCATTAACGTTCTAGGCAACTCGTTGATCACTAACCCTAACTATCTTATTTGTAAAAATAGAAAACTTGCTCATCTTGATAGCTCCCTTTTGCGTTTCGTTTGCGAAATGACGTGACTGACGTGGAAACGTTTATGTCGGCCATTAACCAGTCTTTCTTTATGGCAGCGTTGTACGAGCTTTGATTGTTTATGCGCAATTACCTCCCTTTTTCTAACTCGTTGCAACTCGCCTACTAACACAACGACGTTGTACTGGCGCCCTCTTTCCTTTCCCTTGGACTCACCCAAGAGGCCATCGACCGAAGAACAGGAAATGTCGAAATACACGGGTAGCTTAGAAGAAACAATTTAGCAGGGCTTTTTTATGTCTTCAGCACAATTGGTCGAGGAAGGGACTCACTCACAAATCCTTGGTTTTGGCAATAGAACGAAACAGATGAAGTAGGTCCGAGATGGAATAAAAATGGAAATAGGTGGACTAGGATGGGAATAAGAGTGGATATATCAGCGTTTGCCGAAGTTACCATTCAGCAATTCGCACCGCGGGAGTTGGTTTATAGCTCTGAGATCGACAGGCATGAATCGTCATTGTGTTTGTTCGTTTTCCATTTGGACGACCATTAAATCGACAACGTGAATTGAACATTCGTTTCCAGTTATTATATGACTTTACCATCGCATGGAACGCATGCAAGCTGCTCGATTTGCCTTCATTATGTTTTGTTCCTGTCCTTCCTTTCTACTTATTGTTTTATTATTCGTCTTTTCTTCCTTTCTTTTCTTTTTCTATTTCTGCACCTATGTATTTATTATCTACTACTACGTGTTATTCTTAATATTTTCTTTCTGTTTCTTTTCTTCATATCCTTTTTTTTTCTTTTTAGTCTTCTCCTAATTCTTCTTCGTATTCTTTTTTCCTCTTCTTCTTCGTTTCTTTTTCTTCATCTTCTTTTTGGTATTCTTTTTTCCTCTTCTTCTTCGTTTCTTTTCCTTCCTCTTCTTCTTCGTATTCTTTTTTCCTCTTCTTCTTCGTTTCTTTTTCTTCCTCTTCTTTTTCGTATTCTTTTTTCCTCTTCTTCTTCGTTTCTTTTTCTTCCTCTTCTTTTTCGTATTCTTCTTCGTTTCTTTTCCTTCCTCTTCTTCTTCGTATTCTTTTTTCCTCTTCTTCTTCGTTTCTTTTCCTTCCTCTTCTTCTTCGTATTCTTTTTTTCTCTTCTTCTTCGTTTCTTTTTCTTCCTTTTCTTTTTCGTATTCTTTTTTCCTCTTCTTCTTCGTTTCTTTTCCTTCCTCTTCTTCTTCGTATACTTTTTTCCTCTTCTTCTTCGTTTCTTTTCCTTCCTCTTCTTCGTATTCTTTTTTCCTCTTCTTCTTCGTTTCCTTTCCTTCCCCTGATTCATAAAAAGGTCATCATTGCATTTTAGCTCCAAACCGTTTCACCTTTTCCCTTTAATTGGAAAGACGATTTTACATGTAATTAATACAATAATGATCACAACTTTGACATCAAAGATATGCATAGAATTCCTTACGGTTTCTTCATTAATGCCGATAGTTATATATATTGTTTTATTTCTTAATGTGTTTTGATATGAACTTACCCACCAATATATATATATATATATATATATATATATATATATATATACATATGTTTGTATATATATATATACATATATCTATATTTAGATATATATATATTTATATATATATATATATACATATGTTTGTATATATATATACATATATCTATATTTAGATATATATATATTTATATATATATATATACATATGTTTGTATATATATATATACATATATCTATATTTAGATATATATATATATATTTATATATATATACATATGTTTGTATATATATATACATATATCTATATTTAGATATATATACATATGTTTGTATATATATATATATACATATATCTATATTTAGATATATATATACATATGTTTGTATATATATATACATATATCTATATTTAGATATATATATACATATGTTTGTATATATATATACATATATCTATATTTATATATATATATATATTTATATATATATATATATACATATATATATATATATTTATATATATATATATATACATATATCTATATTTATATATATATATATTTATATATATATATATACATATATCTATATTTATATATATATATATATATATTTATATATATATATATATACAAATATATATATATATATTTAAATATGTATACATATATTTGTATATATACATACATATATCTTTATTTAGATATATAAATATATTTATATACATATACATATATATATATATATATATATATATATATATATATATATATATATATATATGTATGAACCCCCTGTTATATATTCCCAATGCTATATTATATTTCAAACATTTTTCAAGAATTAATGCAAAAGTTTCAGTGTTGGTATATATATATATATATATATATATATATATATATATATTTCAAGTCTCATTTCTAACCATATTCCGTTTGTTCTAAGTTATCTCCCTTTGACTGTCCGTATTACAATAACGGCCCACACGTAAATTTAAAATTAGAATTGAATAAATAAAGAAAAGTTAATAAATAAAATAAAATAAAAAATAATAAAATTATAATAATTAGTATATAAATAAACAAATGTTAATAAGATGTTAACTTTAGCTGAATAATTATATAATTAAATTTTGACATTTTCTGCGTTCCTACTCCCAATTCTCTGCGGCAGTGTTTCAACAGTTTGATTCCGGTTTTTTCCCGTTTTTTCGACTCTTCGGTCTTTTATTGTTGTCTTTTGATAATGAAAGTTTTTCTTTCAAAAATTTAAGATTACCTTGTGCCGGGACTTTTTATTTACCTGACAGTATTTACTGTCCTGGTATTTAATCAGTTTTTACGTGAAATATTAATAAATCGTTTCGAGATTCCACTCTCGTTTTCTCTCCTCGTTTGTTTCTGATCACCCTCTCCACCTCCGGTACCTACATCGCATTGCTACAGCCTCGGATTACAAACCTGCACTTATATTTACCAGCAATGCTTCAAGTAAACTAGAATCTCCTTATATATATATATATATATATATATATAAAAGTTGGTGTTTCCCTTCCAAATCAGTTAGAGGTGGCAAGAAATATAATGCATCTAACACATAGAAAATCAACACTACCTATACAGCCTTACATCGACCGTGTTTCCAGCAACTTACACATATTTTAACATATAAAATCAATTCCTGTTATTTATCCCATACAACTAACTCTACTAACTGCATGCTCCAAAGAGAGGGTAGCACGCTAATTTCTCTCTATGAATTATTAACTCTTACACTCCTCAGACACTGTTTTGCGATTACATCACGAGGAAATACGATCCACTTTCAGTGATTTAGAATTTGTAAAACAGCCAATCAGCGATCAGCTTACATAGGCATGAGACAAATTTCATCCTGCCCGCGTCGTGCTTTACCCGAGGTTAGTCATTTACAGACATTCCTTAAAACTTTCTCCGATAAATAAATCGTTTAATTATCAACATTCAATAATACTTCACAACATTATATATAGATATTACGCACATTTGAATCAAATCTATAGCCAAAACAAACAATTTCATTTCAGATTTAATGACAATCTATGATTTTCCAGCATCTGATCGTTTTTTCTTAGGATAAGACTTCTCTAGAAATCTGTTTACAGTATCTACATGACGACTTATTTTTCGAAGTAATTACAGAAAGGGAGATCCCTTTATCTGTTTCCTTTGTGATAATTGATTTTTTCTTCCCTCAGTGATTTTAAATGTCCCATTTTTGTTATGAAATAAAAATGCTATTATCTCTGGCCACCCCTAAATAAGAAAAAAAAACGTTAATGACTGTACAAATTATAAACTACAATATGTAAATCAATCAAATAAGGTTATCATAATGTGCCAGAATTTCCGTAAAACAATTACGTAAATTGGTTGCTAGAATGATGAATAAATTGAATTTTTATTTTTTTTAAAAGCTATTATCTCTGGTCGCAGTGTATAAGCTCAATTCCTATTTTAGGTCTAACATCGAGAGATTAAAGCAGTGACATTTAAAAATAATATATTAGAAACAGTTTACATATATACTGCGTTAAATCAGCTGTTCTCGTCGGATCAGTGTAGTTAAGCAATGTTCAGCCTGGCCGGTACTTAGAAGGGTGACCCCTTTGGAAAACCAGGTGCCGTAAGTTTAACCCACTTTTTCTAATTCCCTAAGAATTGTCTTATTTCTTTTTCCCTCACGATATAGCTATTGGTGAAATACTAGGATAGACCAGACTCTGCTAGACCAGACTGTGATAGGGCAACACTTCTAGGAGAAAGAAACCCTCATAAATATCTCGGTGTTTCTATGCTTACCACGAAATTAATTTCGTTCGTCTTATTGTTCAATACGAGTGGACTCAAGTAATACAAGCATAATTCTGTGGAAAATCCATAATCCTTACCTATCGTCTGTTCTTTCTTCTTGCCGACAAAGTTCTTGTCGGATAAATATTTTTTAAATAGATTAAACAAGTGTTTAAACGTTTTAATTAATTTATTAATTGTTACAATTTAAAAACGATGGTAGACATATTATATATATATATATATATATATATATATATATATATATATATATATATATATATATATATATATATATATATCTATTTCAACTTCGATTGTTCAATGCAAGGTGTACTCGTTAAAAACATGTTTATTTTTCTTTCGTTAAGCCAAGGCTTTTCAAAAAACAATCGAAGTTGAAATAGATTTGTCATTCGTACGTATTTATCTCTCTTCTTTCTTTTATCTGTATAATTGCTCTATCTCGTATATTGAGCTTAAACTATTTCACTATAGGTTCTATCTTCTAAAAGTATATATTTAGTTTTATATTATATATATATATATATATATATATATATATATATATATATATATATATATATATATATTACTTTGAGACGTAAGGGGTCTCTATGATTATAGTCCAGATTTATAGAGAGGGTCTTAAATGGGGAGTTGTGTGTAAAGATGTTTGTTGATATTACATTTAAATCTCCGCATGTTGGTACAGTCAGAATTGGCAAGAGCCCGAAGAAATAAGCTTATTGGAGTTTAACGTTTTCCGGCATCTGTGGGCCTGTACAGTGAGTGAAGTTAGTGATTGCGCAAACATTGCTTCAGTATAAATTCCTCATCTCGCAGGAATCAATTCTGACGTTATTCACTGTTTTGGAGGGAAAGCAGTATTAATATTAGAATCTTATTAGAATTCTCTGTAAGTCAAATAAGATATTAACTTCTTTCAAATCGAATTCACTTAGTCTAAGTCGTAATTCCATTTTCAGGTCATTTGGTGAACGGTCGTCGGCGTGATTTTGGTCTCGTCGTTTATTTTGACGCGTTATCGTGTGTTTAAAAGGCGCTTGTCTGAAGAAAATAGCAATTATTTTGTCGTCGGTGTCACTGCTTGAAGAAGGCCAGGTGACCTAAAAATCGTGTTTAGAAACATAAATCATTGGTTTATATGATTGGGTGGGATTTATTAGTGTCGTGTTTGCTGTGCATTACCGTCGGCGAAGTCGACAAACTTAAACAGCGTCAAACAAAAAAAAGGCGGATTTTCCGTCTCTTCTAAACATTGCAATTATTTTCAATCGAATTAGATGTGAATGGTGCACTTAAGCTAAATTTACTGGTAGAAAATTGGAAATGAATGGTCAACGTACAATGTTCAATTAGGACGAATCATAGGCTTGAATTTGGAGAGGACTTTTCGTTTTATTGGAACCTTTACTAGAAGTATATGATAAAGGTAAAATACTTGTCTACGCAGGGTAATAGCTGATAATTAAAAACCAAAATAAAATGACGCCACCTGTTTTAGCTAGGATCAAAGTGTAGTATCTATCCTGATACTAAACTTCATCTTTTATTCCCCGGTTAGTGTAGGACGAATACTTCTAGATTGAAGCAGTTTTTTTTTTATTTTTGTCCCAATCTTTATCATAAGGCTGAATTTTCCCCACAGTAAAAACCAATATTGGGTCTTACGCAGCTCTCGTGGGTGGGCAAGTGAATAGAGACATCCCTTAATATTGTTTTACTGAGAGGAGTATGACAAACCCTTTCCGCAACAGATTAGTAATACAAAGATATCCATAGACCCTTAATTCGTCCAGGGGGAGAGTGAGAGAGAGAGAGAGGGGGAGAGCTAGAAGAGCACCTGTCTAATTACGGGTTAATTAATTCCCGAAGATCAATTCCCGAACAGTGGTGCAAATCTTTTTATATCTGCTTACTCAGATTAAAGTTCATATATATATATATATATATATATATATATATATATATATATATATATATATATATATATATATATATATATAATTATATATATATATATATATATATATATAATTATATATATATATATGTATATATATATATATATATATATATATATATATATAATTATATAATTGGAATAAGTATTATACATTAAAAGTACAGACCTTTAGTCTAGAATACTTATTCCAATTTTGATTAAAATCCATTAAATGATTTATATTCTATGAAAAGTCTCAAATTTACGCCTTAAACTTAAAGGGGCCGTAAAAATTGAAACATGTGGAATATTGCTTAATACTGACCATGGATACAATCCAATGCAAATCTGAAATATTTCAATTTTCATATGGGGGGGTTGTGCCCGTATTAGACCTCCTAATAACACTCCAAATATAAAAATACATTAAAGAAACTGAAGTTTGGGGAATCTTTTTAATTATTAAAGTTTTTAAAATGTCGGACGACTCTGAGTTTCACGAAGGATTTTCTTCCTATTTTTACCGTTTTTGTATAAAACTAAATTAACTTTAATATAGTCCACATTTCGACCCAGTACGCTTCGCAGTTCTGATCTAAAATTCATAATAATCGATTACTTAGTTTAGGAGTGAATCATCTATATACAAATATATAAACATATACAAATACCTAACATTATATAGACGTAGATATTTCATTCATTATATAAATTCATATAATTTTTATATACAGGATAATCTCTCTCTCTCTCTCTCTCTCTCTCTCTCTCTCTCTCTCTCTCTCTCTCTCTCTCTCTCTCTCTCTCTCTCTGTATATATATATATATATATATATATATATATATATTATTATGAAAATATATATTTTAGCATATTCTTTCAATACTTTATACCTCTTCCAATTTAAGCTCGATGAAAGTCAACCAGTAACAACAGAGCATATATAAGTAAGCAAATTTCATTTATTTTCCAAAAGCCAAGAAATTTTTATTTTTCTTACAAAACATTTTCAAAACAGATACATTTCAATGCAAATTATTTTACGAATCGTTTCGCTTAAAGTAAACTAAACAACATTATTATGTAAATATTGGAACTTTTTATGTATTTTCTGATGAGCTTGAGTTCGTCAGCAAATACATAAAAAGTTCCCAATTTGAAAAATTATACAACTTAGGATGGCATGATAAACAAAGGGTCGCACGTGAGTTCAAAGTTTTTTTTTTTCTGAACGTTTGTTTATTATGATAAGTGCATGGAATTACGAATTCCATGAACTTAGCCTGACAGTTCCTGAAGATTCTCCCGGAGATAAAACACGAATGCCTCTGTATAGCTTAATTGCCATAAATATGTTTTCATAACTTACGACCTAGCTCTACTCACGTATTGAGCACTGTTGAAGTAAATACTGAAAATGTATGCATAATATTACATGTGTATACATGAAATAATATATATATATATATATATAGAGAGAGAGAGAGAGAGAGAGAAAGAGAAATATATATAGTTATATATATATATAGAGAGAGAGGGAGAGAGAGTAAGAGAGAAAGAAGGGGTGAGGAAGAGACAGACATATATAAAGACAGAGACATAGAGACAGAGAAAGGCAGAGAGAAAGAGAGGGATGAGAGATGATATTAACAAAAGTGTGCATTCGAAATGGCAATGTTTGTATGTTTTAAGACTATTTGGATTATTAGTTTCAGTTGGGATATATGGTAAAATTCCGAGCACGTATCTCCCCCCCTCCCCCTCCGCCAGGTAAATAGTGTTTTCGTAAAGAGATCAGAAAAGGATCGATAACTGATGTCTAAAAGATTGACTCGAGGGTAGACTGTCAGAGTGGCAGAAAATCTATGAAGACGAGAACAATCGCTTCTATTGTAATCTTATCCATTCCTATAGTTTTGTCTGTCGGTTTTGTTGGGTTCCTTTTGAGATTATGGTTTGTCTGTGCGTCCAGAAAGTTTCAACTTATTTACGATTGCTGAAATATTCAAAACTTTTAGATTTTATTAAATAACTAGAAATAGTTTAGATATTTATGTCGGAATTAAAGAATGCATGTTTTTGATAATTTGCTGTTCGAAATAGCTCTCGTATTAGAAATACATTTTCATTATATATATATATATATATACATATATATATATATATATATATATATATATATATATACATATATATATATATATATATATATATATATATATATAGAGAGAGAGAGAGAGAGAGAGAAAAGAACTTACGGAAAATAACAAATTTAAATACAGGAAAATATCATAAAGAAACGAGAGATTTTACCTGTTTTGTTCGTATCAGCGAACGCCTTAAATTTTTCTGAAGACGTTCGGATCAACGGTAAAATCTCGTTTCCTGATGATTTTTTCCTGTATTTAAATGTAATTTTGCCGTTTGTCTTTTTCACACATCTTGTCTTTCACGGCATTTTATTTTATGATATATCGTGCATTTTATAACATATATATATATATATATATATATATATATATATATATATATATATATATATATATATATATATATATATATATATATATAATTAACTTTCGTGTACAACAGAATCGTAGGATTAATTTTAGAGGAAGCAATGAAACAGACGAGTGGGAAAAAAAGGAAAATTGTTAAAATTCCCTTAAGGCCTTATCGTCTGACCCTCTGAGAGAAAACGTCAGAATGGTAAATTAAAAACTAAAAGTCGAATGAGATATGAGGGGAAAAAACTTATTTCAGTTGGAGGAAACGATTGAGAGGAAAAAAAACAAACAAAAAAAAAAGGTAAATCTCTCAACGTTATGGTGGCTTTGAATCATTAAAGATCTCCAACTGATGCTTCAAAATCTTTTGTCTACACAGGCTAGGTCGATAGTTGTTAATGACTAACGCCTCAAGAATATTGAGATGGTAGTTCGACCTGGCACTGTGTAAAACAGAAAACCACCCATCGGAATACTTGTCAGAACAACTATTTGTACTAACGAGGTGATTACCGATGGCTGATTCCTGTGCCTGGAAGTTCCCGGATGATCTCGAAACCTTGTGTAGGCGAATATCACGTGGTATGTGTTAGGATATTCTAAATTCTAATCTTTGGGATGTCTTGCCAACGTAGTCAGCTCCACACTGACACATGAATTTATAAACTACAGAATTCTTTTGAATGGCTGGCAAAACATCCTTACGAAAAGAAGAGAAAAAGGTTCGAGTCGTGTAAACTACCCTCAACATATATATATATATACATATATATATATATATATGTGTGTGTGTGTGTGTGTGTGTGTGTGTGTGTGTGTGTGTGTAATTGACTTTTTATGTATTTTGGCTTGCCGTTATTTTTGACAAAACTTCTCCCTCAACGTGTCCTTTTTCCTTTCTCCTGTTTTTGGGATATGTTTTCCTATTATAAATAAACTATTGATCTAATGATCAGCAAAGTTGAACTGAACACGATATGATTCTTTAAATTTGGCTGTGAAAGTATGCGTAATAAAAAAGTATGAAATTTAGAAAAAATAAATGAAACTTTTTTTTTTGTGAAACGAATAATAAATACGGGTATTCGCTGAAATATGAAAATGAAGAAATTGAAACAGTAAATCGAAATTATGGTTTGGGATTGATTATTAATATGGTCATAAGAATGCAACTATAAAGTGTATATATACATTTTTTAAAATTTAGTTCGCCAAAAACAAAGCCAGTTACCATCGTAGACGTAAGAATCTACTAAGAATTAGGGTAAAAGTTAAGGCGGTCATCCTAAATAACATTTTTTGTTTGTTATTCATAATTTCATAGAATTTACATTAGTTTGTAAAGCATGAGTTTTACATAGCATTTACATTGGTCTGTAATTAATATCTTTGAAATAGCAATTTCATTTGTCTTTTTTGCATAAAAAACAGATTTTACGTATGTTTTTATGAATAAGTTTGAAATAGCATTTACATTGGTCTATTATGATTACTTTTGAAACATTATTTACATTCGTGGATTATGATTACTTTTGAAACATAATTTACATTGGTCTGTTATTATTACTTTTGAAACATCATATATATTGGTCTATATAGATTACTTTTGAAACATCATTTGCATTGGTCTATTATAATTACTTATGAAACATCATATACATTAGTCTAATATGATTACTTTTGAAACATCATTTACATTTGTGTATTATGATTACTTTTGAAACATCATTTATATTGGTCTATTATGATTACTTTTTAAACATCGTTTACATTAGCTTATTATAATTACTTTTGAAATATCATTTACATTTGTCTGTTATTATTACTTTTTAAACATCGTTTACATTAGCCTATTATGATTACTTTTGAAACATCATTTACATTTGTCTGTTATTATTACTTTTTAAACATCATTTACATTCGTGTATTATTATTACTTTTGAAACTAAATTTACATTGGTCTATTATGGTCACTCTTAAACATCATTTACATTAATGTTTTATGATTACTTTTGAAACATCATTTACATTGGCCTATTATTATTACTTTTGAAGCATCATTTACATTGGCCTATTATGATTACTTTTAGAACAACATTTACATTGGCCTATTATGATTACTTTTGAAACATCATTTACATTGGCCTATTATGATTACTTTTGAAACATCATTTACATTGGCCTATTATGATTACTTTTGAAACAACATTTACATTCGTGTATTATGATTACTTTTGAAACATAATTTACATTGGTCTGTTATTATTACTTTTGAAACATCATTTACATTCGTCTATTATGATTACTTTTAAAACATCCTTTACATTGGTCTATTATGATTACTTGTGAAACATCATTTACATTGGCCTATTATGATTACTTTTGAAACATCATTTACATTGGCCTATTATGATTACTTTTGAAACATAATTTACATTGGTCTATAATGATTACTTTTTAAACATCATTTACATTGGTCTATTATGATTACTTTTGAAACAACATTTACATTCGTGTATTATGATTACTTTTGAAACATCATTTACATTGGCCTATTATGATTACTTTTGAAAATTCATTCACATTGGCCTATTATGATTACTTTTGAAACATCATTTACATTGGTCTATTATTATTACTTTTTAAACATCATTTACATTGGTCTATAATGATTACTTTTTAAACATAATTTACATTGGCCTATTATGATTACTTTTGAAACATCATTCACATTGGTCGATTATGATTACTTTTTAAACATCATTTATATTGGTCTATAATGATTACTTTTTAAACATCATTTACATTGGTCTATTATGATTACTTTTTAAACATCATTTACATTGGCCTATTATGATTACTTTTGAAACAACATTTACATTCGTGTATTATGATACTTTTGAAACATAATTTACATTGGTCTGTTATTATTACTTTTGAAACATCATTTACATTGGTCTATTATGATTACTTTTGAAACATCATTTACATTGGTCTATAATGATTACTTTTGAAACATCCTTTACATTGGCCTATTATGATTACTTTTGAAACATCATTTACATTGGTCTATTATGATTACTTTTGAGACATCATTTACATTGGTCTATAATGATTACTTTTGAAACATCTTTTACATTGGTCTATTATGATTACTTTTTAAACATAATTTACATTGGCCTATTATGATTACTTTTGAACATAATTTACATTGGTCTATTATTATTACTTTTTAAACATCATTTACATTGGTCTATAATGATTACTTTTTAAACATCATTTACATTGGTCTATTATGATTACTTTTTAAACATCATTTACATTGGTCTATTATGATTACTTTTGAAACATAATTTACATTGGCCTATTATGATTACTTTTGAAACATCATTCACATTGGCCTATTATGATTACTTTTAAACATCATTTACATTGGTCTATTATTATTACTTTTTAAACATCATTTACATTGGTCTATAATGATTACTTTTTAAACATAATTTACATTGGCCTATTATGATTACTTTTGAAACATCATTCACATTGGCCTATTATGATTACTTTTAAACATCATTTACATTGGTCTATAATGATTACTTTTTAAACATCATTTACATTGGTCTATTATGATTACTTTTTAAACATCATTTACATTGGTCTATAATGATTACTTTTGAAACATCCTTTACATTGGCTTATAATGATTACTTTTTAAACATCATTTACATTGGTCTATTATGATTACTTTTAAAACATTATTTACATTCGTGGATTATGATTACTTTTGAAACATAATTTATATTGGTCTGTTATTATTACTTTTGAAACATCATATATATTGGTCTTTATAGATTACTTTTGAAACATCATTTGCATTGGTCTATTATAATTACTTATGAAACATCATATACATTAGTCTAATATGATTACTTTTGAAACATCATTTACATTTGTGTATTATGATTACTTTTGAAACATCATTTATATTGGTCTATTATGATTACTTTTTAAACATCGTTTACATTAGCTTATTATAATTACTTTTGAAATATCATTTACATTTGTCTGTTATTATTACTTTTTAAACATCGTTTACATTAGCCTATTATGATTACTTTTGAAACATCATTTACATTTGTCTGTTATTATTACTTTTTAAACATCATTTACATTCGTGTATTATTATCACTTTTGAAACTAAATTTACATTGGTCTATTATGGTCACTCTTAAACATCATTTACATTAATGTTTTATGATTACTTTTGAAACATCATTTACATTGGCCTATTATTATTACTTTTGAAGCATCATTTACATTGGCCTATTATGATTACTTTTAGAACAACATTTACATTGGCCTATTATGATTACTTTTGAAACATCATTTACATTGGCCTATTATGATTATTTTTGAAACATCATTTACATTGGTCTATAATGATTACTTTTGAAACATCCTTTACATTGGTCTATTATGATTACTTTTTAAACATAATTTACATTGGCCTATTATGATTACTTTTGAACATAATTTACATTGGTCTATTATTATTACTTTTTAAACATCATTTACATTGGTCTATAATGATTACTTTTTAAACATCATTTACATTGGCCTATTATGATTACTTTTGAAACAACATTTACATTCGTGTATTATGATTACTTTTGAAACATAATTTACATTGGTCTGTTATTATTACTTTTGAAACATCATTTACATTCGTCTATTATGATTACTTTTAAAACATCTTTTACATTGGTCTATTATGATTACTTTTGAAACATCATTTACATTGGCCTATTATGATTACTTTTGAAAGATCATTTACATTGGCCTATTATGATTACTTTTGAAACATAATTTACATTGGTCTATAATGATTACTTTTTAAACATCATTTACATTGGTCTATTATGATTACTTTTGAAACAACATTTACATTCGTGTATTATGATTACTTTTGAAACATCATTTACATTGGCCTATTATGATTACTTTTGAAACATCATTCACATTGGCCTATTATGATTACTTTTGAAACATCATTTACATTGGTCTATTATTATTACTTTTTAAACATCATTTACATTGGTCTATAATGATTACTTTTTAAACATAATTTACATTGGCCTAATATGATTACTTTTGAAACATCATTCACATTGGTCTATTATGATTACTTTTTAAACATCATTTATATTGGTCTATAATGATTACTTTTTAAACATCATTTACATTGGTCTATAATGATTACTTTTTAAACATCATTTACATTGGCCTATTATGATTACTTTTGAAACAACATTTACATTCGTGTATTATGATACTTTTGAAACATAATTTACATTGGTCTGTTATTATTACTTTTGAAACATCATTTACATTGGTCTATTATGATTACTTTTTAAACATCATTTACATTGGTCTATTATGATTACTTTTGAAACATCCTTTACATTGGCCTATTATGATTACTTTTGAAAGATCATTTACATTGGTCTATTATGATTACTTTTGAGACATCATTTACATTGGTCTATAATGATTACTTTTGAAACATCCTTTACATTGGTCTATTATGATTACTTTTTAAACATAATTTACATTGGCCTATTATGATTACTTTTGAACATAATTTACATTGGTCTATTATTATTACTTTTTAAACATCATTTACATTGGTCTATAATGATTACTTTTTAAACATCATTTACATTGGTCTATTATGATTACTTTTGAAACATAATTTACATTGGCCTATTATGATTACTTTTGAAACATCATTCACATTGGCCTATTATGATTACTTTTAAACATCATTTACATTGGTCTATTATTATTACTTTTTAAACATCATTTACATTGGTCTATTATGATTACTTTTTAAACATCATTTACATTGGTCTATAATGATTACTTTTGAAACATCCTTTACATTGGTCTATAATGATTACTTTTTAAACATCATTTACATTGGTCTATTATGATTACTTTTTAAACATCATTTACATTGGTCTATAATGATTACTTTTGAAACATCCTTTACATTGGTCTATAATGATTACTTTTTAAACATCCTTTACATTGGCCTATTATGATTACTTTTAAACATAATTTACATTGATCTATTATTATTACTATTTAAACATCATTTACATTGGTCTATAATGATTACTTTTTAAACATCATTTACATTGGTCTATTATGATTACTTTTGAAACATCATTTACATTGGTCTATTATGATTACTTTTGAAACATAATTTACATTGGCCTATTATGATTACTTTTGAAACATCATTCACATTGGCCTATTATGATTACTTTTAAACATCATTTACATTGGTCTATTATTATTACTTTTTAAACATCATTTACATTGGTCTATAATGATTACTTTTTAAACATAATTTACATTGGCCTATTATGATTACTTTTGAAACATCATTCACATTGGCCTATTATGATTACTTTTAAACATCATTTACATTGGTCTATTATTATTACTTTTGAAACATAATTTACATTGGTCTATTATGATTACTTTTAAACATCATTTACATTGGTCTATAATGATTATTTTTAAAACATCATTTACATTGGCCTATTATGATTACTTTTGAAACAACATTTACATTCGTGTATTATGATTACTTTTGAAACATCATTCACATTGGCCTATTATGATTACTTTTGAAACATCATTCACATTGGTCTGTTATGATTACTTTTAAACATCATTTACATTGGTCTATAATGATTACTTTTTAAACATCATTTACATTGGTCTATAATGATTACTTTTTAAACATCATTTACATTGGCCTATTATGATTACTTTTGAAACAACATTTACATTCGTGTATTATGATTACTTTTGAAACATAATTTACATTGGTCTGTTATTATTACTTTTGAAACATCATTTACATTGGTCTATTATTATTACTTTTGAAACATCCTTTACATTTGTCTATTATGATTACTTTTGAAACATCATTTACATTGGTCTATTATGATTACCTTTAAACATAATTTACATTGGCCTATTATGATTACTTTTGAAACATAATTTACATTGGTCTATAATGATTACTTTTGAAACATCCTTTACATTGGCCTATTATGATTACGTTTGAAACATCATTTACATTGGTCTATTATGATTACTTTTGAAACATCATTTACATTTGTCTATTATGATTACTTTTGAAACATCATTTACATTTGTCTATTATGATTACTTTTGAAACATCATTTACATTGGTCTATAATGATTACTTTTGAAACATCCTTTACATTGGCCTATTATGATTACGTTTGAAACATCATTTACATTGGTCTATTATGATTACTTTTGAAACATCATTTACATTTGTCTATTATGATTACTTTTGAAACATAATTTACATTGGCCTATTATGATTACTTTTGAAACATCATTTACATTCGTCTATTATGATTACTTTTGAAACATAATTTACATTGGCCTATTATCATTACTTTTGAAACATCATTTACATTGGTGTTTTATGATTACTTTTGAAACATCATTTACATTGGTGTTTTATGATTACTTTTGAAACATCATTTACATTTGTCTATTATGATTACTTTTGAAACATAATTTACATTGGCCTATTATGATTACTTTTGAAACATCATTTACATTCGTCTATTATGATTACTTTTGAAACATCATTTACATTCGTCTATTATGATTACTTTTGAAACATCATTTACATTTGTCTATTATGATTACTTTTTAAACATCATTTACATTGGTCAATTATGATTACTTTTTAAACATCATTGGCATTGGTCTATCATGATTATTTTTGAAACATCATTTACATTGGTCCGTCACGGTGAAGTGTATTAAGCACTTTTTAATTGTAATGGATTAATGTACTTGTTTCATGTGGATTTTATCTGAACAGCAAATCTTACCCAAGAAATTCTATGAGGAAGAATTGCCAAAAAAAATGTCCCAAAAAATGAAAGAAAATTAAGTTAATGTTAAAACTGCCAGATGGCGCTTCGTCGAAGCATAAGATTTATTTAATTTGATTAGGATTATCAATTTCTAATGATATTCAATTAAAGTAATTATGTTATTTCTATTGACTGCTTTGACATTTTTGTAAATTTGATCGAATGAGATAAGTTTATACCTACATAATATATATATATATATATATATATATATATATATATATATATATATATATGTGTGTGTATATATATGTATATATATATATATATATATATATATATATATATATACTGAAGGTTTAACGTTATATTTCGACTCTATTAAATATCATGTAACATTTTTACTATATTTACATTCACTTGAATTTTACGAAGATCAAATCTCGCTTTCTCTTCTCTGATACTCTGTCTTTGTCTCTGTCTCTCTTTCTGTCTTTCTCTTTCTTTCTCTCTGTCTTTTTCTCTCCATCCTTCTCTCTTTCTCTCCTTCTATCTCTCTGTCCATGTATCTCTCTCTCTCTGTCTCTGTGCCTGTTTCTCTCTGTCTGTCTCTCTGTCTGTCTGTCTCTCTCTCTCTGTATATATATATATATATATATAGAGAGAGAGAGAGAGACAGACAGACAGACAGACAGACAGACAGAGACGTACGTTGTCGTATATCACGGAATTTTTCTGTTTTATCACTTTGTTTTTTGATTATCTCGATTCTTCGGATAATTCTTTTTGTATTCCTTTCTAATTTGTCGAATGTAGGCAAAAATATACACATACACACACACACACACACACACACACATATATATATATATATATATATATATATATATATATATATATATATATATAAATCAAAGCGTCTATCATTTGTTTCTGTTAGTTCATTACCCTGGTTGTGTAGCTTATCAATATAAATTTTAAAGCATATCTTTAGCTTTAACAGTTATCAATGTGGTTTATATTTAGTTATATATTGATGTATTCTAATGAGACAAAGAAGAAACTTGAAGCTATTTGTAAGAATCCAAATACCTCTGATTTTGATGAAATTTTAGCCGTAGGTATTAGATATCAATTAATTAAAAATCAATAAATTGCAGTTCATTTGGATTATTTTAACAGAGTTAAAGTGGGGGGGCATAATATGGAAATAACCATCCTATTCGAAAATTAAAATATTTCCGATTGCCATGGAATCTTGTTCCATTTTCTTCATATCATCGACGCCATTTTATAAGTAGTAAATTACTAGCCGTTATACTATGGAAAAAAAACAGTAAAGACATATTTGTAAAGACACGCAGACTAACACCACCTGAAGATGATTTGACGAATCAAATCGAAACTACTGGCAAAAAAGGAAAAAAAATGGAACAAGATCGCACGGAACTTACATACACCAATATTACCGAAATACTAAATGGACTATTCGAAAACTTGAAAAAAACAAAGAAATTCTTATTAGCAAAAAAAAGTTAGTTGGCTTGCGTGTCTTGGAGTTGCCGGAGATCAGAGAAGGGCCGGGTGTTTTTGGCTTGATAAAGTCGAAAGTGAAGAATGATTTTAACTCTGTACTACCGGAAGATAGTAATTTGCATATCAGTGATTACTGATTATTTAAGAGTTTTTGTCTTTCTTCTCTGGCAGTCAATTGGTGTACGTTCTGGCAACAACTACACTGCGTGAGAGTTCCTCTTTTTTTTGTTACACTATTAAGAGTTCTTGCGAACCTTTTGTTTGTTGGTACTTGACTCCTGACAGAGTGGGGTCGCGATTTAGCAATATTTCGCAACGTTTTGCACCGACCCTACTCTGATCTACATGCTACCGCTTGGCGTCGAAGTATTTAATAATGTTTGCTTATATATATATATATAACGGAAATTTACCACCCGGAAAAACCGCATATCTTTTTTACGAAACTTTTCTTTTTTCACTGCGTTTTTTTTTTTTTTTTTTTTAATAACATTTTTCATATTTTTCAAATATTTGAACTTTGGTTTTTTCGAAAGCCAACTTATCCATCTGTATTTCTCCTCTGATGATAAGATCTCGATCTTTGAAAAGCCTTGGCTTAAGGAAAGAATAATAAACACTAGTTTATTACTGAATACACCTTGCATTGAACAATTGAAATTTGAAATAAATCTGGACATTCGTCGCATATTTATCACTCTTTTTTCTTCTATCTATCTCTCTCTCTCTCTCTCTATATATATATATATATATATATATATATATATATATATATATATATATGAAATAATTTTGATTCTAGAACAATCTCTAAAATTCTAGGTTTAAACATTAAAGATTTTCAGAAATAATAAACTTCAAGGAATTTAATAGATATATTAAAAGTCACTCGTATCTAATAAGTATTGATCAATTTCATAAAAATTGGAAATATTACAATTTTCATATTATGCCGCCTGACAACCCTTTGAAATACGCAAGAAATGTTGGAAATAATTATTTATTGAGGTCTATGGTAAAGATTTCATTAGAATCAGTCTGTGTGTAATCCTATGCTACGAGCACCGCATGTGTTCCAGCTGTTTTCTCTGTAAATAGTCCTAAGCCGACGCTGTGTTCAAAAGATCCACAAATTTTTCGTGCAGGCGCAACTTAGTCTGAGACGTGGGTAAGTGGTCGGTTCTCTCGGCAACTCGGAATCGAGAAAACTCGCCATGAACTATAACACATATTTATTGTCTGCATAATCTTTAATAGAAAACAATATGTATTTAAGAAGGCATACACTATATATTCTAATACATTCTATCGCTCATATATATATATATATATATATATATATATATATATATATATATATATATATATATATATATATATATATATATATATGCGTGTGTGGGTGTGTGCCGCGTGGGTATAGACGTTAGAGGTTTGTTATTCTAGGCTGAATCGACGAACTGCGTTCGATCCTATGCGACCGCCTGCAACCGCCACTCCTACACTGATTAGAGTAGAAACCCTAAACAATATCGCCTGTAAGTACAGTAACACTTTAATATTTAGAAATATTTACCGTATATATATATATATATATATATATATATATATATATATATTTATATGTATATATATATATATATATGTTTATATATATATATGTTTATATATATATATATATATATATATATATATATATAATGTGTGTGTTTTTCGTTCAAGTTTTAAGTATTGCATGGAAAGTTAATAAAATTGAAATAAAAGCCAAATTAGCAATACAAGATTAATTTTTTTTTTTTCTTACATTAATCCTATCGATTACGGAATAAAATTCCTTCTTCAGGGGTGACCAGTATTGAGTCATTTTTTTATTTTTTTTTTTCATCAAAAAACAAGAATAAAGAAACTTATTTCTTTGTTAATTTGATAAACGTCTTTGATGGTACGACGTCATCGCCTTGATGTTATGAAATGGCG
>OY744543.1:2145000-2155000 GCA_963556195.1 Sepiola atlantica | reverse complement strand
AATTATCGCTTGTGAAAACGACAACTGTGTTCAAATCCAGTCGAGTCGCTTTATTTATGTGTTACTCTTATTTGGGCATCTCTTATTTTTTGTATTATTTGGATTATTCTTGGATTATTTTTGGATTATTTGGATTATTCGAACTACTGTTTGCATTTTGAATGTTATTTGCGGCCGATGTAACCTTCAATCTTTTGCAGGTGTTTCTGTAGAACTCAGGAATCTGTACGGAATTTCGAACGGAAAACTTTATTTAATGCACGGAGGTTACCTGCTCTCGTACTATCAGTAAGGACCGGGAAGAACTCTTCCGCACTGAAAGTTGAACCTTTAACTCCAGAAGATTTTCACTAAGAACTGATTATTATCGTGACGTAACGGATAAAGTGATCACGTGACAATCAAAATAATACTAATTATCAATTCTCATCTAAAAAATTCCGAAACATAATCTCTTTTTTTATTCAATAATCTCATTTATTAGAACAAATTTTATATATTTTTTTAAACATAAACGAACCAAGGGTGCCTTTTTGTTGGCTACTACACCGAGATGTAGGGGAGGGCGGCACTGTTTTCCTTAATCTTAAACCTAACCCTAACCCACTTACACTTTATCCTCACCTTATAATGCTGATTTTTGTAAGGAGGCATCAAGTACCATTGGTACGACTAAACCGAGGATTGAACTCCAGTATCCCAGATCATGAGCAAACACTCTAACAATTATGCCATGGTAAAATTGTTAGTACACATTCTATAATTTTCTTTTGTATTGCATCTGTAATATTTTCGTGAGAATTAACAAACATCCAGATGCAAGATCTTTTCTGGGGAATGCGTTGTTCTTGCAATAAGAAAATATACTTAAAAGCTTTTTTCTTGTTTTTTTGTTGGTCTATCATGCTTCAGTTTGAAATCGTATAGCTGGCTAAGATCAAAGTGTAGTATCTGTTCCGATGGATACTACACCCCATAAACTGGTATTGTCTTGGCCTTCGGGGCTTGATTTACGCCGGTCTATGGTCGGTCCTGTGCAGTTCTAGGAGGTCCACCCTCCCAGGCTTTTCCTCTCCTCTTTGGGGAGGAGTAAGTTTATTGCTTACTGTCTGAGGCGCCCCTACCGGGGAATGCTGACGGGGCTGCCCAGGCAATTTTTAATGGTCAGAGTGCTCACTTTCTCGGGCGCTGACTTTTCAAACCCTACTTTCCCGACCAGACCTTGGGTCACATCTTACTTGTGGCCTTGTGTCTAACCTCCTGGAGAGGAGGTAAATAAATACTCTGAAATTTGAAATAGAATTCTCATTTCTCGAGCCACAGATTGAATGGACGCATCTAAATTATACCAGTTGATGTTTGTTTATTCATTTGTTGTCAGAGGGATCGAAAGTTTCGTGTCGTGTGAAAAATCGTAGACATTTCTAAACGATTACATTTTCTTTTTCATTTTCAGAACTCATTAATTTTTTAAAACGCCATCTGCTGGGAGAATAAATCAATCATTTGTTGAGATGCATTCACGTTTTCTTTGTTCTCTTCGTTTTCTTTTCATGTTCTCCATTGAAATCCGAACATTCTCCAGATTCAAGAGAAATTAATCGGTTCGGAATTTACAACGCGAATATTCCTTTCCTAAAATTCTTCTAATTGTCTTTTTACGATTTTCCTTTCGTTATTAAGATCAGATTTCTCTTTGAACGTTGACTGCAGAAACTGCCCAACAAAATCAGTCAACTCTCTTACGTATCTATCCTTATTTAACTTCAGCAACACTATGCTTTTTTTTTCGATCACAAAATCCAATTTTAATTGTCTTTGTGTTCCCTTTGAAATGGACGCAAAATTCCGAAATTGTTTTCTTATGGTAACTCATGCTTTGAAGTGAGTTTAATGATATTTTGTGCCATCATTTGCTTTGCTTGGCACTTTCTTCTCTGAACACGCGAGTGAGTAATTGATTTAATCAAATGCCATCGCGTGCGGTGAAATCGGATGACGCGAGTTCAACTCCTTACAATTACACACGAATAACCTCAGTATGCAGACAAAGTTTCCTCTCGGCAACTGGTATAATAGCAAATCCTGTTCAATCAGTTATTACAAAAGTTTACTAACTAAAATTCTATTTCAAAGTAAAACCTGACAAACAGACAAAAAAAACAGCTATTTACTTAATCGTTAAAATAAATAAATTTATTCATTTTTTAATATATTGTTATGATTTTCAAATTTGTATTAAAAAATATCAGATGAAAACAATGTTTCTAAAAATGTGACTAAAAAGGATTCTGAAAATGCGTTGGCCATGCGATACACATCTAAACAAGATTTTACTTTAAAAACGCGTGTCATCAATACCGGACGTATATTTTTCTGTGTCTACGGGAGGGTCATCCCTCCTAAGGTTAATACCAGTAAAATGAAAAAAAGAAAGAAGTCTTGCTTTGAAAAGTGCACTTATGCCGAAAGTCTTAGCCGTTAAGATAAATCCATTTATTCATTTTTTAAAAAAAGCATTGTTATGGTTTTCAAATTTCTATAAAAAAAATCATGCAAAAACACTGTTTCTAAAAACGTCACCAGCTTTTTTATTTAAACTAAAAAAATATTTTTAATTAAAGCTCGACAAATAAACGGAATAGCTATTTCAAATCTTAGTTTAACATTAAAAAAATGCTATTTCAATCTTAAGTTTGACAAATATACAAAAATCGCACTTCAAAAGTATGCGTAACGGACAAACAAAAATTCTATTTCAATCTTATGTTTGGATAAATATACAAAAATCTCATTTCAAAAGTATGCGTAACGGACAAACAAAAATGCTATTTCAATCTTAAGTTTGACAAATATACAAAAATCGCACTTCAAAAGTATGCGTAACGGACAAACAAAAATGCTATTTCAATCTTATGTTTGGATAAATATACAAAAATCTCATTTCAAAAGTATGCGTAACGGACAAACAAAAATGCTATTTCAATCTTAAGTTTGACAAATATACAAAAATCTCATTTCAAAAGTATGCGTAACGGACAAACAAAAATGCTATTTCAATCTTAAGTTTGACAAATATACAAAAATCTCATTTCAGAAGGATGCGTAACGGACAAACAAAAATGCTATTTCAATCTTAAGTTTGATAAATATACAAAAACCTCATTACAAAAGGATGCGTAACGTACAAACGAAAATGCTATTTCAATCTTATGTTTGATACAAAAATCTCATTTTAAAATATGCGTAACGGACAAACGAAAATACTATTTCAATCTTAAGTTTTGCAAATATACAAAAATCGCATTTCAAAAGTACGCGTAACGGACAAACGTAAATACTATTTCAATCTTAAGTTTGACAAATATACAAAAATCGCATTTCAAAAGTACGCGTAACGGACAAACGAAAATGCTATTTCAATCTTATGTTTGATACAAAAATCTCATTTCAAAAGTATGCGTAACGGAGAAACGAAAATGCTATTTCAATCTTATGTTTGACAAATATACAAAAGTTTCATTTTAAAAGTATGCGTAACGGACAAACGAAAATGCTATTTCAATCTTAAGTTTGACAAATATACAAAAATCGCATTTCAAAAGTACGCGTAACGGACAAAGAAAAATACTTTTTCAATTTAAGCGTTTAAAACTTAAACAGGACGTGCCGAAAAAGAATTTCAAGTGTTAGATAGCAAACGACGGGCAGATAGGTTTATAGAAATGCTTGGAAGCCTTTAAAATAAAATGTATCGATTCGACTGTCTATTTATCAACAGAAACCCTTATTTAAAACTGAAGCATCATCGACGCAAAATGTAAGGATTTAAGGATGTATCTAAAAAAAGTGAACTACGCTATCAATTGTTGGAAATGTTTTGTGATTGTTTTAGGATTTTTGCATAGTTAAAATAGCGTTCTTCTCTTTGAAGTCATCAATCACGTGATCGCATATGTATTCATATACTACCTTGCCTTACATATGTTTATGTTAGGGTATATCCGATGGTGTATCCTGAAGACCGTGGTCGCTGGCGAAGTTGCGTGAAGACATGCTCCAAGATTAGTGAAGAGAGACCAGCAGGAGAAAGCACAGACAGCAGAGAGGGCAACAGAGCTTTTAGAGGCAAATGAAACTTAGTTGGCCGATCCAGGATAGGCTTGCACAGTCACAGCAATAGCTGATATTCGACAACGGACTAATCACAAAGGCAGAACTCCATTATTTCCTGAAACAGGCGGATCGCAACAACAACATCCTTGTATAATTTCGATTATTCGAACTACTGTTCTCATCTTGAGTGTTATCATCACAATATTTCGGTGGCGTAACCTCCGACCTTCTTCATGTGTATTATTTCGAAATCGAGAATATTTCTGACGAACTCGGGAATCTGGACAGAATTTCGCAAGAACCCGTGGCGTATTGGATATAGTACTAAGTTGAATTCAGTTCTAAGTGATAGTCATCTGAAGGTTGAAGGTTCAATCCTTGGTGTGGGTGATACGAAGAATTGCGAATTACTGAAGACTTCTTTCCAGTCATGGCAGATGGAACGAGAGCATGCTATCCCTGCGGATTAAATAAAGGGTTCGTTCGAAATTCCGTCCAAATTTTCTAATTCGACAGAAATATTCCCGAGTTCGAAAAGATACACCTGAAGAAGGCCATAGGTTACAGCGTTATACATTATAAAATGTTTTCTTCATCAGCTTATTGTTGGCTAATATACGTTATTACGAATGTGTAGATTTTTCAGTTGCTTTCGGAATTGATTCTAAATTATTCGGTGGGCGGGAATGGAGTTTTGGTACCATTCAATTTGGTTCCAAATTCGCTTGCGCGTTTGGAATGAATTCTTGTCCTGTTTGCAGAATCTAAAAGAATCCCCAAGTCGACAATTGAATTTGTCGAGATAATTGCTCTTGAGACGTTCAACTAAATATTACAAGGCTTGCATGGCATGAGATCATACATGGCGATCTGGGATTGGTCATAGTTGGCTTCTTTCAGGCGCTGCCAGAAAAGAATGCAAACTGATGAAATGAAAGGGTGCATCAAATGTTCATCGTATTTGGATCAATATTTAAAATTTTCCAATTATCTTTCACCCAAGTTTCTCAGGTTAGGTGCCGACGACGCACGTGATGAATTTATATGAGACATTTTTTTTTTCAAAGCGGGAAGATTATAACTGAACCCGCATAGCATCATTGGAAATGATGCAATTATTTACGAATTCTTGCCATATCGACAGATCTATTATTTTAAGTTAGCTGATTTGGGTTGTACTTCTCTTACTGAAAAAGAAAACATTTAAATACCGTAGGTAGGTTGAACGCTGAATGCACAATATAAAGTATATACCATATAATTAGGTTGTGTATTTTAAATATAAGGCTAGAAGTATTAAGTATGATTCAGAAATATTTTAGGAACATTTTAGCCGCGACTAGTATATATATATATATATATATATATATATATATATATATATATATATATATATATATATATATATATATATATATATATATATATATATATATCAACCTTTTGGAACAAATCCGAGAGCAGTTTTTGCACATATGAAGAGCTCTATATCCTTTCATGCAGAGCTTTATAACAATAATAAATATTTGAAAGATAATAATCTCTTTTAAATATTTATTATTATATAGAGAAAGTGTTCGAAATTAATTTGATAATGCTTTGATATTCTTTGATTTCAAAACGATTTCAACGGATTGAAAAGTGGGAAAAATAGACGACTTGAAAGTACCAGAATATTTGAATGGATTGACCTGCTCTTTGAATACATTGAAGGTCGCATGATATGATTCGAAAAATAGCGAAACAGCTCGACAAAACGACGCACAACTAAATTCGTCGATAAGCTGCAGAAAAGGTGCGGCAAGATCCAGTCCAGACAATGCGGACCTTGGCATCAATGTTGCAAGAGAACGTTTTTACGAACGTCAAGAAACTCCACAAGAAAGTAAAACACCCAGTTGAGCAAGGAATGCGCTTGTGGTTCTCAGCGAGTGGAACACTTGCCAGGACCTGTTGTATAATGCACAGAACAACAGACAGTCCGCGCAGAGTTCTGCGCATCATGAAACCCAAGTTCCCCAAAACTTAGGTGTTTGTGTATGTTCTCAGCAAAGGCCACGTCATACCGCCCCGCATCTTCAAAAAAGAACCAAAAACTCAATACAGATGGCTATATTGAGTCGTGGCCCACTGTTGACAAGCGCTGGGTGGATAAGGTAGCTGTTGGAGGCTATTTGTGTGGCAGCAGAATACCTCCGCATCACACCTCCGGGAAAACACATGTTGCTTTCTGAGAATTTCCACAATTTCAGTATCCCAACATTTGGACTTCAACTTGCTTGATTGCAACCTCATGAATTATTATGTGTGTGATGCAGCTGAGAGCGACACCATGAAATGAGCCACAAATGTACACCCCTATTTTCTCCTGACTTACTTTTCCCGAGAGTTTAATGATTTTATTATGGAAGTGATACGGATGTTTAACATGACTTTTATTTTACAAAAACTATACAAGAGTTAATTAAATGCTTCTAATAATACTTTTCTTTACAGTGATTTTTAATCTGTTAATATAGATGGTCCTATTTCACCGGTATTGTTTCAAGATACGTAAGTCCCTTCATAAAACTTGGTACGTTTTAGTATTAAAACTTATTTCATTATGATTGGGGTTTTTAATACGAACAATTATACGTAAATGTTTGCTTTGATTATTTGTCAGAGAAAATAAATAATACATTTCAAAGTTGAATAATCGTTTTTGATGCGTTTTTTTTTTCGTTTTCTTTTTACTTTTTAAAATAAAATTAACGTTTCTCTTATTTAAAACTGCTGTGTTCCTTGTTTCTTTTTTAACTTTTCATAAAAGAATCAACGTTAAAGTGTGGTATCTGTTCTGATCCTATACTTAATCTTTTCTCTCCTAAGTTGAAGATAAATCTTTCTAGACTGCGGAAATTTTATTTTCGTTCAAATCAGAAGTGGTCCTTTTGGGGAAATAAATTTTCCCCACGTTAAAAAGTGGATACCTATTTCTGAAAAGTACCATACGCTTATTACAAAGCCAACAAAAATAAATAGAATTTTTTATCAAGGAACAATTGTTTTAAATACCATATTGGAGTAGAATTGCTGTAATGAATTGATGTAATGACTTGGTTGTAATGAATTGTTGTAATGAATTGCTGTAATGAATTGATGTAATGAATTGTTGTAATGAATTGATGTAATGACTTGGTTGTAATGAATTACCGTAATTAATTGCTTTAATAAATTGCTGTAATGAATTGGCTGTAATGAATTGGCTGTAATGAATTGATGTAATGAATTGCTGTAATGGATTGACGTAATGAATTGACTGTAATGAATTGCTTGTAATGAATTGATGTAATGAATTGCCTGTGATGAATTTCTTTAATAAATTGCTGTAATGAATTGCTGTAATGAATTGGCTGTAATGAATTGATGTAATGAAATTGCCTGTGGTGAATTGCGTTAATAAATTGCTGTAATAAATAGCTGTAATGAATTTCCTGCAATGAATTGCTGTAATGAATTTCCTGTAATGAATTAGTGTAATGAATTGCCTGTAATAAATTGCTGTAATGAATTGATAAATAATTTCTTGTGCTGAAAATAAGATTATTTTAAAAACTTCTGAAACATATGCACACAATAATAAGTGTTAATGTTGAATTTTTGGAGCATGATTAAAAGATATTAATCATGTCACAAATTATGTATTCTACTGAATTATAATATATACACACACATATATATATACACATATATATATATACATATATATACATACATATATATTATGTATCTTACTCTTGAATGCATACGTTTCAAATGATTGGTCTTAAGAAATATTATATTTACTTTCCAATATTGGTTAGAGCACTTAATGTGACGAATCCAATATATTAAAACGTTGGCGTTGTCAATTTAAGATAAATAAATCATTAATATATTTTGTCTACAAATAACATTTTTAGTATTTAGCTACATTAGATCAGATATATACCAACTTAATTACTGTTTCCAGTAATTAAGGGTTTTCGAGAATTAAAAAGTTTCTGAAAACATTTAAATGCACCAAATTATTCATATTAATAAAAGGTTTTAAAATACAAATATTAATAAAACAATGCAGAAACACAATCAATTCATCTAGGATTGATTAAACAACCTAGGAATTCAAATCATCCAAACTAAATCGCACACCATACCTAACGCTGGTATATCTTCTAATATATGCCAAGAATCAGCCATATATATATATTACTGAAACAGGGAAACACATATAACAGAATATACGAATAGAAAATAGTCATTAAAATGAGAAATCACTAAAACGCACTTTTCTTTCACATGTTAGATTTGAATCACACATTTAATTCCACCCAAGCTACATTAATAAACCCCATCGTTTATAAAAGACATTGGCTACTTACTGCACGGTTATCATTCTCATATTTAAGCACAACATTAAACAACGAATGGTGATATCACATCACGCGTATGCGCAGTAGCTAGAAAGATCATTCAAGAATATAACATTAATTTAGACACTGGTCTATAAATTCTCTACTTACATATCTATTTTTAGAAAATCTTATGTTTTTCTCTTCCATACCTTCAAAATTTCAATTCGTTCTTCTAATAAAAAAAAATTGAATCAGTAAAAAGTTTCAATCATTTTTTATTACATTAAAACTTTTCGTTCAGATTTGTTTTTTCTCTCTTCAAAATGATTGAATGAAACATTGACCCTGCCGGAATATCAAAACCCTGGCTTTAATTAACGTGAGGTTTTTTGTTTCTTCCCTCATTCTTCATTGTTACATCACCATATTTTCTTTGCGAGTTTAACCAAAGGGAAAGTTTTGCTCTAATAAAGATCTTTCATAAAACACCTGAGCTATTAGAAAAAAGAAAAAAGATCGATAAATTATATTTGATTTTAGCCAAAATATTGGCCGTTCCGCTTTAAAATTGAATCACTTTCTAAAACTCATAACGAGGCTGGCAGGAAGAATCTTCTAATGGGTTTAACTAAAAAATCACATGCACAAAACATAACGAAAAGTAACGGGAAAAAATATAATGAAATATTCGAACGGAAAATCTTACAACAAAGCCGAAAAGAAAATTTAATCTCGCGAGACATTTTCGTTGCACCAGGAGAATTGTCGAAACACGACCTGAATAAATGATGAGCGATTATGTGTCGTTTAAGTTTCAGACAATCGGGAAGAAATTTCATGGTATATTTCGGAAATTCAAAATGACCGGCTATATTTTAAGATGCGTCCATTCAGTCTGCGCGTTTATCGATGAAAATGTTTTTTTCAGACAGGGCCGCTCATACAAATGTTTGGACGAAAATTATGTGCGTCTATACATCTTTCTATGGTAAGCATTTACGAGGAATCTGATTGTTGGATATATATATATATATAATTATTAATGACAATATATGTATTAGTAATGACAATATATGTATTAGCATATGCTATCAGTGCCTTTTTTTTTACTTTGCAGTCTCTTTAAAAGATTCAGTTCGATGATTGTCAATTAGTAGCTGAGAAATTCAAAACAGCGTACTAGTGGGTTCCCCCCACATGTGAGTTTGCTCTTTTCTTTGTTTTTTTATTTGGTTTCACCCAAAAATGAACCACTGTATAGTGTAGGTTTTTTCAAGACACTTTAATCCAATACCTTTTATTCATTGGGAATTTTTCTGGTGATTTTGTAGTGTTGCAGAGACCATATTGCCATAAAAATGTTGTTTGGCTCACGACATATGAAACGGACCGTAAAAAATATGTCTCATAGAAATGTTATGTTTTCTGGAAATGTGTAAAAAATAAAAATAAAATGAAAACATGGTTATTGGAATATAAAATTAACTTGACTTATATATATGTGTGTG
>OY744543.1:2072500-2140000 GCA_963556195.1 Sepiola atlantica | reverse complement strand
GTTAATTCGGCGTTAAGTGATATAATCTTGACCACTAACGTTAAAAGTGTGTAATCTATGTAATCTATGCAATCCATGCAATCTATGTAATCTAAGCAATCTACGTGTTGTGAACTGATCCGGATTCACCCATAGTGACAGGATGGATTCGTCAGGTCACTGTGAAGGCGACATCTTTTCCCTTACCAAGGAGAACCGCTTAGCACGTCTGCCTAGAGCCGGTAATGGCGACCAACTTATTGTAATTAAGTATTCTTAATACAATTCCTATTCCTTTCAATTCCTGTCTTATGTTTCTTATTTACTTATTGTTATTCTTACGATATAACACTATGTATTCTATGCAATGTATGTAATGTATGTAATCTATGTAATCTATGCAATCTATGCAATGTATGTAATCTATGTAATCTATGCAATCTATGCAATGTATGTAATCTATGTAATCTATGCAATCTATGCAATGTATGTAATCTATGTCATCTATGCAATATATGCAATGTATGTAATCTATGTAATCTATGCAATCTATGCAATGTATGTAATCTATGTAATCTATGCAATCTATGCAATGTATGTAATCTACGTGATCTATGTAATCTATGCAATGTATGTAATCTATGTAATCTATACAATCTATGCAATCTATGCAATGTATGTAATCTATGCAATCAGATATCTACGTCAACGTTTTCTCATTTTACAGATAAGTTTAAATGCGTATCAAGTTCTGTTATTTATAAAGAAAGTCAGGATAGTTTTGCTTATTTAATTCGAGATAGGCCACATCTTTTATATGAACGAAACAAGATGAAAGAATAGAAACTTCAACTATTGTGAATCGCATTTTACTTTCGGCGATTTTTCTCAAACATATTTAAATATAATTGATTTCTGAAAAGGCAAATAATCGTAGGTAAATGTCCGCCGTGATGCATTCAAAATGTTTCAATAAATAAATTGGCTTAACTAAGATCTTAGATGAGAACTGATTTCTTGTGTCGAATGTTTTGAATCAAACATTTCAAAATGGTGAAACGGATGACAAAAACGGATATTCTAAAGATACGTCAATTTGATCTGCGCGTTTAGTGGCGAAAATTCGATTACAAACTGAATCGCGCCAAAGCCTCGTAAAATCTATAAATGTTAAGCAGTACAGACCGATGATAATTCTATTTAAAATGTTAACCGTCAGATCAGCAAACGAACAACTAATGAAGAGGTCAACCAAGTTTATTAAACAATTCTATTTAATAAAACCACACACACACACACACACATGTAAATAAACGAATAGTTGTATAATTATTTGTCGCCCCAATTCAGGTTGGGTACTCTAGTAGGTAGTATTAATACAGCCGTCAAAATCATAGCTTGAATGCATATTCCTTCATAAGTTGAACACTGTTTGCCGCCGGCTGCCTATCGCGCCAGCTCGGTATAATAAGTTTAAAACTCTCACTGATTTACGTAGTTGTTCACGGTGGCGTCGGAATTTGAGTTAAAAACATAAATCATGTTCCAGGGTTTCTAATCCTGCGACTTGCTTAAATAACTATCTCTACCACTGACGATTCCGGAAGGATGAAACCTATATATATATATATATATATATATATATATATATATATATATATATATATATATGAAGAAGAAGAATGGAAAGCAATTAGAGAAGCAAAAGCCAAATCAAAATTCAATTCAATTGCTCAGAGCAAGGTATATTCCGCAAAAAGGCAATTTATTCAAGTTAAATTTTCCTTAAGCCAGGCTTTTCAAAGATCAAAATCTTATCATCAGAGGAAGTCGCTGGGATAGATAAGTTGGCAAAGGCCAAGATTTAAAATTTGAAAAAATAAAATAAAAGTTGTAGGGAAAGAAACACAGGGCAAAACTCTGCCCGAATGCAAGCAAATGTCCGATTGCTAAAAAGTCCAGCGGAGAGAATGAGATGTAGATAGGTAGGTCGTTAAAGGCACGAGATGTTGTGAGAGAGGATTCAAAGTTAAATTCCAAGAAGCCACAACTTCAGGTGCGGCGAAAATAGAAAATCCAAAGGGTAAAAAGTCCAATAAGAGGTACGCTCGTGGATGCAGGCAGGCTCAGTATAGGTTTTACCTTTCCTAAAAGTTCGCTTTTAGTACACCACTTATATATATATATATATATATATATATATATATATATATATATATATATATATATATATATATATATATATATATATATATATATATATATATATATATATATAATTATTAAAGACAATATATGTACTATCATATATTATCAGATCCTTTTACTTTGTAGTCTTTGAAGATTCAGCTCAATGTTTGTCAATTGTTGATAACAGAGCAAAATACATGACACATTGAGACTAACTCTATAATGATCTGCTTACATGAGTTTCGCACCATAAACATTCAGGTAACTTTAATAAAAAAAAAATTATCTTCAAATAAACTGGAACTTTATAAATAAATTATAGTACATATTAAATATTTAAGCAAATATTACCGAATTAAAGTTTTTTAAACTGATCGCACTAATTCTTTTGGGAGATACTAGCTTTGAACGAAAATAAAATTTAAAAAATTAAAAATAAAAATGGCTGATTAGTTTGATCGTACACGTGTGAGTGTTTGCTCTGAAATTTTTTGTTTGTTCTTTTGTTTATTTTCACCTTAAAATGAAACTGATGTATGATGTGGGTGTTTTTCAAGACACTCTAATCTAAGAACTCTCATTATTTGTGAACTTTTTCTGATGATTTTGTAGTGTTGCAGAGACGATATTGACATACAAATGTTGTTTGGCACAAAACAAATGAAACGGTCCGTTAAATATATCTCACAGAAATTTGGAATTTTTGGAAATGTGAAAAAAATAAAAATAAAAATAAAAATAATAAAACAAATCATGGTTATTGGAATATAATTAAAAAACTGTTATATATATATATATATATATATATATATATATATATATATATATATATATATATATATATATATATATATATATATATATCCAGGGTGGTCGCTATAAAAGCTGTATATTAGAGCAAGAGCTTCAATTTAATTTCTTCAGCAATTTACTCCTGATTTCATTGCACCGGGGAATTAGCCATCAAGAAGTTCAGACTTAAATGTCATGGATTACTGTGTTTGGAGCTTGTTATTAGCAGAACTCAAAAATGTCGACGCGGCATAGAAGACTCTATTGATGATTTGAAAACGTGTTTGGCAAGAGGTTGGAATGATATTCAATACGTCACGCGAGCTTGAATGTCTAGGTTAAGATGCTACTATGAAGTGTCACGGATGACATTTACAGCATCTGTGAGAGCATTATAATATTAGCCTTTGAAAAATTTTATAAAAGTTTGTTTTTTTAATAAATCACCGTTTGACAAATGCCCTGCTTTTCTAGCGATCACCCTGTATAAAAACACACACGCACATACAGACACACACAAACATATATATATATATATATATATATATATATATATATATATATATATATATATATATATTTATATATATCAAAATGCCATCAAAATGAGTAAAAAGAAGAAAAGAAAAAACTATAAAACAGTCTCGAATGACAAAGTTGTTTTACAACGAAAGCTTCCAAAAAAAAAAATTAACTAAATGATTTGAATTGCACTGTGTTGATTTTCAAATATATTTCACTTAAATACATTTTCATGTGTGTTTCAAAGATATTATCAATTTCCTTATTCAAAAAGCGCCAATCTGCACCAAACATCGACCGGACGCTACTTATTATAACGTCTTTTACGACTTGACGTGTTTTTCTACCTCTACCATGATTCGTACCCCCGGGATTGATACTATAAAAATGAGGAAGAAGTAGAAAAGAAACGAAACTATAAGCCTGGCAAAGTTGTTTTACAACGAAAGCTTGCAAAAAAAATAAATAAATGATTTTTTAATTTAAATTTCACCATGTGCTGATTTTCAAAAATAATTTTATATATATATATATATATATATATATATATATATATATATATATATATATATATATATATATAATTTAATTACTATTTTATGTATCCACATATGATTTTATAAGGAGATATTATTTTTATGTATCAATTTTTAGTATTTACTTGAACAGTGCTTGATACGTAAGTAAAGTATATATATATATATATATATATATATATATATATATATATATATATATATATAAAATTATTTTTGAAAATCAGCACATGGTGAAATTTAAATGAAAAAATCATTTATTTATTTATTTATTTTGCAAGCTTTCGTTGTAAGGAACTGGGCACTTTCGAGTAGCTTTAATAACAAGCAGTACAAATAGCTATATGCACGATCCGAACGACGTTTCGTAGATCACTCTAACTGCCTGGTAAATAGCCGCCGATTTTCGCTATTTACAGTTAAAGTTCCTCTATATTTACTAACTAATTGGCTATGGCCGTTTGGATAAGATCACCGACTACGAATAAGTGGCGATTTGTGTTCAGGGTTCGCGCCTACCGACCGTTAAGAATTAGTTCCTAGACTGAAGATTGCGTTAGCATGAAACATCGATGTCTCTAGGTATTTAAATAATTAATATTTATTTATAAAATATTATTGTATATATATATATATATATATATATATATATATATATATATATATATATTAGTAAGGCGGGAATAGTGAATGATAAGATAAACAGAAACAAATAATTGAAAACAATATTTGTTATATGTTTCTTCAAAAACTTATCTATTTATTTCTCAATAAATATTTACATACAGTTTCAGTAAAGTTGTAACTTACTGTTAATAAAATCCGGGTGGGTTGAAAATATATCATATTTCGGGAGAAAATTGTCCCTTCTCATAAAAGAAAAACAAACGTTTTTTCCGTCTAGAGAAAAGAAACGTCCAAAGATGGCTGCGCCTTGAACAGAAAATGTAGATTCAGCATAATATATTAAAATATTTTATTAATTATTAATTATTATTTTATATTTATGCAATTCGCGTATTCTAAACTGTATCGTTTAGATACCGACAGATCCTTTTTATAGCTAGATGCGTGGTCGTATCTAAAAACACGCAAACTATACGAGACCTGACTATTTCTGTGAACTGTCTGCTTTGAATAGAAGGATTCAAAGCAAGAGAATGGCCGAATAGCTCAATTCATAATGAAAAACGTGAATAGGAAGAAAAGAAAGATGGCGTCTTGAAACTTTGCAAGCAAATCTTTTAGCGCCAAGTATTCTCGTCTTAATGTATCCCAACCAATAAGAAAGCGCTTCTCAATCAATTAACTCGGTCCATCCATTCAGTATTCGTGTTTGAAGAAAGACAAACAAATTTTGTATAGATTAAAAACATCGCCAGCGAAATTTGGCAGCTTTTCTATTTCGGGTGTTGAATAAAAATTCCCTTTCTTCTTGTCGGTCGGCTCGGGAATGTGGGTGGAGGGGGTGAATTATTTTGTCCGAAAAGCTAATAAAAACTGAAGCAATTTGAAATATTCGATGGAAGTTAATAAGAATAAAAACATTCAGCTCCAGAAAGTCTTTATAAGAATGAGTTTGTGTCTAAGAATAAATCGATATATACAAGTACTACTAGTAGTAGTAGTAGTAGTAGTAATAGTAGTAGTAATAGTAGTAGTAGTAGTAGTAGTAGTAGTAGTAGTTCGTTAGAAGTCGACAATGACGTCACTCTTTAATCTTATCCGAAGAGGGGGTGCTTGAAATCAGTTTCCTCCTCGCTGATAAGTTCTTCGATGACCGAAGTGACCGATTATCGACCCGTCCTGCCGTCCACAGATGTGATTGGCGTCTATCAGTACAGGCTGATATCCGCACATTCTTCAATTCTCAGAGAAAGCGCAAAAGTGTTTTACGTAGGACTTCATAATCTTTTCTAGGTGTCACTTGCCAGTATATTATTATTATTATTATTATTATTATTATTATTATTATTATTATTATTATTATTATAATAGGAAGAAGAAGAAGAAGAAGAAGAAGAAGAAGAAGAAGAAGAAGAAGAAGAAGAAGAAGAAGAAGAAGAAGAAGAAAGACAGTACTGGAAAACGAAAAACACAAAATCCTCTGAGAGTTGACAGATAAACACATACAAGCAAGGAAACCTAATGTAAAAAAAAATCGACAAGAAGGGAAAATCCAGCAGATCAAGGAGACAAAAAGACGAAGCAAATACGCGGAACTCGACAGAGAATTGACAGGGATATGGAGTATGAAAAAAGTCAATATAATACCAATAATCGTGTGAGCACTAGGAACAGTCACAATAAATCTCGAAAAAAGACTTCTGACCGCTGAAATCTTAAGGAAAATCCTTCGACGCAGAAACCAACCCACATAAGCTACAAATGCTAACCAGTCACATGGAAGTTGTAAGAAGAAGAAAACAAACACGGAAAGAACACAACCACATGAAATCAAGGAACAGAAAATGCAAGACATTTCATAAACAACCCCCTCCCCAAAAAATGTGATGGAAACAGCCTCCGCTAATACCACACAAAATAGTCGTGAAGGGTCGAGGAGGATGGAAACCCCGAGGAGGCGGAGCACTAACTAGAGCTCCACTGGAAAGGTACGGAGAGGACTGGAGTCTTGGAGAGGCTTATTGCCATCCGAATCCCAGAGAATAACAAAGGTGGATGCCAGCGATATATCGATGGTAAACGACATTGCAGATGCTAAAGAAATGGTTAATACCCAACAGGTTGAAATTACAAAAGGGCAGAAATAAATGGATTTTTGAAAGTTAAACTATACAAAAATCCATTATGCTTCGCAATATTTGCGATGAGGGTTAATAATTTGTAGAATTTGGTATATTTAGACTACTGTTTTCATCTTGGGTGTTTAATCACAACGTTTCGACCGATGTAACCTCCGACCTTCTTCAGGTGTACCTTGTCGAACTCGGGAAATTTCGAACAGAACCCTTTATTAAATCCACGAGGGGTAGCATGCTCTCGTTCCATCTGATAATAGATAAGTAGTGATCTATAGTGATAAGTAGTTGGATCAAAAACAAGAATAGGTTTAAGGCTCCCAAAATTCATACTAGAATTGCACGCCATAAGTAAAATTCATCTGAAGGTGCAATCCTCAGTGCGGGCGATAGTAAGAATTGCGAATTACTGAAGACTTCTTCCCAGTCATGGCAAATGGAACGAGAGCATGCTCACCCTCGTGGATTTAATAAAGTGTTCCGTTCGAAATTCCATCCAGATTCCCGAGTTCGACAGAAAGATTCCCGAGTTCAACAAGGTGCACCTGAAGAAGGTCGGAGGTTACGTCGGCCGAAACGTTGTTCTATTTTAGGGGAAGGAGATTCAGTTATTATATTTTCGTTACTTATTATTTCCATTGCAATTTCTCTTGACTGAATATTTGATGCCAAAAGATCGAACCATTATTTATTTTCTGACGAAATAAAATAACTAAAAAATAATTGAAATGAAAGAAGAAAAAAATATGAGTGTAAAAAAACACAAAAAAGAATCATTGTATTGCGATTTGCAAACATATTTGGGTTACATTGATTCTTTCTTTAAATCAAATTCATGCCCAGAGCAAAAAAGAAAGGACTTCTTAGACAAAACTGAAAGCACCGACGGCTATATTACAACATTTAAATGCAGAGGCTTCTTATAAAAACAGATAGCGAAACGTTTACATCGCCCAAATCTGGTCGATAAAATGTTGACGTTTAACTTTTCTGACCGAATAAAATAATTGATATTCAGTTTCTGACGATGCTAATAAATTGACCTTTACCCTAAAAAACATCAACAATATCGATGTTAAAAAAAGAAATCAAAAATCTTTTCTATAATAATACTATTTTTATATCCATTTAAACGGTATAATCACATTGACACACCAGTCCTCGTCTGATCACCGATGTTTAGCGATGCTAAGCCAGGTCGGTATCAGATGAGTGACCATTTGAGAGGACAGCGACACCTTTTAAAACTGCCAAAGTGAGATCGTCCAAATTATCTCCCCTGGTTGGGATAGGCATGCGAATGGGGACCGCTTGTAGATTTAAAATTCCTTAGAAATGAAGAAGGAACCCGGTTTAACCATCTCTGGGTGAATACGACACCAACAATAGCGAAGAGGATCCATGTATTCTTAACTAAGAATTGGTTTCAGCTATATTCTTTAAAGTTGGGTTTAAATTTATATTAAATACACACACACACATTATATATATATATATATATATATATATATATATATATATATATATATATATATATATATATATATATATATATATATATATATATATAATGCCATCCAGCGTTGCTGAATTTAAATCGTGAACGACTTCCTTGGAACAATGCGAACAACGTTCTATGCGCGTTTCTCCGCCGTCTTTTTTTTAATTCTCTTCTTTCTCGAGCTTTTTTGTTCATTTGCTTTTGTCACCTGAGAATGATTCGACGAAGAATCGAAAACTTTCGTGAAACCTGTAAAACCTATGGAACATTTATTTTTTATTTTATTTTAATACAAAAAAGACCATCAGAAAAATTTTAAAAATGAAAAAAGTATAATAAAACATGAGCCTAGTTATAGTTAGCCATGCTGATGACCCGCAGTAACGGCGAAACATGTATCCGTGGATAACTATTTTATCTAGAAATAAATATAAGTAAATAAGTAATACAATAAATATATATATATATATTTAGAATTAACGGCAGATTAACATACTCGCCTCCCCCGTTCCCCACATCCACTGCCAGCCAAGCTTGGTTGTGACTTATTTTGACCCTAACAAATTTCCTAGCTAAAATAGACATAAACTAATAAGTCTAAGCCATTGATCTAATTCATTTCGCGTCCTTTGAAGGAGACAGGCCACTGCTGATAACGCTACAACCAAAATCATGATTTTCATTCTCTGCTTGTTCACGTCAACAACCATGCCGAAGTCTGGACACTTTCTGACAAATCAAAATTAATATTCTGTATATTTTTTTTACATTGTTTTCTTCATCCTGATGAAGTCTTTCAATAAAGACGAAACGTTGATGAATACATAAATAACATAGTTTTTAGCTTTCCTTTTTTTCATTTTACATTGCGTCGGATCATTTTATCTCTACTATTCATATATATATATATATATATATATATATATATATATATATATATATATATATATATATATATATATATATATATATATAAGAGAAGAGGTCTGTCTATGAGAGAGGTGTTTGGTATTTGATGTTTTTGGGGTATCCACGCATTCCAATAACACATCCATCTGCAGCACACTTAACAAACTAGGCATTCCAACAGTACAAACCACATCATAAACCATAAAACAAACATTAAACACAGCAAGACATTTCCGAAAAAAAAACACATCCCATGCCGGCTTATATACCGTCCCATGTAACAACTGCCATCAAATTTACGTGGGGGAAACGCAACGTGAATTGAAAAAAAGATTGAACGAACACAAAACGGGCATAAAAAACAATAACTCTCTCAGTGCACTTTTCCCCACGTATTAGAGCACGCTCATGCTTTCAAGTTTGAACAGGCCAAAATCACCAGACACATTCATAACAAAGCTCGGCGAAGGCTACTGGAAACAGCACTAATCACAGCCTCTAACACCATCAAACAACGAAATGGTTTCTACAATATCCCCCTTAATAAGCAAAATTATCCTGACCGAACAAAAACTAAACCTAGATCATGGCTAACCCTTCTTCTTATCGTTCTTAATTGTACTTATATGCAACTCCCCGCATACACACTTACGTGCTGACTCTTTCTCACATATATATATTCATTCACATACTCATGAATCACCCACTACGAATCAAAACTACTTAACCACAAATAAAAGCCTTACCAATGAACACAATCTATACATCCTCACAAATATTTACATATTTAAACCCCTTTTGCCCTCAATTTGATCTCAAACGATCAACACATCCTGACGAAACTACATTTTACTTATCTCTCACCAAAATTAAAATTATTTTTCTTCTTTTTCTGTTTCTTTTTCTTTATTGTCATGTTCACAGCACACTTCAACACATTCTTTCAAACTCACTTATATTCACACATTCCTGATATAGCCAGCTGGTCAATACTCCTACCCTCCCTCCCTCCCTCCAGCTTCAAAAAACATTTACACTTGACCACAACAAAATCTCCCCTCTCACCCTTTCGACTATTTCTTTCATACTCTTACCCATACACGCCCATTTTTAAGTTATCTTCATTTCTTCAAATATTTTTCTAAAACTATGATACCACCTACATACCAAACATACAGAGTTCCCCCTTCCCTTTACCCAGCCCCTCAAAATCCATGCCACACCTCACCACGACAAAAACCTCAGCCCTCCCTTTCCTCTCTCCCACCCTAAGGCAAATTCACTAATACTCTCACCCCTCCCCTATTTCACTGCTGCCTTAATGGTACCCACTCAAAGCTTTCCATAATCATTTCACTCTTTGCAACTACTGACTTCTCGCAGCCTGCACCCTCGTCCAGCGCTCTTAGTAGCCACGGCTACTACTTTTCCTTATCAACCCATCATGTCAACCCAATATTTCGATGTATTTGCATGACATTTTTCTTTAAATTATCATCCTGAGAAAGTCTTACAATAAAGACGAAACGTTGATGAATATATAAAAAATATCTCTTGGTTTTTCCTTTTTCATTTCCCATATATATATATATATATATATATATATATATATATATATATATGGGTTACCGCTTTGAAATACCAGATGTTCAATGTTTAGAAATGGAAATGGCTCATTTTATTTAAATACTCCTGCAAAAGGTACGAATATATATCTGCAAGCGACATGCGTGAAATTCTTTTGTGACATAGAAACCCTTTTGTACTCTTATAACTGACGCATCATGTGTCCGTGGCTGAAGAGCCCGAGAGTGATGAGGCGAAAACTGTAAAACGCTAAATTGAAAACTGGCAGCCGATAAATTACGACCAAGAAAATCAAACTAAAATACATGTATACAAATGAAGAACGAACAAACCATAGCTAAACAACTGTTAGTAATTAGATGTTTATTTTTGTTCTTTTTTTCAAAGGAACCATTGTTAATGAAATGTTTTTAAATAAAATGTTATTTTGTTTGTGAACCTGAAAGTTTCAAAAGATGATTTTGTTTCATTTGTTAAGCAAATATTTTTATTTTTTTTTTTTGCAATGTTTTTCTTTTACATTTTTTGTCAATTTTGTTTCTTATTGACCGCAAAAACTGTTTTTAAGCATTTCTTTTTTGTTTTCTTTTCTTATTTTAACGAAAACAAACTGTTTATAAGCAAATGTTTCTTGGTTAATAGTTTCGTCAACTCTCGGGCGCTTCCAAGACTTGCTCGAACGTTGACCACACGACGTCAGGGAAACATGGTGCGTCAGCTATAAGAGTACCCATTATATTTAAAGATATCCTCAAAGAAGTCCTAAATATATTACGTTGAACCCGCGAACTTTGTTTTGTTTTCTTATTTTAACGAACACAAACTGTTTATAAGCAAATGCTTCGTCAACTCTCGGGCGTTTCCGAGACCTGCCCGAACTTTGACGATGCATTCACAGAAACATGGTGCGTCAGCTATAAGAGTATACAAACCTTAATACTTTGTTCAGAAGCGGAAGATTACTTGTCTCTCTGATGTCTCTGCGGCCGAAGATTTGAGAAAATCTTGAAGGAAAGATATAAGGGGTCGGTTCTTACCAGTTTCGCAGTTTGCTCGTATGGGAACAGACGGAAAAAAATAAAGTTCTAATCAGTTGCATCCTTTGCTTGTTTATAGTCGAAAACTCGTTTGTGAAAAACTTGCTAAATAAAATATTTTTTATATGTCTGTTTTTTTGTATTTTTGTTGTTTTATTTTTGTTTTTGAGTTTGTTTTTTTTGTTGTTTCTGCTTTTTTTTCTTTGTTTATTTTTGTTTGTTTGTTTGTTTGTTAGTTTGTTTTCTGTCCTTCGCCATTAATTTTATTGGAGAGTGTCACGTAATGTGATTGAATTAAGCAACTGGCCATAAAGTGGAGGGTTAGCATTTTCCCGACATTACATAGACAGTCGTCGGGGTACTCGAAATTCGCAATCATCTTTTTTTTCTTCTTTTCTTTTTTTTTTTAATTTTATTTTTATTATTATTTTTTTATTTTTTTTATTATTTTTTATTTTTTATATTTTTTGCTACTTCATCTTTTTATGAATTTCAAGCATAACTTTACGCTATGAGCGTCGCTTGCGAAGATTTTATGTGCAATCAGGGAAATTAATCAATAATGCGTATTTAGTTTATTTGCCGTGGGTATTTTAGGAGGGCTGTCTTATTTACTGCTGTCTCCATTTTGGTTGTTCTCATTTTCACAACACTGAGGTCGTTGTACTCACTGGCCTTCTGTTGAATTCTGGGAATTTCAAACTGAACTCTTCTATTTATCTGCAGCCAATGTTTTTCAAATATTCTGTAACAACCAAGATGAGGACAGCCATAATATAAATACTATCAATATTTTTTCAAGGAGCATTTAATCAAACAATAAGAATAAGGATGATAAACCATGCGTGACCTCGATAGGTGAATGAATTCCAAGGCCCCCACGTTGTACGAGTTTGATCAGTGATAATAGATCATTTGTTAAAAATCGAGATAGTAAAAGTAAAAATGTAAAGTGGGCGACCGTAGTCGAGGGCGGCCAGAAGGCTCCCTTTTCATTAGCTACTACAGTTAGATGTAGGGGAGGGCGACACTCATTTCCCAAGATTACTTCACTTACCCTTGTTCCTCACCTTATAATGATTAGTATTTAGTCTAAACTAATCTAAAAGCTTACCTATTAAGGGTAAAGGGAATCAAGAAGATTATGTTGTAGTGTGAGCTCTCGTGAAAATGACATAGATGTTTATTTTTGTTCTTTTTTTTCAAAGGAACTATTGTTAATCAAATGTTTTTAAATAAAATGTTATGTTGTTTGTGCACCTGAAAGTTTCAAAAGATGATTTTGTTTGATTTGTTAAGCAAATGTTTTTGTTTTTTTTGTTGTTTTTTTTCAATGTCTTTTTTTATAATTTTTTGTAAATTTTTTCTTGTTTACATAAACACCGCAATAACTGTTTTTAAACAAAGTTTAACGAAAACAAACTGTTTATAAGCAAATGTTTCTGTACGTTTCCAAGTCCTGCTCGAACGTTGACACATTATATTTAAAGATTTCCTCAAAGAACTCCTAAATATATTACGTTGAACCCGTGAACTTTGGATAATCCGAGAAATAAGTTACCGTACAGCACACATGTATCTATCTATCTATCTATCTATCTCTCTCTCTCTCTCTCTCTCTCTCTCTCTCTCTCTCTCTCTCTCTCTCTCTTCTTCCTTTTCTCTCACCCACTCCCGCTCTCACCCACACTCTAAGTCATAAAGAAGATAAGTGAAATAAAGTTGATACGATGCAAAGTTAAAATTTATTCCCGCGCATCCGACACGAACTAACGATAAGAACGAAGCATCGAGGCCCTTGAGTTCCTTAAAACATACCCATAAATCTTGATTGATATCTCTGTACAGATATATTAATTGCATTCGTTGATATGGTTTTGTTTATAAGAGAAAAACAGTTTTCTCAATCCAATTACTGATTGTAGTTGATAAGGCAGCGTCGAACAAACTACCATCCTTACGACATACAATTGATAATCATGTCGGAGTGTTCTAGAATAAGATCCCGATAATGTATGGGGCAGGCGTGTCCAGTTTTATTAAAGCAGCCAAATAAATGGAGTTCTATGAGGACCAATTCTTTGATTCCAGAAAATTGTCCGGACGGCAGCCCATCAAGTGGGACCTAGAGTCTAGTTGTGTAGATGACACGACGTAGAAGCAGTCAAGGGGAGTAAAAAGTGAACATTAGGTTTACTTTCGACAGCCTTGTAACTCTCGCTTCCCTTATTTTGTCCTCATATGCCATAAACGATGTTTCTGACAAAGGGGGGAGAATTGCTGTTTTCATGGGTTCGAATCTATCCATCTAACACTTATTGATGACTAGTTTATGACATTGAATTAATTATTTTTTAGCTCCTTACATCAAGTTGCTACATGCCTTCTATGGAGCGATTTCCATATTTTTTTAAGTTCTTTTTTAACATAGTTCACCCCAAACAAGAGAAATTGCCACTGTAGACGTAAGAGGCTACTGAGAATTAAGGTGAAAGCTTTGGGAGTCATCCGTAATTGGGAGCTGTGCAGCGAGATGCCTGCTCACATTTGTTTTAAATTTCAGCATGTTAGTACAGTTGGGGAAACAGGAAGCATGGACGAGGAAAGAAGCTACTGGAGTAGAAGTCGATCCGGTATCAAGCACAAGGATGCAACATTGCAACGATGGGACATGGGCTGAAACTTGATGGATAGTGAAGGACTTATCAGTTTAGAGACTCTTTTTTCGACCTTGTTTAAGAGGGAGAGACTGGTGGACGGTGCACCTGCCCAAGTGTGACAACAATACTCTATGCATGGGCGGATGGTGGCTTTGTAGAGATATAGGATACTGTCAGGTGTGAGAAGTTAGACGGTAGAGGGAGCCCACCTTCTTTGCAGAAGTCTTGGCAATGTCTTCTATGTATCTGTTCCAATTCATGTTACTGTGAATGTTAGACCGAGGAGTTTGAACGTTGGACTCTCAGGTAAGGTGTTATTTGCCATAGCAATCGGTGGTTAAAGATCAATTAAGAAATCTGGACAACTTCGTTAAAGTCAAGAATGTGTACCTACCAATCATGTGACCAATAATGTTTTAATAATATATTCAAACACATACATTTGAAAAACTGGGCAGTTTAAGGTTACTGGAATTAACATTGTGTGTCCTGATGTTTAGTATATGCTGAATTAAATGTTTTAAAAATAAAACCTAAAATTATTATATTTCTGAATTTTTTAGATGAGGATTGATAATTTGTATAATTTTGATTATTCGGACTACTGTTCTCATCACAACGTTGTGGCCGCTGTAACCTCCGGTTCTCTCCAGGTGTATTTTTTTCGAACTCGGCAATATTTCTGTCGAACTCGGGAATCTGTCCGGAACCCTTTATTTAATCCACGATGGTAGTATGCTTTCGTTCCGTCAGCCATGACTGGGAGAAGTCTTAAGTAATTCGCAATTCTTCGCATCGCCCGCACCGAGGATTGAACTTTCAACCTTCAGATGACTATCACTTAGAACTGAATTTACTTAGTACTATATCCACTGCGCCACGGGTTCATCTGAAGGTTGAACGTTCAATCCTCGGTGCGGGAGATATGAAGAATTGCGAATTACTGAAGACTTCTCCCAGTCATGGCTGACGGAACGAAAGCATGCTACCCCCGTGGATTAAATAAAGGGGCCCGTTCGAAATTTCGTCCAGATTCTCGAATTCGACAGAAATATTCCCGAGTTTAAAAAGATACACCTGGAGAGGCCGGAGGTTACAACGGCCGAAACGTTGTGATGATAACACTGAAGATGAGAACAGTAGTCTTAATAATCAAAATTATACTAAAAGTATTAAACAATTAAGCAATGGAATTACTGTTGAGTTTTAAAGTTAGGTTAGTCCACCCGTGACCCGCTGGGTCAGTATTTGCTATATATATATTATTAAATGTATAATTTCATAACTATGACATTAGTTGATATCATTTTATTACAAGGATTACCAAGACAAAGAATTTCACAAAGTCAAAATACATTGTGATATCGTAATAGACCCTATGTCTCTTCCCCTCTCTCTTTAAATTTCCTACATCATTCTATTTTTCTCGCTATTTCTTTTAGTATTTATTCTTTATTTACATTTTCCACCTTCTTTCCGCCATCTAAAACATTCATGTACAGATGAGGTGTGCACGGTGACAAGAAAGCGACATAACAACCTCCTTGGAGTTTTAGTAGTATCTAGAGAAACGAACGGTACTTTTTTAAGGAAAGACCCGCGCTAAAAGTGTCTCGGCATCGGTGCTTTCCAGATGTTTACGTTAAACACCGGACATTGCCGAATGAAAAATCCGTTGACTTAACTGTGTCCAAAAAAAAAACAAGAAACTAGCCTGGATTTATAAGCGGGACGAAACAAGAAAAACATTTTGTATGAAATAAATATTAGGTTTAGGAATTAGGGTTGCAGGAGTTACAACAGCCAGTGAACCATGTAAAAATTCATGTTGAAATGGCGTCGCTTCTATCAGTTTGCAAGTTCAGCGTTTCATTCAGTTTGAAAGTTTAGCTGTCGTCTGCTTATTCGTCTCGCTTCAGGGCTTTCCGGCGTTTAACGTAAACCGCCGGAAAGTACCGACACCGAGGGACTTTTAGCGCGGATCCTACTGTAAAGAATTACCAAACGAACTTCTGCTATTTAAATGGCATTTCTCCTTCGATTGTAACTATATGAAACAAACTCAATGTGGTTCTCTGGCAAAGCGTGATACAAGGCATTTCGCGGAAAGCATTATTCTCCGCGCATTATCCAATGGCTATAATGTTAAGTTTTACGGAACTCCCGCCTAATAAACCGGTATCGTCCGGGCCTTCGGGTCGGTCCTGTGCAGTTCTAGGATGTGCACCCTCCCAGGCTTTGCCTCCCTTCTTTGGGGAGGAGTATGTTTATTGCTTACTGCCTGAGGCGCCCCTACCGGGGAATGCCGACGGGGCTGCCCAGGCAATTTTTAAACAGCCAGAATGCTCAAATTCTCGAGCGCTGTTTTTCCCCACTTTCCCGACCTTGTGTCACATCTTACCTTGTGGGAGGAAGATAAATAGAACCATCAACCATTAACATCATTACGTTAACTGCTGTGCTACTTACCCTTCGTGTAAATCCACGGAATCTTAAAATATACACCCCTACTGCATTGCTTTAAATTTTTTTTTTTTTTTTTTAAACAGAATTTTATATAATCAACCGACGATTGGGCATAATTGCTTTTAATTGTTCTTCAGGAAAATAAACAAGAATTTCAACGAATTCGATGAAACTCAAAACCCGGTTTCAATTTTCTTTTCATCTACGCCTGCGCAGATTTCTTTCAAAACAAATCATATTGAACCTTTTAAAACCAAAACTGAAGCAGAAAATGACAATGGATTCCAATTACGAACATATTTTCCAGCTGCTTCTTTGTAAAAAAAAAATAATAATAGAAAAAATAGTTTGGAATTGTTATTGTTTGTGAGTGCAGGAATTGGTTTTCAAATTGATTTTAGATGAAGATTCTGCCAAGGCTGCGCGTAGCTGTTACGGGCAGGCGGTCAATAGTCAACATTCCGAAATACTTTTTAGAAGGAGTGAGGGAAACCGGAACGTTAATGTAGACTTGTGAATCGTTTTAAATTACGGGGTGTTTATGCCTCGTTTAATATTTCACTTTGAATAGTAATGTCTGAATTATAAATAACAGAAAATTTCATAAAGCAAGATAAACAATTAATTTTAAAAGTATATATATATATATATATATATATATATATATATATATATATATATATATATATATATATATATATATATATATATATATATATATATATATATTCAACGGAAATTTACCACCCGGACAATTTGCATATCTTTTTCACGGAACTTTTCTTTTCATTCAATACGTTTTTTAACAAAAATTATTTTAATAATTTTTAATAATAATTTTCATATTTTTCAAATATTTGAACTTTGGTTTTTTCGAAAGCCAACTTTTCCATCTGTATTTCTCCTCTGATGATTTCGATCTTTGAAAAGCCTTGGCTTAAGGAAAAAATAATAGTTTATTACTGAATACACCTTGCATTGAACAATTGAAATTTAAAATAAATTTGGACAATCGTCGCATATTTATCACTCTTTTTTCTTCTATCTCTCTCTCTATATATATATATATAAAGGATAAAATCGACTGAACTAAGACAAATATTAACAACTAATACCAAGATCATACATAAAAACGACTGCACTAACAGACTAAAAATCTTCGAAGCCCTACACATAAAAAAATGACAACCCACAATTAATAAAATAGCATTCACCATCAGTCTTGAACAATTAATACATCATCATCATCATCATAATAATAATAATAATAATAAATAAAGATATATATATGTACGTATACATATGTAAATTGATGGACTCTCTCCCGTCGATTTTCGACGTATGAGTGCCCCGCCGGGGGCGGCGTGCGCGTGAATTTACAATTGCAAGGGTTGCGCAATCTCCAACAACCGCTCTCCTGGGTCGGCATTGCTTAATTCCAATGGCAAGTAGTAATACAGGACGACTGGAAACAATGCCGAGATAAGCAGAGAGCACATACAGCACCTGGTATTCTCAAATAATTTAATTTAATACTGGCCAGGCTCGACGCCGCTTAACTTCGGTGATCTAACGGGAACCGGTGTGTCAACGTGATTGTGCCGTACAATTACATATGTAAATTAATAGATATATAACTAATAATAAAACTATAAATACGACTCTTAATAACGATAAGATACAGCCTCGTAATGAAGGTTGAGAGACCGAAAGCGGTAGAGGGATGGCCCACGACACAACGCTAGGTGCCATACTCCACCGGTTGACATCCAAAAACTGAAGAATCGCTCGCCGCGTTGAGAAATTGATAAGAAAGATCGTGAAGAGAGAGAACTCCGTGGTCTTTAATGACGCTTGCATAAGAAATGACTTGTTGCCGAATATATATATATATATATATATATATATATATATATATAGATTAAAATGCTACTTCAAAGATAGAAATAATATCTAATATCTTTAATTAGTGAACTATCAGGATAAAGACAAAGCTCAATATATTGGATAGAGCATTAATAATAATGGATTAAATGAAAGAATAAAATGAGAAATTAATCGAACATTTTTACATATCAAAGTTCAAGCTAAAAGTATTGTAAAGTCCTTAATCAATGGATTTTCAAAGAAAATCTTCTCCTCAGAGGACTATTACCGCAATGGCATCACTGCGAGTAAAATATTTCATTTTGAAAATATATATAAAACATATGAAACATTTTTTTTACTCGCAGTGATGTCATTTTCTCAATTCAACTGTTAAAAAAATGATTAGTACAGTATCGATATCCAGATCAAATTCTGTCAAATATTTCATTTGACAACTCTCAAAAGTGCCCCCTCAAATACCCACTTCTACCACTTTCTCTGAATTTATCCAACATCATCTTAAATTGATCCACGTTGTTGTTCTTAATCCGATCTGGCAACTTATTCCAAAAACATATTACTCTGTGAGCAAAAAAAACTTAACTGGTTAAAAGATCTAGTTTTTGAAAACTGCCTTGACAATAACCTTCCAGATCTAGGAGAAATACTTAAAAAATGGCCACCATAGTTAGAAATACTATTAATTATCTTGAAAGTCTCAATCATATCACCTCTCATTCTTCTCTCCAGCAAAGTAGTCAATCCCAATTTGTCCAATCTCTCCCTGTAACTGCACTCTTTTACTTTACTTATTAGTTTTGTCACCTTTCTTTGTACGCCTTCCAGCTTCAATATTACATTTTCATTTCCATGTCTAGTCGCTGGAGTCAAGTCCTGGGTGCAGTATTCTATATGAGGTTTTTTTAGAGATTTATATATTCTTAACACAATATTTGTCTTCCTATGGAAAATTTTCAAACATAACTCGATCCCAAAATTGAGGAATATTTTAGCATGTATTTGGTTGGATTAAAATATATAGGGAAATAAATTTTGATTAATTCAGCTTTAGCATAATAATAGATTTGTCAGTGATTTTAATCCCGGAGTGGTCAATAAAGATTTCGAGTTTTAACAACTTTAGTTCTTATCGAATCAATGGACCCAACTGTGAGTGATCACAAATCAGCTAGTTTACTTTCACAAGTGTGAACATGTTGCGTTTTCTGCTAGATGGATTTAAACCAATTAGGAGTCGACTAATGCTTCTCTCCTTGGAATTACGATTTTTATCAAATCATATGGACGAGTACTAAAGAAAATAACACATAGCCGTTATTCGCTATGCCGACGTAAATTAGTGGTTATCGTTTTCAGCCAATGAGAATATCGGATTCCATTTTGACCCCAAGGAATTATCTATTGGAAAAATTGACTTTCATTTCTGCATTTTGTTTGGATGTTACTCCAAACCGCCAAATACCAATTGCGTAGAACTTTACTCTTTCCTTGCTGCTCTTTTTTCTTCTTCTTCTTCCTTTCTCTTTCAAAGGCGATTATCATTACATGTATTTATTTCAGACAAGAAAAAGAAAACGTTTGTAAACTAGAATGTGCCAAGCGGCGTATCTTGGTTGTATCCGACTTCATTGACCGGAACAAACAATTTGCTCGGCTCACCGCAATCGTTATTGTTAGGTGAAATACGTGTTTGTAAGTAAATGAAATAAATTACGATTGCTAATTAATTGATAAAATGTTTTTATTATAATTCTAACTTTAAATTTGGTTGAAAAAATCAAAGTTTAGGCTCTAATGGAAGAAAGTATTTTTGAAAAAAAAAAGAAGCTCCACCATTCAAAGTTCGCGCGCACACCCTTGATCTACTTTTATGGGTTCTGACTAGACATGCGTCAGGTTGGAGTTAAAGTTGTTAGGATCCCAGATTTCCTCGTTAAAGGGAGTGGTTGACATCACTGGATGGGAAGCGGTTGGAAATACTGTGCAGATCCTCATAGAAGTCATTTTTACTGTCATCAGAATCGCGGGTAGGTGTATACACTGAAACAACTGTAACGTTCAAGATGGATCAATTTAGTCGAATACAGGCAAGCCTTTTTTTTAAGATTGGTCTCCAGGTCATCAAAGCTGCATTTGCATTGGCGCTCAGCACGATGGCCACGCAATGACCACAATCACACTGTAGACTCTTTGTTAGTCTTGTCTCCGATAGACAAGAGACCTCTAACCTGTGTACAGTAAGAGCTCGTGTTTCTAATAAAAATCAATAACCCACAATCACACAGCGAACACAAAAAAAAAACAAATACAAAATTAACATTTTTAAGTTATAAGTTCTAAACTTATCCCAAATTTATTTTTTATTTTTTATACCCTGACGAAAGTTGTCTACATTCGCCCAAATTCTTCTCCCTTCTTTTTCCCCGCCTTTGCTTAAACTAATACAGTCTCAAATGAGAAAAGATAAATATCAATATTTTTCTTCTTCGTTTCACATGCCTGCCATTTTTTTCCGCAAAACGTTTTCTGCGAAACTTCGCGATCCGAGTTCTACGTTTTTTCACGAATCTTTAATACTTGGTATTTGTTGAGTTTTCGTTTAATGGCTTGCGGTATGTTTTCTTCCCAGGGAATTGCGAGATCGTATAATAGTAATTGCTTGGTGATATTGAATATTGCAACGCCTGGTCTTGGGAATGTGTTGGCAGTGAGCTCCGGGTATTTCAACTGTTCTTTAAGTCTACATTCAACTGCCCGCGCTTTAGTTAGGTAATTAGCTTTTGCTCTCTAGGTGGGTCTACACAACGTTTACTTTTCTTTCTGGTTATATTTTCCGTTACGTATAGTTTTAGCGAATAAACCTACGGTCATTTCCAGTACTTGCTTATTGCGCCATCTGTCTTTTCAATCTCTGATTGCGTATATATACATATATATATATATATATATATATATATATATATATATATATATATATATATATATATATATATATATATATATATACAGGGTGGGCCAAAATAAGGGTCCTATCTTTAAATTTGAATAACTTGAATTTGAATAACTTCCACAAAATAAAAGTTAAACTCACCAAACTTTATGTGTGTATAGACTGACCCTTCCGAGATTTTTTGAAATAAACAAAACAAATTTTAGCCGAAAAACACTTCTTAAAACTTACAAAAACTAAAGTATTGTTTTTTACACTGTTTTGAGTTTTTTAAGCAAAAATAATGTTTTCTAAATGAGGGTACGTTCCTTAGGGCTAATACGGCTCATGCTTGCTTCGGAAGGGGTCCTTTACTTATTCTAAAAAAAAAAAAATCAATAAATAAAAAAGTTATGAATTTTTAAAAATAGGACCCTTATTTTTGCCCACCCTGTATATCATAATTCAAAATGAAACAATAAAATAAGGTGCCATTCAAATTTTATTATAATTCAAAGTTCAAGCAAAGTATCTAAACGAGTTTTCAAATATAATTCTTCTCCTCAGAGGACCATTACCGCAGTGATATTACTGCAGGTAATAAAATTACACTTTGAAAATACATAAAAATATATACACAAATACATAAAATTATATAGCATCAAATATATCAACCCAAAAACATACTTTTTTGTTAAATCTATATAATGCATCCAAGTCAAACAATTCAAAAACATATTGAGGAAAGGTATCCAGGAGGTTGACTGAAGATTGATCCAGGTAATGAGTGACAGTCCAAAAACGAAAAATTGAAAAGTTTGAAAAAATTGAAACAGTTATCCAGTCGTGAGATGCGTGCACATTCGAAGCAGTGCAAAAATGCATCCAATGTTTATGTTAATTATTACAACGATAAATAAATCAAATCAAATAAAAAGTTCAGTAAACTCACTATGTGTAGAAAATTATATTGTTCAAAATTTAGGGTCCAATGATTTAATCAGAGCAGTACAAATCAAAATTCTCCGGTTACATGGAAAATCCGTTAAATCCGATTTGAATAAAATTAAAATTCAATTGAGCCGACACTCACAATCCTCTCTTCCCCCGGCTCAGGCAAAAACAATAATAATTCCAATGATAAAAGTTTGAAAGCATTCACTCTCCCGCGAACCAAATAAATAAAACCTTTTCGCGTCGATCAGAAAGCGATAATAAAGGCACTAAATGCATACTCATCCAAACGACGTTCTCAAAGCGGAAGTTACATGTCCAAGCCAACAAAAAAAGAGACGCCACCCCATATCGACAGACATGTCAAACCAATTCAACCTTAACCGGATGTTACCTGTCTGGGTCAAATCAAAAAGTTTAGGTCAAAGGAAAGGGATGCACATTTAGGTCAGAGTGTCTAATCACGTTAACATCCCCAAGTAGCTACCTAAATGTCTAGCTTACGGATAAAAAAACAGATTTCACAAATCTAGCCCTATCGAATAATATAGAAAGTTTATAAAATTAAAAATTACAAAATCATCAAACTAATTAGAATTTAATCATTTAATAGTTAAATTTAAGGTTTAATTTTATTAAATTAGGAAGTTTAATTTAAGGTTTAATTTTTCCTAATTAAGAAGTTGTAAAGATATTTAGAGTTTTAAACATTTAGATATTTAGCCTTTTACAACTTCAGAGTCTAAACCTTTTAGGCAAGGAGGATTTAACAAACACATCTCAAAAACTGGACACCCCCGGTCTCTGCACTCACTCAATCAACTACGGTGGGATTGCAGTGCTTCGATTGTGGACGCATCTCACGACTGGATAACTTTTTCAATTTTTTCAAACTTTTTAATTTTTCGTTTTTTTGACTGTCACTCATTACCTGGATCAATCTTCAGTCAACCTCCTGGATACCTTTCCTCAATATGTTTTTGAATTGTTTGACTTGGATGCATTATATAGATTTAACAAAAAAGTATGTTTTGGGGTTGATATATTTGATGCTTATGTATTTGTCTATATATTTTTATGTATTTTCAAAGTGTAATTTTATTACCTGCAGTAATATCACTGCGGTAATGGTCCTCTGAGGAGAAGAATTATCTTTGAAAACTCATGGGTTAAGGACGTTTAGATACTTTCCTTGAACTTTGAATTATAATAAAATTTGAATGGCACCTTATTTTATTGTTTCATTTTGTATTATGATATTAATGCTCTATCCAGTGTATTGAGCTTCAGTTTTTATCCGGATGCTTCACTAATTATAAGATATTAGTTGACTCTTATATCTTTTGTTGGATTACTTATATATATATATATATATATATATATATATATATATATATATATATATATATATATATATAAAGCTAATAGCTACATTGGTTTTACAACCACTATCCTATCACGCCGCCTCAACATGCATTTTGTAAACTCTAGCTCAATTTAACAACATCTACGAATACATAACTGCCCTCCGTCTGATTTAAGACACATTCTAGTTAATAACACTAAAATTATACATTCCGAAACCACTTTAAAAAATGAAAAATACAGGAAGCTATCTGCTTAAAGAACACAACAACCTAAAATTAACAATATCACATATTAAACCAGTGGTAACATTTTAAAATGCTTTACGTAATACGATTTTTTTTTGTGATGCCATCCAGCGTTGCTGAATTTAAATCGTCAACGACTCCCTGGAACAATGCGATTCACCTTCCTTGCGCGTTTCACCGCCGTCTTTTTTAAGATTCTCTTTTTTTTCCAGCTTTTTTGTTCATTTGCTTTTGACACCTGAGAATGATTTGACGAAGAATCGAAAACGTTCGTGAAACCTATGAAACATTTTTTATATACAAAAAAGACCATCACAAAAGTTGAAAAAATAAAAAAGGCATATATAAACAGACGAATTCTGTTATTTTGAACAATGTTTGCATAAATATACGGGTGTGTGCTGTTGTTCAAGCTGCCAAACTTCGACGGAGTAAAGTAATACCAGTCGAGGATTCGTTCTCGACAATCAGTCCGGTAGGAACTGGGCCATTTCGGTAACCTTTTTTCTGTCGGGCTGTGGTATACTGTCTTGGGTTGTCCTAGAAGGTGCGCACTCCCAGGTATTGCCTCCCCTCTTTGGGGTAGAGTAAGTCATTGCTTACTGCCTGAGGCGCCATGACCGAGGCTATTTTTGCTAGGCGCTGGCTTGACTCTTCCCCCACTCTCCTACTTTGTGTGACATATTGGAAAGCAATTAAATACATGTTGACAAGTTATTTAATGATAAACTAAAAAAGAAGATATCCTTATTTCTTATATAGTCTTCCATCGGCTTGGCACTAAATATTTAACGGATTCTTATATGCTTTTGGTGGAAATATTTTTAGCTCTTCTGATTGGCCGAAAAATATATTTCTCTTCTATTTTATTTCAATTTAGTATCAATTTTGCATGAAATATGCAACTTCCTTTATTGATATCTGTTATTCATAGGTTACAGAGTCAAATTTATGTACGTTTATAATTATAATTAATTTATTTCATAAAATGACGAAGCGGATAGTTAGCACCTATCCTATTTCTATAGAAACACTGTTTATAAAAGTATTGATTTACTCCTCTCCAGGAGTTAGGCACAAGGCCAGTTTTTATCTTACTCCCACAAGTAAGATGTGACCCAAGGTCGGGTCGGGAAAGTGGGGTTTAAAAATTGCCTGGGCAGCCCCGTCGGCATTCCCCGGTAGGGGCGCCTCAGAAGTAAGCAATAAACTTACTCCTCCCCAAAGAGGGGAGGCGAAGCCTGAGAGGGTGGACCTCCTAGAACTGCACAGGACAGACCCATAGACCGGCGTAAATCAAGCCCCGAAGGCCACGACAATACCAGTCTATGGGGTGCAGTATCCATCGGAACAGATACTACACTTTGATCTTAGCCAAAAGGCCAAGCAGGGATAAAGTAATTTGTAGATATATTTTAATTTTAATCACGTAATTGTTTTCCTTTCATTTTAAATCGTGAAAAATTCTTATTTTTTTATAGTTACTATCTTTTAAATATTTTTAATATAAAATTGAGTAAAAAAATAAAAAATACCCTTTCCGAAAACTAATAAAGAATAATCTACATTTTCTAAATCCAAACAGACTCGTTCGTAAATTGAGAAAATAAAAACAAGCAGGGCTAGCTAAACCTGATCTTTTGTATTTCACGGTCAAGTTTAAAAGGAAAGTTAATTGATCGACCGAACGACATATGTTACGACCGCATCTGAAAAACTATATCCTGGACCCAGCATCGTGAGCGCACATTATCGTTATGAATGGTCGGTGTTTAAAAGTGAAATTCGCGTTTGTAATTCAATTTAATAAATTGCGATTGTTAGTGAATTTGTAACATTTCTCTAAATTATCGTGGGCCCTGAATAATTAATTAATTCAAAAAATAAATAATCATATTCTAAAATTAATAATAACTAATTAAATAAATCTAATGACAGTTTGTCATTCTATTAATATTAATATGGTTATTGCCTAAAGAAATGAATTTCAGTAAATTCTAAAATCAATATGAAGAATTTGAATAGGAATTGATTCGTTTGTAAATATTAACCAGCAGTAAAAAAAATATTTTATATCTTAGATGTTACGTTTCTAGCGAGCGACAACTAATTCGAGTGTATCTTTCCCGAATATGCGGGCTCAATTTTGTGTGTTATGTTATGGTGGATAATACACATAGACATATTTATTGTCAGATAAACAGTTTGACGAAGAAATACGTAAAAGGTGGTACTTAATATCATATACAAAGGGTAAAAACACAGATATAATTACTAAAGAGAGAAAATATTAAAGTCCCAATATAATAAGAAAGATACATTTGTTACCAGGGTCGTGAATAGATAAAGTATGTGTGAGAAATAGATAAGTACATGTCGCTTACTTTAGTGTGGTGTTCTGGTTCGGGTGTATCTTTCTCGAATATGTGGTCGCCATTTTGTGTGCTGTCTTATCATGGATAACACTGTTGTTTCAGACGAAGGGGTAAAGGAAAATAGTGAGGACTCATACATATTTTACATACTTTATTTAAGACAACCGTAAAAGCATGTAAGGTTGTACTTAGTGTAATATACAAAGGGGTAGAAACCCAGACATAATTACTAAAACGAGAATATATTAAAAAACTAATATAATAAGAAAGACACATGTATTACCACGGTCGTAAACAGCGAAAATATACGTGAGCAATAGCTAAGTAAATGATACTTACTTCGTTGTAGTGTTCTGGGATTCCATGCGACTGTTACTAAAATGACGCTTGGCGGACGCAACGTCAGAGTTGGTAAAAGTCATGCCAAAATGGCAAACGGTCGAACCACGAGCGATCGCTGTGAAAAAAAAACAGTTAAAAAGTCACAGCCTCGTTCTGAATATTCGCACATGCGTGGTACTAGTTTTCTTAACATCCGTACAAGAGAGCGCATTCCTCAAACGTTAGCCAGAATATTTCGAGGTGGGGGATAACTCAGATTATCTTAAGCCAAAACTGGTTACTATAGTTCAACTGTCTTCCATGCTATTACGTGTATACCATATCGACCCGAAGGCTCGCACGGTTGTCCCGTATAACTTGTATATAACTTTCCCCTTCCAATGCACTATCCATGCTTATGCGTGACAATTTTTTCTTCAAAAGCTTCGTCGTCCGATTTTTACGGTTTTTGACAAGTCTCTGTGAACTCTTGGTGCTTGTTAAGATTTCATTTATTGACTTGCGGTCTGTATGCGGTATGTTCCCAGGGCATTGTGAGTTCGTATAATAGTAATTGCTTGGTGATATTTGATAACATGTCTGGTCTTGGGGATGCCTTTCCAATCTGTTCCGGGAATTTCAGTTGTTCCCTAAGTCTACTTTCATCTGCCGGCGCTTTGGTTTGGTAATTAGTTTTTGCTTTCTGTGTGGGTTTTCCTTGGCTCCTGTCTCGGCGAAGTTCATTTTTCTTTCTTGTTATATGTATTGTTGTGTATAGCTTGATCAAATAGGCCTACGGTGATTTGCAGTACTTTTTCATGGCGCCAGAAATATATTCTTTCTCTGATTGCATATATATATATATATATATATATATATATATTCCTATCGCAAATAATCGAACCTGAAAACTACATTGGCTCCCCACTAAACGTAAGTTGAGCTCTCTAAGGAATTGTGATACTAAACTGACTGGATTGCTACATTACATCAAACTGAGAATGGAGAAATTTACACCTGCTTACTCTATGAAGAACATTCCCTATCCCAGCCTACACAGTTTCACTAACAGAAAAAAATACGGATTTAATCAATAGATTGAGGTAGAAAGCATTTTTTTACTTAAAATCGGAGACCAGAAGTGAACATAAAGACACGTATTTTTATACTCCGTTAATGCCACTACCCTTATTTATTAATGAACATAATCACCGCTTCCCATCCCTTCTATATTATAGAGACCAATCAGTAAATAGAATATCGTTGAAATTCTTTTTATTTTTATTTTTATTTATTTTATTTTTTTAATTCTTTATTTTTACTTTATTTTAAAATTATTGTCAGATATATAAAGGTGTTAAAATTCTTTAATTTAGGTTTGAATTGTGGTTTGAAACACATCCGAGGAGACCTAGTTACGGTCGAAATAACTTATAATGTGTACAATCCGAATGTATATCTAGTTTTTTTCAACCTCATAACTTATATATATATATATATTTATGGAATAATGATAATACAATTAAGTATTTAGGCAGCATTTTCTCAATTATTCAAACATTGTTAAAAATAACAGAATTCGCCTGTTTAATTATTCCTTTTTTATTTTTTCAATTTTTCTAGTGTTTCTTTTTTGTATTAAAATCAAAAAAAATTTTTTTTTAACTTTCCATAGGTTTCACAGGTTTCGTCGAATCATCCTCATGTGTCAAAAGCAAATGAACAAAAAAGCTGGCGAAAGAGGAGAATTTTTAAAAGATGGCGGAGAAACGCGCAGAGAACGTTTATCGCATTGTTCCAGGTAGTCGTTGACGATTAAAATTGAGCAATGCTGGATGGCATCACAAAACAAAATCTCATTACGTAGAGCATTTTAAAATATTACCACTGGTTTCATATGTGATGTTATATATATATATATATATATATATATATATATATATATATATATAATTGTGTTGATCTTTCCTATATGTTAATCCAATGAAACTCCGGTGTTTATACAATAGTACCCAATAACAACTAGAGCTGTATTATAATATAAATTCTTTTATTTGATTTTCAATTTTTACGTGGCCTAGAGAAAAGTGTATTTCGAAAGAAATGGCAGTTTAAACTGTATGCACATATGTAGCCAATAATGTTTGTATAAACAAGAATTTATACTATATATATAAAAATATATTTTATTATTTACTTACTATTATATTTTTTATTCATGAATTTTCTAACGAATGAAGTCTGCAATATTTTGGACTTAGTTAGTTTCTCTGGGAACTTAAACTGCATTTTCCTTTTTTTTCTTTTTGTTTAAAATAACTCAAATCTTCTTTAGACTATATATTGGGTATTTAGATCTGTATGGCTAGGTTTCCTTCCTCTTATCTATTTGCCTTTCTGGTACCTAAGGTACTTAAGCTTTGTTTTTTAATGCAACTGCAAATGCAAATGTAATATAATTTTATTGCTAGCTACCATATCGCAGAATGGTTCTTGGGTATAGTGTTTGGATAGTAATAGTAGTAGTAGTAGTAGTAGTAGTAGTAGTAGTAATAATAATTTTCTTATTATTAATTTTACTGATATGCAAATTACCATATCACACGGTAGTCTTAAGGGTAATATATTATTATTATTTTATTATTATTATTATTTATGTATATATAAGTGAAATTTTAAGCTGAATTATTTCGACACTTGATTATTGGGGAAATGGTAGTTTAATCAGTACCATTGGAGAGCCATGAATATTAAAACTGCCCTGTTTTTAAATCTCCGAAACAGTTACATGGTAAACAGCTGATGATCCCCGTGTTAATATTAGACGCTTACGTTAAGGTTTCCTGTTTTTGTTTCACTGTTAGATACTTAATCCTCCTTTTTATTTTATTTACTTACTATTATATTTTTTTATTTATGAATTTTCCAACGAATGTTAAGTCTGCAATATTTTGGATTTAGTTAGTTTCTCTGTGAAACTTAAACTGCATTTTCCTTTTTTTTTCTTCTTTTTGTTTAAAATAACTCAAAGCTTCTTTAGACTAATATATATATATATATATATATATATATATATATATATATATATATATATATATACTAGATAAAATAGCCATACACGGTTAAATTATTTCAGCGAACAGAACAGTTTTGCACTACGTTCATGTCCGTTTACGAAAGTTGAAAACGAAATATAATGATACTAAACTTTATATCTAGAATTCCTGTTACAATTTTGATTAAAATGTATTACATTCATTAGTTTGATTCTTGAAGGATTCCATACATCAAATTCAATGCAAATCTGAAATATTTGAATTTTCAAATTATATATATATATATATATACTTAGCCACATACAGACTTTTTCGCGGTATCACAGCTCTTCAGTTCGGCTAGACCAGCTAGTGCCTCAAACCGGGATGGAAACTCACTCGTCGAGCTGACAGTCGGCGCCTTTACCCCTGCGCTATCATACGACACTGACGGGATGTAAGTGATATCTCAATGTAAACATTGTTAAATGCCGGGAGCTCGAATTAGTTTTACTTAATGAGCTATGCCTTAAAGCTAATGGCAGTTGGCGATATTCTTACAAATAAGCTCTACCCAAGAAAGAGAGCTTTATATAGTCATCCAAGTACATTATATATAAATATATATATATATATATATATATATATATATATATATATATATATATCAGAAATTAAACCTGTCCCAGGACGAGTTCTGATTTTTTTATTAATTCTCTGCACAGAACAGTTTTTGACCACTTTTATGTTCTTCCGAAAAAAATTAACGTACGTATAGAAAATAATACTAGAAGTCAACGAGGATGATAGTATTCAACCGTGTCAGAATCACCTGTAGACTTTGCAGACCGACGCTTATCGTTTCAACATCCGGTGTTTAGTGATGAAGGCATCTGGAGCTATAAAAGACGGATTTGTATAAAAAAAGATGTAATTTTGGGTTTTATTTTTCAATCACAATATTTAACAATATCATGTTCAGCCCTTCAGATGAAATATTGTAAATTGTATAATTTCACACAATTATCGTCCTAGACTTTATTCAAACTTGTTTGAAGGACTCTTCCATCTTTCTCGAGTTTTCAGATAGGTGATTGGCTTACTGGTGAAATTGCTTAGGGCCCCAGTACTTCTAAATCCTGAATTGATAATACGATGTGAAGATGGAAAATAAGTAGGAAAAACGGAGATAGTAAAACATAAAGTAGTATGAATCAACATCCGATTATTTTGTATTAAGGTTTTAACCATAAAAGTACATTCGTACAAATCAGCCGGGTTCGCCTATTTTGACCGAAACTATTCTGTTGTTCACAATGGTTTCCCGAATTCTTTCTAGATTCAGGTACTCACATATGAAGGTTACCAACATCTATAGTGAAAGTAGTGCTCCGGAACCGGCTGAATTCGAACTTTGAACACCTAGATCGCCAGTTCACGTTGGTATCCACTTTATCACGGCCACTCCCACGAAGATATATAATATATATATATATATACAGTACCGGCTAAAATTAAGGAACAAACATTAAATCTTCTGAATTTAAACAAAATTATATATTAATTTTTGTGAAAATTTCACTGAATATAGACATTATGTAGTTGGACTTTTACCGAGATTTCCAGATGATTTAAAATCATATTTTTAAAGTTATCCACCATTTTACAGATTTCAAGTGTCCAAAATTAAGGAACAAAATATCATTTTTAACTAAATCACATTAAAAAAGCAAAAGAGATTTAATATTTGGTACTTCCATCTACGACTGCAGGAATTCACTAAATCTTGACATTGGGCAACAGTTACCTTGCCCCATTCATCTTCAGTCTTCGAAGCTATTTGAGTAGAAAGCTCTCCGGCATCTGGGGGCCTCCACAGTGAATGGATGAGTTTAGTCGATTGTCGAGTTGGTCTAGTGAACTTACGACGAGGGGGAACCAGGGCAACCAATTCATCGGAGCACAATCCATTGAAGTATTTGTAAAACAAGCACAAAGATGCTACATTGTGACGATGAGACAGAGACTCGAGCTTGGTTGACAGTGAGGGACCTATTAGGTTGGCGACTCTTTTTTGGACCTTGTCAAGGAGGGAGAGACTAGTAGATGATACACCAGCCCAGATGTGGCAACAATACTCCATGCATTGGCGGATGGTGGCTTTGTAGAGATACAGGATAATGTCAGTTGTGAGGAGTTTACTAGCACGGTAGAGGGAGCCAACCTTCTTTGCGGCAGCCTTGGTAATGTATCCAATGTATTTGTTCCAATTCATGTTACGTGTCAAGGTTAGGCCGAGGAGTTTGAATGATGAACTCTCAGGTAGGGTGTTATTTGCCATGACAATCGGTGGTTGGAGCGGTTTCTTGTAGTTATTGAAGGAAAGAAGCTTTGTTTTTGCGATATTAAAAGTTACCAACCATTTATGGCCCCAATCCACTACAGCCTAGAGGTCATTTTTTAAGGATTCGGCCATTACCTCGGATATGATCGCGTCTGTTTTGCCAACATGGCGAGAGTAAAGCGTGGTGTCGTCAGCAAATAAACCAATCTCAGACTCTACGTCATCAGGGAGATCGTTTATATAGATCAGGAACAATAAAGGTCCAAGGATAGATCCCTGGGGTACACCAGCATTTATGTCATGTTGCTTAGATGAACGGCCATCGAGGACAACCTGGATTTTTCTTTTGGTTAGGAAAGATCTACTAAGTAATTGCCCAGTAAAACCGTATGAGCGTATTTTCAGTAGAAGCCCTTTGTGTCATACCTTGTCAAAGCCCTTGGATATATCAAGCGCTACTGACCTGACATGTCGAGTGTATGATACATGTGTTCAGAGATGACCGTTAGGATGTTTGCAGTAGATCGTGTTTGTCTAATTCCATACTGGCGGTCAGATAGAAGTTTAGCATTAACTAAGTGTCGTACGATCGCTAGATTGATTAAGGATTCAAAGATTTTAGCAAAGATCGGCAGTAGGCTGATTGGGCGGTAGTTCAGAGGATCGGTTCTATTCCCAGAATTCTTGTAGACTGGTACCACAGAGGCAACTTTCCAGCTATCGGGGAAGCAAGATTCAGCTAGGCATTTATTGTAGAGTTTGGAGAGGACAGGGGCCAGTTCAGCAGAGCATTTCTTTATTACTATTACAGGTATAAGATCAGGCCCACAAGCTTTGGAGGTGTCAAAGTTTTTTATGATGTCTCTGACCTGGGATGGGGTGATGACCAGGTTATCAAGTGTGGCTTCGGTCCGCAAAGAGAATTTGGGGAGGGGGTGGTTATCTGAGTCCAAAGTGGAGTTAGAAGCGAAACGCTTGGCAAGTAGTTCGGCCTTATCAGTGGCCGTGCAAACGACATCATTGTGGTTTGATAGTTGGGGAATCGTTGATTGACCATTGTTTACTACACTATTGTAGATTTTCCAGAAATCACGAGTACCTAGTTTCTGTGACTGAATGCGTTCTTTGTTAACTCATTATACCTTCTCTTTGCTTCGCATATCACGGCCTTTCAATTATTTCTTGACTCTATAAATTTATGTCTATTAGTAGCTGACTTATGTCGGCCGAATTTACGGAATGCTTGTTGCCTCTTAGCAATGGCAGCTGCACATTCCGAGGTGAACCATTGGGGAGAGTGGGGCTTGCTAAAGAATTTCCTCATGGGGACATAGGCTTCAATGCCTGCTTTGACCCATTCAGTTAATTCATTTGCACACTGGTCGGCAGGGAGTGAGAAGGTTTCCGTCCATGGGGCGTCGCTGATGTGATGTCTGATTGACTCAAAATCAGCCTGCTCGTAGTATCTCGTTGTTTTGAGCAACGGTTCATCAGCGATTTTTAGGGTGATATGTATCATTAGCACAATGTGATCAGCATTCCCGAGTGGGCTGTGAGCTTTCGTCAGAAAAGCCTCGGACATTGAGGTAAAGAAAAGGTCTAGAAGTGAGGTTTGTTGGTCTACTTGATCGGGGATGCGGGTCGGAAAATCAACAGTCTGAGAGAGGGAGTGAGCTAAGGAGAAATTATACGTAGAGTCGCCGTCTGCGTCAATAAAGCTGAAGAATCTCAACCAGTCGCGGTGGTGGGCATTAAAATCCCCAAATACATGTATTTGGACATTCGAGTAAATTAAGAGTGCTCTATCTATGCTTTCAGAGTTCTGGGTCGAAGGGGAACGGTATAAGAAATATAAGTAACTGATGCTGTGATGTAAAGTCAATCTAAAGCACATGTCGTCTTGGTCATCTGATTCTAACCTATGTTCTCTAGTCAGGGGAGGGTGTTAATATATATATATATATATATATATATATATATATTAATATATATGTATATATATATATATATGCATACATATATATACATATATATACATACATATATATCGATATATAGTTTGATCGTACATATGTGAGTGTTTGCTCTAAAATTTTTGTTTGTTCTTTTGTTTATTTTCACCTTAAAATGAAACTGATGTATGATGTGGGTGTTTTTCAAGACACTCTAATCTAAGAACTCTTATTATTTGTGAACTTTTTTCTGATGATTTTGTAGTGTTGCAGAGACGATATTGACATACAAATGTTGTTTGGCACAAAACAAATGAAACAGACCGTTAAATATATCTCACAGAAATTTAGAATTTTGGGAAATGTGAAAAAAATAAAAACAAAAATAAAAGTAATAAAACAAACCATGGTTATTGGAATATAATAAAAAAAACTGTTATATATATATATATATATATATATATATATATATATATATATATATATATATATATATATATTATCAGTACCATTGGAGAGCCATGAATATTATAACTGTCCTGTTTTTAAATCTCCGAAACAGTTACATGGTAAACAGCTGATGATCCCCGTGTTAATATTAGACGCTTAAGGTCTCCTGTTTTTTTCACTGTTACTTAACCCCCCACATTTTTTTTTCATTTTTTTTTATTTTATTTACTTATATTTTTTATCTGTCTAGGAATTTTCCAACGAATGTTAAGTCTGCAATATCTTGGATTTAGTTAGTTGCTCTGGGAATTTAAACTGTATTTTACCTTTTTTTTTTGTTAAAATGACTTAAAGCTTCTTAAGACTATATATATATATATATATATATATATATATATATATATATATATATATATATATAATTTATGGAATAATGATAATACAATTAGTGGGATATATGTTATACATCCAGTGTAAAGAAATGTATCATACATTAAAAGTAGTACTACATGAATATGTTGGATATACTCAACAAGCAGAGGCATCAGGCGTTGTCCGGGAATAAAAGCGGTCTTTATATGTGAAATGGAGAAGTCAAAGTTATAAACAGAAAGCACTAAGTTGGTTTTTTGCTGTATATAATTTGAATTATCTGAAGTTTGTCTTAATAACTTGGATAGAACTGTTTAAAGTAAACTGCATTCTCTGCTCGAATTGCACCTTCATCGCTTCCGACTGAACCCACCTGCATCGCTTTGTGTACCTTACCGAGGTGTATCGGTAAATCGAATTACATCACTATATTTGGTTTGGTCGTTTTGTTTTACAGTATAGCAACCCTTTCCGGTTTATTTAATGTCGAATGCTTCAAGTTCTATGCATCTTCAAATATTTATTCAACGGTTTGGTTGTTTTGTTTTACAGTATAGCAACCCTTTCCGGTTTATTTAATGTCGAATGCTTCAAGTTCTATGCATCTTCAAATATTTATTCAGCGGTTTGGTTGTTTTCTAGAAGAAAATTGTTGTTTTTTGTTTTTAGCTTTGCAGCACATGGTGGAGTTTTGCAAAGGGAAGTGAAAAGCTGAATAGCATCAATGTTTGGTGCATTTTGGGTCAGGAATATAGTATCTTCAGATAGCCTGATCTGGTATAACCAGTGAGAGAGAGAAAGAGGGAGAGAGGGGAAAAAAGAAAGGGGGAGAAGGAGAGAGAGAAAGAGAAAGATAATGAGCGACAAAGAGAACGAAAGAAAAAGAGAGAGAGAGAAAGGGAGAGAGAAGGAAAAAGGGGTAGAGAGAAAGAAAGAGAGAGAGAGAGAAAGGGGTAGAGAGAAAGAAAGAGAGAGGGGGGAAAGAGAGAGAAAGAAAGAGAGAAAAAGAGAGAAAGAGAGAGAAAATGAGAGACAAAGACAACACGAGAAAGAGAGAGAAACAAAGAGAGAAAGAAAGATTAATGGGAGAAGGAGAGAAAGAGAGAGATGGGGGGGAAAGAAAGAGAGAGAGAGAAAGAGAGATGGGGAGAGAGAAAGAGAGAGAGGGAGAGAGAGAGAGAGAAAGAGAGAGAGAGAACGAGAGAGAAAATGAGATGACAAAGAGAACAGGAGAAAGAGAAAGAAAGCGAAAGAAAGAGAGATATAAAGAAAAAGGGAGAGAGAGAAAGAAATAGAGAAATGGGCATATATATATATATATATATATATATATATATATATATATAAAGAGAAAGGGTATTTCAACACCGTAGCTGCTAGGCTGAGAAAAGAATCGACGTACAAACAACCCCAAAAACGTCCATACAGACGTCGTATTTCATAATAGATAATTATAACAGGCAGATCATTTAATAGGATTCTCTTCATTCACTAATGGAATTAAATAAGAGCGAACTGATCCTTCGTTAGATAAATAGAGTTCTCTCTACAGACCTGATCTGACTACCTGAAATGGCCAGTGGAGAACATCGACGCAACCTAGTGAAAACATCTCAAACGAGACAAAATGGATTAAATAACTCAATTATCAATTCGTTAATAACTCGTCTCCAAAGTGTCGATAATTCATTCTTTCTGATAAATTCCAAAGACTTCGTACCCGCCTTGTTCCTGGAATTACTTTGATTCCTCCATTTCTAAAAGTAATTAGTTTCTCGCGTGACAAACTGATTTAGAAAAGGAAAAGTTAATCAAATCCTGTTGCTGTAGATCAGTTGCAAAGAAAAGGTCGAAATCTAATTAAAGCGAACGTCACCTGTTAAACGTTTTCAACAGTAAAATCGAACTTCGAACTTCATTAAACATTCGATTGACTGATAATAATTCTTTAGCGACATTGACACAGGCTAAATGGTTTATTCTATGCCATTGGTTTATCACTTCCTTGTCTATCCACACTCAGCAGCTGTGATACAGCAAAACTGTCTGCCTTTGGATCACCACATCAACCCTCTACCTCTTCGTTGTTTGAGCACTGTGGCACAGGAAATCACCAGTTGCCATTATTGATAATGAAAAGCTATTCGTAAAAACGAATAGAGCATAATTCGGTAGTTAATAGTGTTTATATAAACAGTAAAGTGCTCTTCCTCATCGCTTTTAAAAATAACGAATTTCATAGACGCTCAGGTTGAAATAACATCCGCATTCAATCTCGGATGGAAATATGTGTCTGTCTAACCATACTAAGGAGCTCTGCTATACCGGAACAGCCTATCTGTGGATCAATATATATATATATATATATATATATATATATATATAAGTGCAGATTAGTCGTCCGAGGCTGTAGCAATGCGATGTAGTTGCCGTAAGATGGAAAAAGTGAAAAGAAATAAACGAAGAGAGAAAGTGAAACTCAAAACGATTTATTAATAATTTCACGAAAAACTGATTAAATACCAAAATAGTAAATACTGTCTGGTAAGTAACAGTTCGGCAAAGGGTAATCTTAAATTTTCGAAAGAAAAACTTTCATTTTCAGAAGACAACAATAAAAGACCGAGTGGGTCGAAAAAACGGGAAAAACCGGTGTCAAAATATTGAAATACCACAGCAGACAATTGGGAGTAGGAACGCAGAAAATGTCAATGTCAGAAAATGTCAAAAATGTCAAAATTCTATTAAGCAATTATACAACTAAAGTTAAAATATTATAAACATTTGCTTATTAATATATTAATTATTATAATTTTATTATATTCTATTTTATATGATTCATTAATTAAATTTTTTTCTATTTTTTTTCTTTATTCAATTCCAATTTAAATTTACGTGTGGGCTGTTATTATTGTAATATGTGTCATCAAAGAGGGATAACTTATGGAAAAAATATATTTAGAAATGAGATTTGAAATTTGAGAAGGAATTTGCATTGTGGAATGGATCAATGCAAGGAGGTAAGGAGGTAGAGTTTAGCAGAGTACAGTCCTGGGTCGACGAGGAGCGGTATAAGAAATATAAGTAGCTGACGCTGTGATGTAAGGTCAATCTAAAGCACATGTAATCTTGGTCATCTGATTCTAACCTATGTTCTCTAGTCAGGGGGAGGGTGTTCCGAACATAAACTCCTAGCCCGTGCATATGTTTGTCAGAGTCTTTACGGTAGAGTGGGAGGTAGTCAGTCATGTAAAAGTGGTGTAAGGAGATTGAGGATTGAAGGTTAGTTTCACTAAGAGCTAGGATATCCGGGGAGTTTGTCAGGATAAAGGTTTCTACGTCGTTGATGTTGGTTCTAAGTCCCCGGATATTTGTGAATGCGAGCCTCTAGGGCGGAGACGAAAGTGTTTTTTGTTGGGTGTCTGGTTTAGGTTCGCTTTTATTTCTTTGTAATGACATGTTTTGTTTGATTATAGAGTGGGTTGGCCAAGGTGGGTACTTGTTTGGTGTCAATAAGCTCACACAGCCAGTCCATGAGTCACTACCTGGTCCATGGGGGTTGTGGCCTCGGGAAAGCCCACCGGAGATAATTGCAGGGTCCCTTTCCATGCGCGACATGGCACATACAACTACCCACGGTATTATGCAACTGATGATGGAGCAGCCGTTTTTGGCGCTACCCAAGAGTTTGGGCTCCTTCCTATCAGTCGGAAACAGAAGCCAGACAAGCTGTCTAACCTGTACCCTCAACCTGTCGTTCTCCTACACCACTTCTGGCTTATGCTCATACCACTTCTCATTGTGGTCCAATTCATGAGGTTTGTATATATTCCAGTGTCGTACCTGAGTGACTTTGTCGTGTCTCCATTTTTTATACTGATTTTGTGATAGCATAGGGCATTCAGATAAATATGTACTTAGGTTTCTTCCCTTTCATTACACAATCGGCATATCGGTAATTCTGCAGTTTTGTCAATGTAATGTTTGATGGGCCTAGTGCGAGTGGCTTGTTCCTGTGATGCCATCAAGGTGCTCTCTTTTAGATCACCCCTGACAAACCAATTCCAGCTGTCATTATCTCTAAATTCAGTATTCTTAAAGAATTTACTGTGTAGTTTCTTTCCAAATAATTTTAACCCTCACTCTTGTAACCTTTGATTCATTTTCACCCTAGTTCTTAGTATTTCCTCTCTTTTCACTTCACGAAGAAGACTCTAATTACTTTCAGAAATATATTTATATAGACAACCTTCTTCTATATTCATAACATCCCTAACACTAAGTAGACCGCGACTACGTTCCTTTCTAGGTAGATACAATCGATCTGCATCTCCTTTCTTTGCAAAAGCTCCATAAATTGCAAGCATTCTACGTGTGTTTGTATCCAAACATTTTAGTCCATCTACATTCCAGTCAAGTATACCGGCAGTATATCAAATGATAGCTACTACTCTGGCATTGAGATAGCATAGATTGTATTTCGACTATGGAGGTGGGATTTAAGAATAATCCTTACTCTTCTGTTGTACTCAGCTGTGACCTGGTTTTTACTGGTTTTTAATCTTATCTGCCTCCAGTATCCCAAGTATCTGTAGCCCCTCTCACTGTCTATATTCTTTATCAGATCTGTTGTTGGGAGTTTAAGACCATCTGAGTGGACAAGTATTATTATCATTATTATTATTTTAGTAGTAGTAGTAGTAGTAGTAGTAGTAGTAGTAGTAGTAGTATAATTTTTATATTTCGCTTTGTATTGAGTTCTTTTGAAATATCTATAAATGAATACAATTATTTGTACCTATATATCTCGATTAATAACCAAAGGATCGTAAAAGCCATGGAATACGGTAGAATCTCTCACACACACACACTCTCACACACACACACTCACACACACACGCACATACTCTCTCTCTCTCTCTCTCTCTCTCTCTCTCTTTGTCTCTCTCATCCTATCTTTCTCCCTTCTTTCTTCTCCCCCCTCCCTGTCTCACACACAACACATTCACACTCTTTCTCTCTCGCGTACTTCGGTGTAGAGGATTTTATGATCTAGATTCTTGCCAGACAGGCAGCCAGAACATTTCAACTTATAAGCTATATTTTATTTTATCTTAACCGATTGATCCACTCTTCTTAATGGACGTACGAATTCCCTACTTTTTTAGAAACTTGCATTATCGAATCCCATCATCTCACATGACCAACAAAACCAATCACATGCAACCTCGCACACGGAACCATAACTCGACCCGCGAGGTAAAACCTTGTCAATCACAGACAAATAAGCGTCTGTATCTGGCAAATGACCCTTAACTTCCAAAACATTTACGGCTACAGACACGTCATCACATGCACACACATATACACACACACACATTGCCATACAACTCACACACTAATACCAATACCTATAGTGACACACTTTGAAAATGGCGTTTGAAAACGGCAATCATTTATTTTATGTAATAAGTCTGAGTGTCTATCGCTTAACATTGCGTTAATCAAAGACATTATATTCGAAGCAGTAGTAGTATTAATATAGTTTTCTGTTTAAATTTGAAAAGAAGCAGACGATAACTGATATTTTTAACTTATTTTTAATAGAAAAGTTTTAGCTAAAAAGGTTATTAACCAAAATGTGAAGAAGAAAACTGTTTAAAATGAACAATACAACACAATAGTAGTATTTATATAGTTTTCTGTTTAGATTTGAAAAGAAGCAGACGACAACTGATTTTGTTTATCATATTTTTTTTAATAGAAAAGTTGTAGCTAAGAAGGTTATTAACCAAAATGTGAAGAATAAAACTGTTTAAAATGAACAAATTTCGGTGTTATTAAGTGTAGTAGTTATTATAGGGAAATACAATTAAAAGTAACTTTAAAACAAAGCGAAAAAAAATGATATTTTATTTTTATTTTTTATAGAATGAAACTATCATCTTAAATTTACTCACTTCATAATATTTAGATCTTTCAATAAAGTGTAATACAATGACGACAATTACAGTGGAATTCCCACGGGTTTGAGCTAGTGTTGATGAAACTTTTAGAAATGTATTTGTTAGACTTTTATTATAGAAAAATACGTTAAATAAATAGTTCAATCTAAAAAAAAAAAGATGAAATAGATCAATTCAGAATACTGTTATTAGCATACGGACCATAAAAAGAACCAGGAAATTTAATATAATTCAAACGCAAGTTTATGCGTAATTGTTTGAAATAGCAAACACATGTTAATGGCAGTGCATGGTTCAAACAGAAGAAAATACACAAATGTTAGACGAGATGTCCAATGTGCTTCTCGTGGACAGCTGTACAATGACGTATACAATTTTGCCAACTTCCAGTTGCCCTTTGGATTACGCAAGCGGAATATTGTTCCAAACTTTTATTCAACAGGGTTGTTAAGTAATAATGTCTGTGACCTTTCTCCTCTGTAATTGAAGTTTTCATTTTCATATTTCATCCCAAACAAGGCAAGCCGCCACATAAGAGGTTACTGAGAATTAGAGTGTAGGTTTTGGGTAACATCCTAAGTTGGGAGCAGTGTAGCGAGATGGCTGTTTACATTAGCATTAAACATCTGCATGTCGGTACTGTTGGAGAAACAGGGAGCAGTGAGGGAGGTCTAGAGGCCGACAGCACGAGGAAAGAAGCTATTGGAGTAGAAGGCTCTCCGGCATTCGGAGACCTCTACAGTGAATGGATAGGATTTAGCTGATTGTCGAGGGGGCACTAGAGTTGCCAGTTCATTAGAGCATAATCCATTGAAGCGGCGATGGGACATGGGCTGGAGCTTGGTGGATAGTGAGGGACCTATTAAGTTGGTGACTCTTCTTTGGACCTTGTCTAAGTTGATGTAACAGTAAAATCCAAACGGTAAAATCCGTAGTTTTAGGACCTGGATGCTCTTATGTTTATTTGTTTGATTCAATAAAGTCCGGAGTATGGTTAGGGTTAGGGTTAGGGTTCGGGTTAGTGTGTGAGTTAGGGTTAGGGTTAGGGTTAGGGTTAGGGTCAAGGTTAGGATTAGGGTCAGGGTTGAGGTTAGAGTAAGGGTTAAGGTTAGGGTTAATGTTAAGGTCAGCGTTAGGGTCAGGGTTGGGGTTAGGGTTAGGGTTAGGGTGAGGGTTAGGGTTAGTGTTAGGGTCAGGGTTAGGTTAGGTTAGGGTTAGGGTTAGGGTCATGGTTAGAGTTAGTGTTAGGGTAAGGGTTAGGGTTAGGGTTAGGATCAAATCAGGGTTAGGGTTAGGGTTAAGGTGAGGGTTAGGGTTAGTGTTAGGGTCAGGGTTGGGGTTAGGGTTAGGATAAGGGTTAGGGTGAGGGTTAGGGTTAGGGTCATGGTTAGAGTAAGTGTTAGGGTCAGGGTTAGGGTTAGGATAAGGTCAGGGTTAGGGTTAGTGTTAGAGTAAGGGTTAGGGTCAGGGTTGGGGTTAGGTTTAGGGTAAGGGTCAGGGTTAGTGTTAGGGCTAGGACTAGGGTTAGGTTTAGGGTCATGGTTAGAGTTAGTGTTCGGGTCAAAGTTTGGGTTAGGATCAGGTCAGGGTTAGGGTTAGTGTTAGGGTCAGCCTTAGGATCAGGGTTGGGGTTAGGGTTAGGGTGAGGGTGAGGGTTAGGGTTAGGGTTAGGGTTAGGGTTAGGGTTAGGGTTAGAGTTAGTGTTAGGGTCAGGGTTAGGGTTAGGGTTAGGATCAGGTCAGGGTTAGGGTTAGCGTCAGGGTCAGGGTCAGGGTCAGGGTCAGGGTCAGGGTCAGGGTTAGGGTCAGGGTTAGGGTCAGGGTTAGGATTAGTGTTAGGATCTAGGTCAGAGTTATGGTAAGGGTTATGTTTAGGGTTAGGGTCAGGATTAGGGTTAGTGTAAGGAGTTAGGGTTAGTGTTATGGTTAGGAAAATGGTTAGGGTCAAGGTCAGGGTCAGGGTTAGGGTTAGGGCCAGGGATATTGAGCCAAGCAACAGTGTTCTTGGATGTATCAGGCTTTGTACCAGCTTCCTTCCATGCCCATTCATCTACTCTGATTAATTCATTTTTTAATAGAAAATGCACACCTCACTTCTGTACACGAGCTGATTCACTGTTTTGACCTAGATTTTCTTATTTTGGTTCAGTGGGGGCACTCTGTAGTTAAGACTGTTGATAAAAATATATGCGAATTTCTTGTTAAAGCGTAAAAATAAAAAGTTTTTGCTATGTAAATAATGTATATTGGTTAAAAGGTATTTAACTGATATAAATAAAAAACAAAGTCATGTTGTCTTCATACAGACGGCTGTCAATTTCTTTTAGAATTTAAATCATATTTACTAAACCGGTATTTTATGCGAATATTTTGAGGAATGGAAGAAGGGAATGAGGAGGTCAAGAAGGAGGACGATTCAGTTGAACCAATCCGCTTAAGAAATAAGCATTCAAAATATTGGGACTTGCAAAATTATAAACGAGCAACTACTGTAACCACCGAGCCGACCGGACGTGTATCATCGCGCAGTTAAATCCGTGCCAGACTGAGAAGACGCGACGCAAAAAACCGAAAACACAACTTTAAAATAAGCGTCGTATGAAATCGATTGCAAATCGAATAAGACGTGATCAAAGGAAATGATTGGAAATGATTTCGCTTATTTATTTCGAGCGATCAGTCCGTCCCGATTGGCCGAAGGTGATTAGCCTGACCAAAGATCAGATAAGAATTTGCTTAGCTAAACTTACTTTTCCGAATAATCTGATCGCATACGTCCTTGCATATCTATAAAAGACTTTTTCGGGTCGGTCGGTCGGTCGTCTGTCACGCTGAAATTTGTTTCGGAATCTTTTGGAATAAGATTCATAATTTGTATTATTTGAGTTATTCGGACATCTTGGATGTTATTCTCACAACGTTTCGGCCGATGTACCAACTCGGGAATACGTACGGAATTTCGAACGGAATTTCGAACGGAATGCTTTATTTAATCAACGGGCGGAGTTTGTTCTCATTCCGTCAGTTGTGTTTTCTTTGGTCTGTCAGTTTTAAGTGATTCGTAATTGTATTCTTTTATCGAGCGTACTGAGGATTGAACCTTCAACATCAAGAAGAGTGTCACTTAGAACTGATTATTAATTAGTACTTTTATTCTTAATTTAGAAATCGCATTTTAGTTTGGTTTCAATCTTAAGTTTGAAATATTATTTTGGGGTCTGTCACACTCAAGTTTGAAATAGCATTTTCTTTGGTCATTACGTTTAAATTTAGAATAGTTTTTCTTTGGTCTGTACAGCTTAAATTAGCAATAGCTTTTTCTTTTGTCATTCTAGCTTAAAATTGCAATAACATTTTTTGGGTCTGTCAAGCTTAAATTTATAATAGCCTTTTCTTTAATCATTCAAGATTAAATTAGCAATAGCCTTTTCTTTGGTCTGTCAAGCTTAAATTTACAATAGCCTTTTTTGGTCATTCTAGCTTGAAATTGCAATAACCTTTTCTTTGGTCTGTCAAGCTTAAATTCATAATAGCCTTTCCTTTGGTCATTCAAACTTAAATTTGCAATAGCCTTTTCTTTGGTCTGTCAAGCCTCAATTAGCAATAGCCTTTTCTTTGGTCATTCAAACTTAAATTAACAATAGCCTATTCTTTGGTCTGTCAAGCTAAAATCTACATAGACTTTTCTTTGGTCTGTCAAGCTAAAATTTACATAGACTTTTCATTGGTCTGTCAAGCTAAAATTTACAATAGCCTTTTCTTTGGTCATTCTAGCTTAAATTTGCAATAGCCTTTCCTTTGGTCTGTCAAGCTTAAATTAGCAATAGCCTTTTCTTTGGTCTGTCATGCCTCAATTAGCAATAGCCTTTTCTTTGGTCATTCAAACTTAAATTTACAATGGCCTTTTCTTTGGTCATTCAAACTTAAATTTACAATGGCCTTTTCTTTGGTCTGTCAAGCTAAAATTTACAATAGCCTTTTCTTTGGTAAGTCTAGCTTAAATTTGCAATAGCCTTTTCTTTGGTCATTCAAACTTAAATTTGCAATAGCCTTTTCTTTGGTCCGTCAATCTTAAATTTATAATAGCCTTTTCTTTGGTCATTCAAACTTAAATTAGCTATAGCATTTTATTTGGTCTGTCTAGCCTCAATTAGAAATAGTATTTCCTTTGGTCATTCACACTTAAATCAGCAATAGCCTTTTCTTTGGTCTGTCATGCTTAAATTTACAGTAGACTTTTCTTTGGTCATTCAAACTTAAATTAGCAATAGCCTTTTTGGTCATTCTAGCTTGAAATTGCAATAACCTTGTCTTTGGTCTGTCAAGCTTAAATTTATAGTAGCTTTTTATTTGGTCATTCACACTTAAATTAGCAATAGCATTATCTTTGGTCTGTCATGCTTAAATTTACAATAGCCTTTTTTTGGTCTGTCAAGCTTAAGTTAGCAATAGCCTTTTCTTTGGTCCATCAATCTTAAATTTATAATAGCCTTTTCTTTGGTTATTAAACCTTAAATTAACAATAGCCTTTTCTTTTGTCATTCTAGCTTAAATTTGCAATAGCCTTTTCTTTGGTCTGTCAAGCTTTAATTTACAATAGCCTTTTCTTTTGTCTGTCAATCTTAAATTAGCAATAGCCTTTTCTTAGGTCTGTCAAGCTTAAAATTACAATAGCTTTTTCTTTGGTCTGTCAAGCTTAAAATTACAATAGCCTTTTCTTTGGTCTGTCAAGCTTAAAATTACAATAGCCTTTTCTTTGGTCTGTCAAGCTTAAAATTACAATAGCCTTTTCTTTGGTCTGTCTAGCTTAAAATTACAATAGCTTTTTCTTTAGTTATATAAGCTTAAATTAGCAATATCCTCTTCTTTGGTCTGTCAAGCTTAAATTTGCAATAGCCTTTTCTTTGGTCTGTCAAGCTTAACTTAGCAAAAGTTTTTTCTTTGGTCTGTCAAGCTTAAGTTTCGAATAGTATTTTCTTTACTAAATAGACGCATTTTTAGAAAATCTGTTTTCTTTCAACAGACTAATAAAAAATATTTCATTTCTATTTCGAATAAGTTTCCATGTAATTAAAAACAGAATCTAATTTCTTTTTCGTATGAGTATTTGAAACACATCTCCTAGGGTCAATCAGTTCAGACAGAAGCCAGTTACAAATAATGTATGTTAGTCTTCTTTTTTAATATTTATTGAGCATAGCGTTTGGTGATTTGGTGAGGATATCTCAAACTCAATATTCTTCCATTTTTGTCCAGTTCTGTGACGACGCAACTAATAATTCATTTGAACATTAATAGGCGTGTCTATGGGACCAAAACTCGCTCATTTCTGTATTGAACATCACCTGGTGAAGTCGATAATAACACGATCTGGGTGTTCCAAGTTCGAATCCTGTCAGCTTCATTTTTACTTATGTCTGTTGGCAACCATTACGTGGTTCCTCTTGCAATTACTTTAGAAGAATTCGTTATACTAATGCCAACAACGGAATCAAACCGGCCCCAAAACTCGCACCATGCTGACTTATACCAATTTACTTTTTTACCCAGGAGTTCATTAATTTATTCATTCCGTATGAATCAAGTGATTCTATTGTTGCATTAGTATCTCCGATATCTTTCTAGTTAGAATTCTTTCTAGAAAGACATTGACTACTTACATGAGGGACAACGTTGCCAACATCATAAGTGAAAGTGGTTTTGTGGAACGAAGTAGATTCGAACTTGGCACACCCATGTTCTCAATCCGTGTCGTTAACCACTTAGTCACCGTCACTTCCTACCCAGGGGTTAATTACTTATGTTATCATTATTAGGATTTGTAGAACTAGAACTGCATGTTAGTAACGTCGGGGAAACAGGGAGCACGGAGGGAGTTTAAGAGGTCGGCAACACGAGGAAAGAAGCTGCTGGAGTAGAAGGTTCTGCGGCATCTAAGGACCTCCACAGTGAATTAAACGAGGAGGTCCCTATCCCATGGTTCTAACTAGTCGGTACGGCAGCAAGGTGAAATGTCACATCGAATCATCTTTGCTCCTGGAACACGCCGAGTGACTAAAACTAGGCCCAACCTATAGACCAAAGTTAATCAACACCCGGTACCTTCTTTGACAATCGATCCCCTCCATGGTTCCATCTGCCTCCGACGCGCGCACCCGAGTTACACCAGACCCCAGCTTTACTCCAATCCCCACTGGTGTTGAGCGGACACCAATTCCATGCGTTCCATTCCTGTGGCCCTATCTATGCGATAAACGTGTGGGGATGTTCTCAGCACACATGTCGGCAAACATTTAAAATCCAAAAAGATGGGACCACAATTGTAAAGCTTAAAATTTACACAACTTTCATACAATCTATCGGCGTAGCTGGGTACAAACCTGGGTCACAAAAAACAATTTCTATAACTGACCACCGCCCTTTTTCGTGGTCCCTCTGAATAGCCAAACTTCCACCATTCCCTCCCTGTCCGCTACTTCACGCTTAATCCAATCTTGCCAAGCTAAACGGCCTCTTACCAAATAGAGCCGTGCGACCGAACCAACTGACCACTGCCTTCGTAGTACCACAGAATAGCCATACCTCCGTCATTCCACCCCGTTCGCAATTTTAACGTATGCAGGCTTTACCACAAGCCTCGATACTACCCATGGGTACTCTATACAAGAGAGCATACGAGCAAACGTCGGGAATCCCTCACTTACTTTCCAAGCCTGTACATACTCTGTGCACGGGGATTCTTCCCAAGAAAAAACACAACCCTGCCTAAGGGTTTCCGCGATCTGACCCAAACCAACTCTCACTGTCGCCAACTGCCCGAACCTAATCAACTCAAATCGTCCGACTGACCCAAACTTATATCCATTAAAGTATCTGCTTTTTTTTCGTAACTACTATTTTAATACAAGGAGGGGCAGAAAAAACAACGTTTCCGGCTAAACCGAAAAAACAAGCAAAATTAATCAAATGAGTCTCTCTCCTCTATACGATACATTTTTTTTTTAAATTCTACACAACAAAATTGAGCAAAACATCTCCATCGCCGACAACGTAAAACAATACAAGAAATCATTCCCCCCACAGAATGCATATTTTAAACATGGACAGAAATTGTGTGTGTATGTGTGTATGGGCGAAAATTCGTCGCTGTCTTTTTCTTTTGTCTTTCTTTTTTTCTACAAAAGTTAATTCATGTGTGTGTGCAATAGTACATTGTTTTTTATTACTTTAATTACTAAGTTTATGTGTGCGTGTGTCATTGTTTTCCTTTTGTTATGTGTTCTAACAAGAATTAATATTATTTTCAACTATTTGAATTTGTGTATGCGTGTGTTACATTTTTTTTTTCTTTCTTATCTCAGTAAACAGTTTTTCATATAATTATTTTAAAATCATCCTATAACCTCTGTTTTATCTTCACTGCGTGTATTTTTTTTCAAAATACATGTGTGTGTGATTATGAATGTTCTTTCTTCTTTTTTTTCTTTTATTACTGTCTCTTTCTTAAATGTTCTTTCTTTTAATTTAATCTGAAGGTACTTACGTATTACGTTGCTCTGCCTTGGTCATCTATTTCTGTTCGTTTTACTTCTTTGTTTCTCCTCTCCCCTGGACGGTACGCTATCATATTTATATTATTCTGTTTTTATTTTCTTTATTTTCTCCGAACCGCGCATGTTGTTTCTTTTCTCCGGTTTCCTTTCCGTGGCGGCCCCGGTTCGAACGCCCCCATATGGGGAGGCACTGGTCACGGTCACCAAAACGCATTTGTTACATTACACGGCACTAAAACGCATTTGTTACATTACACGGCACTAAAACGCATTTGTTACATTACACGGCACTAAAACGCATTTGTTACATTACACGGCACTAAAACGCATTTGTTACATTACACGGCACTAAAACGCATTTGTTACATTACACGGCACTAAAACGCATTTGTTACATTACACGGCACTAAAACGCATTTGTTACATTACACGGCACTAAAACGCATTTGTTACATTACACGGCACCAAAACGCATTTGTTACATTACACGGCACTAAAACGCATTTGTTACATTATCAATGAAAATTATCGCCACGAAAACTCTCTTAAACGCTTCTCGAAATACGAAAGAAGCGTTTTCAAACTTTTTCGTTAAGGCATTTTTAACACTCGGGTTTTTAACACTAATTTTACCATTACTTTTTTTTCATTATTTTCTTCTCTCTGCACCCGTGGAACCTCGGTTCGTTTCAAATGTTCATGCTTAAACAACTGGTCATTTTTAACGCCAAAAAGGGATATGTTACATATACATTTAATTTCTCGTACCTTCTCTTCTTCGTCGTGGAGAGGCGCCGTCTCGATGTCGTCTAGTGGTTGAGTTTCTTTCTTCGTTTCTGTACTGCCGTGAACATCGCCGCCCTCTGCGTCCACAACAAAAACCTTCTCAGCAAAATTCACGAGGCAACAATCTTTTACTTTGATTTTCTTTTATTCAGGCGTCAGTCTACCGTCTATCTTGAAGATGTTTCACCAACGTTAACTGAGAGATCAAATTACTACTCTATCGTAGTTAATTCCTAGCTTAAGTCATTAGCCATTCGAGGAGTGGGGGAAGAAGGAATCTCATGCCTGTATTCTCTTAGGGAATTTGATTTCCTTTAATCATGTTGAAAACTACATAGAGAAATCGTCTGTTCGGCCTGCTTCCAAAACCCAGCCTCGCAAAACACAGCCTCCCACACAAAAGCCCGTGACGCCACATAACCCTATGCGCAGGTGCACCTTGACCCTTGGCCTGAGGTCTCGTCAACGTGGTGGTCCTGTCAACGTCCGTGAGCTCCGACTCTGAGAACAGCACTCGGTTGTACGGGTTCACCCGCACTAAATCGCGCAAGCCAAACCAAACCATCTCCCCACATACGTCTACTTTAAAATGCGTCCGGCCTCACAGGGCCATTATCCAACAATTGTTATTATTATTATTATTATTATTATTATTATTATTATTATTATTATTATTATTATTATTATTATTATTATTATTATCTCTATTATTTTTATTATTTTTTATCATTATTATTATTATTATTTTATCATTATTATTATTATTATTATTATTATTATTATTTTATCATCATTATTATTATTATTATTTTATAATTATCATTATTATTTTATCATAATTATTATTATTATCATTATTATTTTTATTATTATTATTATTATTATTATTATTATTATTATTATTTTTATCATTATTATTAGCACTATTATTATTATTATTATTATTATTATTATTATCATTATTATAATTATTATTATTATTATTATTATTATTATTATTATTATTATTATTATTAAATGCTCATTATTTTCTAGAAAATATGGAAAATGAGCAACAAATATATCCTTTAGAGACTTGGGATGAAAAAAACCGTCATTTGAAATCTGTACATGACCGCTGCCAACATTTTCATCTTTTTGTTGCGGTGTACGAAAGGCAAAAATGTTTCTTAATCATAAAAAACAGCAAATGTAAAACTTTAAGAATGACACAAAAACTCGATATTTTAATGATAGGGGCCTGTTGCAATAAATGACATCATTAGTAAGTTCTGCAAATGTGCAGTCGTGACAAAACAGTTTTTCGTGTTTTCATCCCCGCTTTTATTAATTTATGTTATTTTGAGAAAAGGGAGAAAATACGCAACCCACACAGTTTATACCGTGCATTTATAAAAGTTTCGATCACAAAATCTGACACAATATAAATTTTAATAACGCACCTCGTCCAATAAGGGATTTATAAAAACAAGAAAAAGTACTCTTGGGGGGGGCATTTAATTTGTGCATATAAAGATAAAATAATATTTCAAACTTAAGCGTGACAGACTGCAAAATAATCTATTTCAAACTTAAGCGTGACAGACTGAAAAATAATCTATTTCAAACTTAAGCGTGACAGACTGCAAAATAATCTATTTCAAACTTAAGCGTGACAGACTGAAAAATAATCTATTTCAAACTTAAGCGTGACAGACCGATGGAAATAAAAAATATACTAGGAATGTGTTTCTTTAATCTACGCAATTGGAAATAAAACTGATATACCATACTTAAGCGTGACAGACCAACCGACTGACTCATAGGTAGGATTGACGTATCTAAAATAAGATGCGTCCATTCAATCTGCGTCTTTAGAGGTGCAAATAATGATGATACCACTCTCTATTCTGGTGTTGCTTCTCGCCCATCTCCTTCAAATCAGTCGAAATGTCAAGCGCAATGGCTCTTCCCTCTCCTTAATTATCCATAAACCGACAGATTCACTCAGTTACAACAGTTAAAAGCTCAGCAGTTGAACGAAAACCACGAAAGCCATACTGAACATCACTAAGGAGGCCAAGACTTTCCAGAAAATATACAAGTTTGCCGTTGACCAACTTTTCAAAATCTTGCTAATAATAGAGATGAGAGTAACAGGACGATACTTAGTTGAATCAGACTGATCAGCATTTTCAAACATTGGGACAACAGAGGGATCCTTCCAACAATAAGGGAAACAGGACTAACACAAACAGATTGAATAATTCAGAGAGGATAGGAGAAAGTTCAGGAGCACAACGCTGTAGAACAACAATAGGAATTGAATCAGGATTGGAAGCCTTAGACTGATCAAGATCAGAAAGCAACCATCTTTGGAGTGATAATAACAGAATCAAGAGAGTTATCAAATTTCAAAGAAAAATCAGGAAAAACAGCATGACAGAGCAATTAAGGTACTATTTCAAACTTAAAGGCGACATACTAACGAAATTTAGATTAAGCGATCTGGTTTACGTGGAAAGCCGTTCACCATAGATTTCTGGTTGGCAACATCCGTCTAGCCTTCTATGGAATTTGAGTAGCCATATGATTTACCTAAGTTCAAATGCTCTCTGCACTCTTCTAGCGGTGCTCTGGTTTGATGCTCTCCTTACTGAGGCTATATATTGGTTATAGTTAGGGTTAGGGTTAGGCTATATTTTGGTTATAGTAAGGGTTAGGGTTAGGCTATATTTTGGTCCAGGCTTGGATTTGATCTCGATATTATGCGAAGATTGGTTAAAAACAACAACGGCTAGCTAAAATTTCACCTAAAACAATTGAAGGTAAATGGAGTAGAAATACAACTGAGGAGTATCGTCCCTAGTGAAATCCATATCTACTCTGTATATAGATGTACGCTACCTCCATGCCCGGCTATGTCTGGTTTTCTTAAATCAGCCTCCATAACTACTATTAGCCAACCAGGGGAAATGCTGGCTTTGGTGGAGCGTAAAAGAAAACAGTAGAGGAAAATTCCCAGTGATGGTAACCGATTTGGACACTAAAATAAGAAAGAAAGATTAGAAATGACAAGGGATCCGATGAGGTTGTCGGATTTGCTCTTGCAAAATATTCCTTAATTAAAAGAATTGTTTAATACATGCATGTCAAACTCAGGTTCCCCCGAAGGTTATGTGGTTACAATTGGTGTTACTAATTCATTTCAATCTGTAGAGTTTTTTTATAATCGTAATTCATGGGGTTAAGGGTTAGGGTTATACAAACCTGGAATTTGGGCCACACTTTACCTACACGTGCATGTGTTAGGATTAGGGTTAGGGTTAGGGTTAGGGTTGTGAATTAGGGCCACACTTTACCTACACGTGCATATGTTAGAGTTAGGGTTAGGGTTTTAAATTTAAGCCATACTTTACCTACACGTGCATGTGTTAGGGTTAGGGTTAGCGTTTTGAATTTGGGCCATAATTTACCTACACGTGCATATGTTAGGGTTAGGGTTACGGTTAGGGTTTTGAATTTGGGCCAGACTTTACCCACAGTGCATTTATTAGAGTTAGAGTTAGGGTTAGGTTTTGAATTTGGGCCACACTTTACCTACACGTGCATGTGTTAGGGTTAGGGTTAGTGCTTTGAATTTGGGCCACACTTTACCTAAACGTGCATATGTTAGGGTTAGGGTTACGGTTAGGGTTTTGAATTTGGGCCACACTTTATCTACACGTGCATTTATTAGAGTTAGGGTTAGGGTTTTGAATTTGGGCCACACTTTACCTGCACGTGCATGTGTTAGGGTTAGAGTTAGTGCTTTGAATTTGGGCCACACTTTACTTACACGTGCATGTGTTAGGGTTAGGATTAGGGTTATGGTTTTGAATTTGGGCCACACTTTACCTACACATGCATGTGTATGTTTTTGTGATTTTTAAATCCATAAAATTTAATTAATACCGTTTTTAAGTGTAAAAGAACATTCTGACGTATTTTCTAAGGATTGACACACGTGTATCCAGTTTTGATTTTAAAAACTTTTTTTTTTCCTTTACATGACAAAAATAAAGTATCTTTTATGCGGGCCGCAAGTCTGCTTGCAAAAGGGCCACATGCGACCCACGGGTTTCACGCTGGATACGTATGGTCTAATGCATCTATGAAAAATTCAATTAGTTTCCCTTGTACTGCTGAACCCTCTCTTAGTCGGCGTCCCGATACGCTAACAAGTCGATCCATTCGGTTACCTAGTTTAACGAGAATCTCTCCTTGATTTGGCTTTATTTTTCATGCACAAATATTTTTTTAAATCCTGTAATAAGTTTGTTGCACATGTAAAATACATCATCGTCGCATAATAGAACACGGGTTCAAGGGGAAGTGTTGGCTTATGCATTCCTAAGATTATTAGTGAATAATTCTATGCGAGGGTTTCCCATCTGTGAAAAACGTTACCGAGGAAGTGATTTCCTGCTGATTGCAACCTGGTCGTGTTCAAATTGAATTTCAACAAATTCGTATCATGGACCGTCCATAACCAATCACACGCAGGTTATACATTCGATCAATGTTAGTACTCCTATAGTGTTCCTCATCTTCCAGCTGGCAATCATTCCCGTCTTATTAATCCTGATTCTTGGCCGTGATAAGTGGTGACTACAATATTTAAAAAAAAACGAACGAAATATATAAGAGAATCTCTGAAATTCTCATAGCAAATCAGGAGCCTACATGAAGAACAACACTAAAATGTGGAATCTGTATTTTTTTAGATAATGCTAAAATGGACAACGATTAAGATTTTTTTTTCGCAACAAATTGGTGTTGAAATTTATAAATGTTTGTGTTTTGTGCAACGGGAAATGTTCATTTGCAAATTGAAGTGAAATTGGCTCTGTGAAAATTTTGGTTTAAGCAACTGTTCCACGAATATCTGTGCAAATGAGTTTAATGCTATCACTCTGTTCAAGGTTGTGCAAAAAATAATTCGGTTTGTTTGAATTGGCGGTCGGAAAAAATGGAAAATTATCTCGAGTAATCACGAAAAGTTGACGTTATTTTTACACAAGAAAAACAATTCAATCACGAAAATAAAATAAAGTATCCTTCGGATGCGTCCATTCATTTTGAACGTTTAGAAACGAAAAGTTTTCATACTTAAGCGTGACAGATCAACCGACTATCTTACAGATATGGTTGGACGCATCTAAAATAGTATGCGTCGATTTCATCTACGGGTTTAGAGATAAATATACTATTTAAAACTTAAGTGTGACAGACTGACGAAAATAAGATATCTTATTTAAGTGTTACAGACGGACAAAATACTATTTAAAATTTAAGCGTGACAGACTAACGATAATAACAATTGCGCGTAACAGACCGACAGAAATTCTATTCGAAACTTAACGTGACAGATCAATCGACGGACAGAACCTCTTATAGAGATGTGCAGACGTATATCAATTACGATGCGTCCATTTATTTTGCGCGTCTAGCCTTGCACGCGTGACGGATCGATGTTCCGACGACAGAGCCACTTATATAGATACGTGGACGTATATTCAAAAAGTTTTATTCAAAAGAATGTTGCTTTATAAACAAATCCTATCGCGTTTTCGCGCCTTTTTGTTCATCACGTGATCAAATATTAAAAATGTATCAACTTTATCGAATTAATCAACGAAATTCCCCCAAATTTTTATTGCATATTCGTAATGTAACAAATCCGTTTTTGTTTATTTATTTGCAATTCTTTTCTTTCTCTCAAATCGCGTAATTCGTTTGTTATCATCTCAAACGCAAAACAAAACAAAAAAACTTTGCAAAATCGAAAGAATTGTTTTTCACACACACAACAATAAAAAAAATAAAATGGTTTCTTTTTTTTTACTTTTCGTTTTCCTTTGATTCGAAATCGGTTTTAAGTTTTCTTTGATTTGTTTGTAATTTTTCGCAGAATCATTTAAAAGCAGATTTTTTGCCGAAAGAACAAAGAATTTTCGCAATATTTTGATGTATTGTCAATTTGAAAAATAAATAAAAATTCAACAAATATGAAAAGTTAAAACAAAATGCGAAATACGAAGTAAAAGAATTATTGAATCGTTTGAAATGACGAAAAAGAATAAAATGAAAAAAAAATTGTAGTGGTTGATATCGGAGAGCTCAATATACAATAGATAGAGCTCTACATTAACTATAATAATAATAATAATAATAATAATAATAATAATAATAATAATAATAATAATAATAATAATAATAATAATAATAATAAATATAATAATAATAATAGCAACAACAACGTCGTTGTCGTTGTTGCTATTATTATTATTATTATTATTATTATTATTATAGTTAATGTAGAGCTCTATCTACTGTATATTGAGCTCTCCAATATCAACTACTACAATTGTTTTTTTCATTTCATTCTTTTTCGTCATTTCAAACGATTCAATAATTCTTTTACTTCGTATTTCGCATTTTGTTTTAACTTTTCATATTTTTGATGATGATGATGATGATGATGATGATGATGATGATGATCATGATGATCATGATGATCATGATGATGATGATGATGATGATGATGCACAGAACTTTCTAGAGAACTGAAATGAATATGGAGCATGTAGAAAATCAGTATAATACCAATAATCGTAGGAGCACTAGGAACAGTCCAAAAAAACCTGGAGAAAATACTGGGAGAAATTGGAATCAAAGGGATCACTAAGGGATACGAAGGACGGTAATGATCAAAACAGCAGCAATCTTAAGGAAAATCCTCGAATGTGGAAACCAACCCGCATAAGCTATGAATGGTAACCAGTCATGGAATTTACAACGGTGAGAAAACAAAAGCACAGGAAGAACACCACATCACGAAACACGGAACAGAAACTGCAAGAAACATAACATCATAAGCTGCCCCCCCCCAAAAAAAAAAAAAAAAAATTAGACCAGTCTCAGCTGACACCACCCAAAAATGAATCAATAAACAGAAATTGCAAGAAATATCATAACCTGCTCCCCCCCCAAAAAAAAAAAATGGCACCGGTCTAGACAGACACCACCCCAAATATTTGTAGAGGGTCATTGAGGATGAGAAGACCGATGAGGGACAGCACAAACCAGACCTCCACTGCAAGAGTGCGGAGAGTGCTGGGACCTTGGCGATGTTTATTGCCACCCAAATCCAAGAGAAGACCAGCGATAAATCAATGGTAAGCAGCTGTTGCGATACCGCAGGGTTATTTGCTGTGGTTATCGAAAAGAGGTTGAGCATAGGCTACGAACGGTAACCAGTCACATAGAAGATACAGTAAGAAGAAAATAAAACCACAAGAGGAACACCACCACACGAACCAGGTAAATGCAAGAAATTTCATAAACTGCCCTCCCCCTAAGAAAAGTGAAGGGTCAAAAAGGATGGGAAGATCGAGGAGGCAGAGCACTAACCAGACCTCCACTGGATGAGTGCGGAGAGTACTGGGACTTTAGGGAGGCTTATTGCAATCCAAATCCCAGAGGAGACAAATGGTCGTTACCAGCGAGAAATCAATAATAAGCGGTTGTTGCGATACTGCAAAGTCATTTGCAATGGTTATCGAAAAGAGGTGGAGAATACTAAAAATCTGGGAAGGCTTGTTGTCCCTCAGACTCCAGGGAACACCACCCGTTATTATCAGTGAGTAATCACATGACTGGAATATGAAGCTGTATTACAATTAGGTATCAAAACAGTGAATTGATGGAGACCACTAGACCAACGAGTCAAACGAGCTAGAACAAAAGAAGCGGGGAATAGATCACATAATTCTGAAGAACACATGCCATAATAGTATTTATAGAAAAGACTGAGACTAGCAAAATCACGTCTGTTAGAGAGGGGTGTAGAGAAGAAGAGAGGGTAGGGCCAATCAAATTACAGATACGTTTCTGCACCTTATCATAAACCTTCAAATGGGACAGAGATTCACCAGCCCAAATATAACAACAGTACTCCATACATGGTCTGATTGTGGATTTGTAGAGATAGAGAATAGCATCAAGTGTTTGGGGCGATAGAGAGAACCGACTTTACGAGAAGCAGAAAGAGCAATGGATCTAATGTATGAACTCCAAGAAACATTTGATGAGAGAGAAAGACCAAGAAGTTTCAAAGTCGATTTCTCATCAAGAGCAGAGCCATCCATGAGAATCTCAGGAACAAAAGGGGCACGCCTACGTGTATATAATAATCTTTAGATTAAGAACGCCTATATGTTGTAGGTTTAATAGAAGGACCTTAGCTAGGCAAGGTCCAAAATTGGATCATATATCGCCTCAAATAAGTCTCAGAGAATATCTAGGAATTTTTAAAAGGTTGTAACGTCCCTTAGTCTGTAGTCTTGGAGCAAAACTGTCATCGGTTTTTACTTCATTGGAAGAAGCTAATAATATCATACGAAGAGAAAAGTATTTTTCAGCCTTTCAATACATTTTCTCTACTTCAGTTGAATTTTCGCAGTTTGAGATCTTTGTTAATACATCCAAGTTAAAAAACTGCATTTAAATCCATATTTTTCTCTCTATTTTTTATTAGATATCTCCTCTCTTCAATCAGAAACTGACATTTCAAGATTTGCAAAATGTTTAATAAAAAAATCCAGTGTAGATGGGAAACATTACGAAATATATCGCAATTTTAGTTACTTTTTTGTTAGAAAAACCAGTGCAGATTGCATCTATAGTTTGGCAATGTTTGTTATTGTACTTCACAGCAAAATCATCTCATCTTAAGACAAAAAGTTTAGAGCAACATAAAGAAATATAAAACAATTTGTTTGACTGATCCTTTATTCTTTTAATTTTTGGTGCAGAAGAGATCGGTTTGGTCGGCTTTAAACAAAATATACCAACTTGGCCTTTTGGCTAAGATCAAAGTGTAGTATCTGTTCCGATGGATATTGCACCCCATAGACTGGTATTGTCTTGGCCTTCAGGCTTGATTTACGCCGGTCTATGGGTCAGTCCTATGCAGTTCTAGGAGGTCCACCCTCCCAGGCTTCGCCTTCCCTCTTTGGGGAGGATTAAGTTTATTGCTTACTGCCTGAGGCGCCCCTATCGGGGAATGCCGACGGGGCTGCCCAGGCAATTTTTAAACCCCACTTTCCCGACCCGATCTTGGGTCACATCTTACTTGTGGGAGTAAGATAAAAACTGGCTTTGTGCCTAACTCCTGGAGAGGAGTAAATCAATACTTGCCAAATATAGATTACTTCCTTTGCATTTGTGCAGAAATATTATTATTTTTCAAGCAGGAATTTCCAAGGAAATAACTGAATGACATAATTGTAAAGTTTGCGTTTTATCCAAAGAAGAAGTACATAACGTATGAAACGATGCGCAAAGGTTGCATTTGACTCCAAATTCGTGGAATACGTAATCTGACGATCGCAATAGAGCATGAAACCCTGATTATGGCTTATTAAAAACAGGTTAATACTATAAAGCTCTGTCTGGACAGACATCGAGCATGTATACAATGTGCAAATCAGAAATTGTGAGCTATCAATATATATATATATATATATATATTAGTACTTAATGTATCCACATAAAATATTATAAGGAGATATAATTTTTTATGTATCAGTTTTCAGTATTTACTTCAACAGTGCTCGATACGTAAGTAGAGCTAGGTAGTAAGCAATGAAAATATATATGGCAATCAAGCTACACAGAGGCTCCCGTGTTTCATCCCCGGGGGGAATCGTCAGGCTAAATATATATATATATATATATATATATATATATATATATATATATATATATATGTGTGTGTGTGTGGGTGTGTGTATGTGTGTGTGTGTGTGTATTTTTATGTTTTTGTTTTTATTGGTGATTGCAGCGTTCGTTGTTTTGTTTATTTTTTTGCTTACTACTACTTTGATTGTTTAATTTCTTAAGTGATTAAGATGCAGAAAAGTGAAAAGTGAACCTATGAAGATAACTAAATATCTTTATCTTACTATCTTATTATCATTTATTATATATGTTTATATATGTGTATGTATGTATGCGTAAGTCAGTAATATGAACGTGCAAACACACATATACGCACGCACACATAACTATATTAAGCATATTTATATACATATGAATATATCACAGAAATATATATCAGATGTATATATCTACACACAACTATCATATATAAATCGAAGGGGATACATGTTACATGGCTTACAATGTGTATATATCAGATAGATAGATAGATAGATAGATAGACAGACGGACAGTCAGACAGACAGACAGACAGACAAATAGATAGATAGACAGACAGAAAGATAGATAGATATGAACAGAGATAGATAGATAGATAGATAGATAGATAGATAGATAGATAGATAGATAGATAGATAGATAGATATGAACAGAGATAGATAGATAGATAGATAGATAGATAGATAGATAGATAGATAGATAGATAGATATGAACAGAGATAGATAGATAGATAGATAAATAGATAGATATATAGATAGATAGATAGATAGATAGATAGATAGATATGAACAGAGATAGATAGATAGATAGATAGATAGATAGATAGATAGATATGAACAGAGATAGATAGACATATAGATAGATAGATAGATAGATAGATAGATAGATAGATAGATAGATAGATAGATATGAACAGAGATAGATAGATAGATAGATAGATAGATAGATAGATAGATAGATAGATAGATAGATAGATAGATAGATAGATAGATAGATAGATAGGTGTTTCTTTTATGGTTAGAAGCTGAGCATAATAAAAGGAAGAAACAACCAAGAAAAGGTAATTTCTTTCTTTCTCCATGTTGAACCGGTAAAACGTAGCCTTATCTTCCTTTGTAATTAAAAAGTTCTTTCATCTCTTCTTGTCGAACCTAATGAAAACGGAACTGTTTGCCGGAAGAGAATGGTAATGTCAGACGACCATCTTTTTTCTTTTTTTTTTTTTTCGCGAAAAGATTTCTCTGGCAATGGTCGGCAGCACCAGATCTTCAGATACTTCTTTTGTTTCTTTGATGAGGTTGAAGGCTGTCTTCTAATTATCGGTTGCATTGTGTGCCTGCTAGCAACGGCGTCTCCAGACGGAAAGTAAAGCGCGGGTCGCCGTCGCCGAACGTACAACAATAATAACCTTTTCATTCATTATCGTTTGTCGGAACTTTGAATCATGTATTTACTTGTAATCATTTTATGAATATTTAAATCTGACTTGAGTTTTTAATCATATTTTTACGTTTAATGCAACATTTTAACACATTGTTCCTTCATTTATTTGGTTTGGATTACGGCAAATCAACCCTTTTTTAGTTTATGGATGTCGGTGTTCGGACTGACTTCCTCATCTTGGCGGCCATGCTCACAAAGTTTCGGCCATTCTGCTCTCTGGCCTTCATCATGTGCCCTGTATCGAACTCAGGAACCGTCTGTCTGCATGTTGTGAGCATGGTAGCCAAGATGAAAAAGTCAGTCTGAACACTGAAATCCATAATGAAAACACTCATCTCAGAAATACAGAAAATTACCTCTTTTGAGTCATTCTCACAACGTTTCGGTCGATGTAACCTCCGACCTTCTTCAGGTGCGTCTTGTTGAACTCTGGAATTTTTATGTCGAACTCGGGAATCTGTACAGAATTTCGAACGGAACTCTTTTATTTAATCCACGAGGGTAGCAATTTATCATTTATTTATTTGTTATGCCTCCTTGGGAATCTTCCCTGTAACAATTCAATTCAATTGTTAAAATAAATAAATAAATAAACTCTTAGTACAGTATCGATATCTAGATAAAATTCTGTTAAATATTTCATTTGATAATTCCCAAAAGTGCCCCCTCAATTTCTCCCTCCTACCACTTTCTCTGAATTCATCCAACTTCATCTTAAACTGATCCACACTATTGCTGTTCTTAATCTGATCTGGCAACTTATTCCAAAAACATATTACCCTGTGAGCAAAAAACACTTAACTGGTTAACAGATCTAGTTTTTGAAAACTGCCTTGACAATAATCTTCCAGATCTAGGAGAAATACTAAAAAATGCTCACCATAGTTAAAAGTTTCAATCCTATCACCTCTCATTCTTCTCTCCAGCAAAGTAGTTAATCCCAATGTGTCCAATCTCTCGTTTTGTCAACCATAACCTGGTAAAAATCTAAAGTAATTTGTAATTGTATTCTTAGTATCGCCTGAACCGAGGATTGAACCTTCAAGCTCTAAAAGACAGTCGCTTAGTACTGATTATTACTTAGCACTCATCCAAAGACCCGCGACGCAGCAGATATAAGGGCTTTAACCCAAATAATACAAATTATCAAACCTGATTTTAAAAAGTAACCTTTTTTTAGTTTTAGCTTTAGCGAGATGGAAAATCCGGGTTTATGCTGTTTCTTACCGGAATTGTTTCTGGATTTGATATTACCTACCTGCATTCACGTATGATTACTAGAATTTAGAAATAACGATTTAGTTCTGCTATAACAGACTTGATAATTGGTAACTCTGCCATGGCTTCTGGGTTGTATTGTATTTTAATGTACAATTTATATTGATTGTAAACGTGTCTGCTCATTGAATATTATTCGTAAATATATAACGACACGTATTATTATGATGGAGAGTAGAAAGTGGATATTGGGTTTACTTTCAGCATTCTTATTTTGCTCTTTCGTCCTCGCATTCCATGATGGATGTTTCTGACAAAGGGGTAAGAATTGCTGTTTTCCGGGTCGACTCTTGTTTTGAGTGGATAGTATGTGGAGATTTTCAATCCTCTCATAGTATTCATCGTCAATCAACTGTCGATCTATCCATCTGATTAACACGCATCATTGGCTAGTGTTTGATCTAGATAAGTGGTGACCTATTAGTAAAAGAACCACATTTAAAGAATTAGTTCCTTACATCAAGTGGCTTTATACCTTGTCTGGAGCGATTTACATTTTTTTTAAATAGCTAATTGTCATTGTCGTTTTCATTGTTGGTACCGGTGTTGTTAGGGGTTGCTTTTTCAGTTTTAGAATTTTTAGTGCTTTCCCGGAGACAAGTGCCGGCAACTCTTCCCAACTCTCGTCAGTTCTTAAGTAGAAGGCGCGCAATCTTACAATTCCTTTCTCGGTTCTATGTTTTCTCTTCAAATTATTTTTTATGTAAATCGCTCCAGACAAGGCATGAAGCAACTTGATGTAAGGAGCTAAAAAATTACCACTTCATGGTAAAAAGCTAGCCAACGATAAGTGTTTGATGGATGGATTCTGACCCAGAAAACAGCAATTCTTTCCCCTTTGCCAGAAACATCGCTCATGAAATGTGAGGACTAAAGGACAAAATAAGGAAAGCGGGAGTTACGAGTCTGCCAAAAGTAAACCCACGGTCAAAGCAACATAAGTAGTAGTAGTAGTAGTAGTAGTAGTAGTAGTAGTAGTAGTAGTAGTATTTACTCATTATGAGTTGTTACACGAGTCATTATCAATGATTGCTCACAAGTCGTGTTCCCTGGAGTCTGAGTGACTGCAATCTCCACAGATTTCCGGCACCCTTCACGTCTTATGATAAAAGTCGGAAATTATATAATCTAATTTGCATGAAAGAAAATTCTAATATGACCAATTTTAGATAAGTTATATATAATGCAAATAATGTTGCGTTCTCGCAACAGTTGTTTACAATTGATTTTGCTATGATAAATATTGTTGGCTTTCTCTCTAACTTTAGTAGCAATAAACCTTCTCAAGATTACAATACACTCCACACCCTTCCAGTAGAGTTCTGGGTGCCGCTTTCCCTCTCCAGTCTTTCCATCTTCCTTGGCCCTTCATGACCATTTTGTATCGTACTAACCGATCATCACTTGTATATGTTTTTTTTTTGTTATTTTTGTTTTAATTTTTGTGGAGGTCGGTTTATGGGATTTCTGGCAGTTTCAGTTCCCTTGGGTTCGTGTAAGATTATTTCTAGATGTCTGTTCTATTTCAACTCACCTGTGGTTGCTTTCCGTGTTCGATTAGTGGGGGGGGGGCAGATTATAGGATTTCTGTCAGTTTTCGTTCATTTAGAGGGATGTAATGGTCTTTCTATATGTTTTCCTATTTCAACTTATTTGTGGTTGGTTCACAACTGTTGGTTAAGTTCGTTGATTACTCCAGGATTTTCCTAGAAATTTCGGCTGCTTTCATCATTGCTGTGTGTTGCATGGTGTCAATCCTCCCTTTGATTCCAATTTCTGTTTTTTTTTTGTCAGGCGGTCTTTTTTTCGAATTGTTCCGAGTGTTCCTATAACTATTGATATTACAGTAATTATCTTCATGCTACATATTTCTTTTAGCTCTGTGGCAAATTCCATGTATTTACTCACTTGTTCTCCCCCCCCCCCCTCTCTTCTTTTGATCTTTAGCCTGTGAATTGCTGGGAATGGCAAATCTACCATTTAGCGGGTTATTTCCTTCTTAAAGATTATAATTATTCGTAGTCGTCGTCCTAGTAGTAGTAGTAGTAGTAGTAGTAGTAGTAGTAAAATAAATATTCTGACATTAAATTATTTTTCGTTATCTGTTGGTCGCAGCTTTTCTTTTAATGGACGCTGTCGACCGGAAATGAGTAGCATGTGAAAACCAAACGTGAAGAGTCATATCACGCATGCGCACTCCACTTTATAGTTGCTATTTCCGGTTTCACGCCATTTATGCTAATCGTTTTAAGTTCAACATGAAATGACGCAATATTGCAACCAAAATTATGAAACGAGAACGCACGAAAAAAACTTTACATAACTGGAAAATCACAGCTAAAATCGATAATATATTTCTGATGTTTCTTCTTTCGGTGTGTCTGCCTCTCTGCCCCAGGATGCAATTTTTTAAAAAGCCCTATACCAAGATCAAACACAAATTTTCTCGAGTGAAATTTCACGAGAAATTCAATGATTGTATAACGATCTAAAGAAGGTGTCTCTTTTAACAGAAAAAGTACTCCCCACGAGAACTCGCAGACGACACTTTTACTAAGTGTGTCTTTTGTGGCTCGCAAACGTCGGTGGTGTCACATGATCCACATCCATAAATATTCCAGTTCCGGCGTGACTTTGTTTTATCTCAAATCGAGGCTTGCATTGGACAAAGACGTATTTCAAACAAAGACGTATTCTCTTCCGTTAAGAATAAGGTAAGTCTTGTTGTTCGCAGCTTCCCTCGTTTGACACCGTCTGTTTCATTATGTCTGCCACATATTAGTAGTAAGATTTTTAAATATAACGGATTCTTCGTTCGCGCTTGAAATAAATAAACAACAAAGACGGGGGTTTGATTTATTTTATTTATAACTTTTTGAACGGATAACGTTTAAAATAAATGAATTATTGTTACGTAAAAATACCCTTAGAATAAAAAAAGAGGAAGGGTAAAACGGGGAGGAACGAATGAATGTCGCCCAAATGACAACGACCGATGGTAAAACCGATTTATGTAAAGCCGTGCAGAATAGAAAAATATATCAAAAAGCTGGTGGCAAAGTATTTTTTAAATTAGAGCTCTCTGAATGGGTCTAACTTATGTTATAGCTTTTTTTGCCTGCAGGACGAGGGTCCTCGCAAAGTTATACTTACGGCCTCCAAAACACTAAGATGGTGTTTAGAGTCAGCCTTGTGTACGATGCATAAGCAACGATCGGAGTGCGCTTCACCACATACTTGTCGTACAAGTGCTGGTCGATGGACGACTCATATATTTGTGAGCGCCTGGTTCTGCTCTCTAAACGCCCGGATGTGCTCTGTAAACGGCCGGATGCGGCCGCTCATATATTTCTTTTCACCATCCGTGACTTGCGAACACACGCAGAGACATGTTGTGCTACTCTGACTTCCAAGCGCTGTAAAGTACGACCAACATAGTCAGACTCACACTGACATTTGAATTTATATATCACTAAACTTTTTGTAGAGTGAGAATTACATTTTTCTGAAATGTAGGGGAGTCAGTTTTAGTGCCAAACACCACACGGGGCTGCACTGCACTGCAACAGCGAGATACACCAGGCGAAATTTTCTCAGAAAAACCTTGACTGATAGCACCAATAAAGAACACTTAGGTGCGCCAAAGAATGTGTTGGTATTTAATTTCGCAAGTTTTTGGTGAATACACTTGGAAAATATGTCCTCAGGAAAACTATTATTAATGAGAATTTCCGTGATCTTTTTTAATTCAACGGCAAATTTGCTTGTAGTGTAAATCATAAAAGCGCAGTGAGCAAGGGTCTTGATCAAACTGATCTTTCTACTCATAGGGGTAAAGGAACCCCAACTAATATACAAGCATTTAAATGTCGGTTTCCTGTATATAGTAGTGGAGATGTTGTTCCCTGTCCTTTCTACTAAAACGTCCAAAAAAGGGTAAAGAACCATTCTGCTCTTCCTCCATACTGAACTGGGTGGGGCGTATTCAACTTCAGGAAAAGGTCACTTGACTCCTCGTGCCGGGACTTAAAGATGACAAAAGTATCGTCCACATAACTTTAATAACAAAAGGGTATAAAAACTCGAGTGAACAGCAAGGATTCCTGAAAACCTAAGAAAATATTCGCTAAGATAGCACCCAAATGATTGTCTATCGTCACTCTATCAACATGCTAATGCATTTCGTTATTGAAACTGAAACTGACCGACTTAGTGGCCAAGCTCATGAGTTTCAGAAAAATGCTCTCCAGAAAAGTGGGAACGGTTAATGTGCTACTATAAAACATACCAGCACATATTTGGATGGTTTCGTTGAGGGGGTAAATTTGTGAACAAGCTGGTAACATCTAAAGAACATAGAAAGTTTGTTTTCGAATTACAATCCAGTTCACGGATGAAGCGAAACGGAACGAATTCGCAATACAATCAGCTGAAAGCTTTTACAAATGACCGGATCAAGCATATCAATGAACCATTTGGCCAGCTCATATATATATATATATATATATATATATATATATATATATATACATATATATATATATATATATGTGTGTAAATTATGTAAATTATAACTAAAAGGTAAACTTTTAGAGAGTTGGACCTATTGTGAAATAAGGAAAGCTCAATATACTGGATAGAGCAAAAATATCGTAAGTCAATGAAAATTGATTAGACCTGCAAATGGAAGCAAATCGATATCTTCAGTTGTTCAAAACAAGGAGCAGTTTAGTTAATAAAAAACACTGAACAACCGAAGATATCGATTTGCTTCCATTTGCAGGTCTAATCAATTTTCATTGACTTACCATATATATATATATATATATATATATATATATATATATATATATATACTATGTTTTTAAATATTTTTTTGAATACTTGTGTAGATACTCACTGACTTGTTTGCTTGGCCGTAGTTTGTGCGTCCATAGTAATTTTATAATTGACACAAAGAAAGGTCAAATGGCTGATGCATTGTGATAACAATAAGCAGAACGGAGAAAACAGTCTGAAAATGTCAAATAATAATAATAATAACCATTTCTACTCAAACCGTACGGTTTTTCTGCTGTCGATGTACAATATTTGATATCATAATGTATGCAAATGTTTGAAAAACAGAAGAAGTTACAAACATGTTTTAACAAATAAACGCCAATGTAGAGTAACATTATACATACACAAGTTCTTTCTAACTTTAATAAAAATTCTACTCAATGTGTCTACTTTCGATTTCTTACAGATTAGGCAGGACATCTTAAAGGAGCACAGCTTTTTATAATAAATTGCTCAGACAATTTGACTTATTCTTCCTTCAAACTTTTCTAACATCGTGAGTGCAATTCGAAATTGCGTACAGGTTTCGCAGTTAGACATAAAGTTTCCCAATTGTAGACTATACGGTTTCCAGTTTCGAAAAGATGCACTTTAGAAAAGTTGGGGGTTACATCGGCCGAAACGTTGTGAATATATCAACGAACATGAGAAGAATAGTTCGAATTAATAGAAAAGTTGCTTCAGAACCCGAAAGCCTCTCCTGGCTTAGGGG
>OY744543.1:2062500-2067500 GCA_963556195.1 Sepiola atlantica | reverse complement strand
TTTTTATTCGAATTTTTACTTTTACGAATTAACCGAAAGGCATTATGGTGGAATTTAATGCAATGAATCGGATTTTTAAAAATTATTATGGGGAGATACGCACTAACGTGTTTTCTTTAGGCAATGGTTTCTTTATGAATTTAATTTTGTAAATAGCGTTTTTAAAGGGTTATTTAGTGACTTGTTTGCTTGGGCGCTGTGTGTGTGGGAAGTATTTTAAGTTGCTTAGCTTTGAATTTACATTTTGTAACCTGATGGCAACTTATTGAAAATCAAGTAAGTACCCTCAGAAGTAAGTTTAGAGGAAAAGATAGTAAATATACTTTTCACCAGAAATGCTAAGCCTTATCCACGATATAAAAAATATTCGTAAATAGAAATGTAGGCATGTGAGTTATCTCCCTTGCCTATTTCATAATTGAAAATGTCTAACGATACGTAAGATCGTTTTTTTCTCTTTTCCTTATAATTTAAAAAATACTGAATGAATTTGCGTATTTTTTCTGTACAATCTTATTTTCAGCTAATACGTAAGTATATACATTTGTTTAAATATTTTAATGTCGAGGCGAAACAGTAAAAGCACCAATAAATGTTATACAAAAAATCTGTGTATTTATAACGACAGCTAACAGAACAAAAAGGGGGTAAAAAAACAAATAGGCAACAAATAAATGTTACCAAAGGCAAGATAAGGTACTCTTCTACTAACCTGGATAAGCTTATCTGTGTTTAAACTTATTTTAAAGTGTATTTTTGTTCAAAACACACCTGGTGTCCAGCTGTTAAGTTAGAACCGAAACAAATGGCTGTTCATGAGTCCAACACGATAATTGGTCAAAAATCGAAAAATAAGCAAAATAGTGTTAGAAACACATCCAATAAATGTCACCAATCTTGGGAAAATGTAATGTTCGACCAGTATTTTGCTTGATTTTCTTTTTTTGAGCGATTATTGTGACTCTGTAATTTTAGCCATTTTATTGCCTATTTGGGTTTTTGTACCCATTTTTCGTTCTGTTAGCTGTCGTTATAAATGCCCGAAACCAAAACAATCACTGAAATTTAAAAGAATATAAACGGATAGTTAATTAATTAGATGTCTTTTGCAAATATATAAATTGCTTTTTTATTTAATATACAGCCATTTAAGCATATATATATATATATATATATATATATATATATATATATATATATATATATATATATATACTAACAGTTATCCAGCGTTGCCCGGGTTAGAGTGTGGGATAGCACCATATACATATTTACATAATTCTTTTTTTTTCTTTGCGCACTGTGTGTCAAAGACGTGATGTTGTTAGTCTCAGTCTTTTCTATAAATACCATTATAGGATGTGTTCTGCAGAATTATGTGATCTATTCCCCGCTTCTTTTATTCCAGCTCGTTTAACTCGTTGGTCTAGCGGTCTTCATCAATTCGCTGATATATATAAGTTGCTAGGCGTAGTTTGACAACATCCCAGACGGATATGTGAATGTATCTTTAGTTTGGGCGGGGAATTCTGGTAGTAAATGATCATGATCGTAAAGGTGGAATTTGATGCAAAGTTTTTGCAAACAGTTTAGCTTTTGTCTGATGCTGATGTGATCACTGCTGGTCCGTTAATGGGGGTTGGAATAAATGTTTTACATCTATTCAGTACCTTGTGTGTAATCCTCCACAACTCATGGTAACCAATCCTCTGTTAAGCAACCCTGGATCTAACAGATTCGGCATAGGACTCTTTCGAGTTTTCTGCAATCCTTTTACAGCAGTTATTATACTATTATTTGTTTGGTATGCTTCCTTTGGGCATCTCCCCTTCAACTATTAAAAAAATATTAAACTCTTAGTACAGTATCGATATCTAGATAAAATTCTATCAAATATTTAATTTGACAACTCCCAAAAATGCCCCCTCAATTTCTCCCTCCTACCACTTTCTCTGAATCCATCCAACCTCATCTTAAACTGATCCACGCTATTGCTGGTCTTAATGTGATCTGGCAACTTATTCGAAAAACATATTTCTCTGTGAGCAAAATAACTTAACTAGTTAACAAATCTAGTTTTCGAAAACTGCCTTGACAATAACCTTCCAGATCTAGGAGAAATATTTTTAAAATGCCCACCATAGTTAGAAATGCCATTAATTATCTTGAAAGTCTCAATTCTATCACATCTCATTCTTCTCTCCAACGAAGTAGTCAATCCCAATTTGTCCAATCTTTCCCTGTAGCTGCACTCCTTTAGTAGTTTTGTCACCCTTCTTTGTACGCCTTCCAGCTTCAATATTACATTTTCATTTCCTTGTCTAGTCGCTAGAGCCCAGGCCTGGGTGCAGTATTCTATATGAGGTCTTTTTAGAGATTTATATATCATTAACACATTTGTCTTCCTATGGAAATTTTTCAAACATAACTCGATCCCAAAATTGAGGAATATTGTAGCATGTATTTGTTTGGATTAAAATATATAGGGAAATAAATTTTGATTAATTAAGCTTTAGTATAATAATAGATTTGTCAGTGATTTTAATTCCGGAGTGGTCAATAAAGCTTTCGAGTTTCAACAACTTTTGTTCTTATCGAATCAATGGACCCAACTGTGAGTGATCACAAATCAGCTAGTTTACTTTCACAAGTGTGAACATGTTGCGTTTTCTGCTCAATAGATTTTAACCATTTAGGAGTCGACTAATGCTTATCTCCTTGGAATTACGATTTTTATCAAATCATATGGACGAGTATTAAAAAGAATAACAGATCGCCGTTATTCGCTATGCCGACGAAAATTAGTGGTTATCGTTTTCAGCCAATGAGAATATCGGATTCCATTTTGACCCCAAGGAATTATCTATTGGAAAAATTGACTTTCATTTCTCCATTTTGTTTGGATGTTACTCCAAACCGCCAAAAACCAATTGCGTAGAGCTTTACTCTTTCCTTGCCGCTCTTTTTTTCTTCTTCTTCCTTTCTCTTTCAAGGTGATTATCATTACATGTTTACTTAAATGGTTTATTATCTATGCACGTATACGTTTCGTCCTTTATAATCGGGACTCATCAGCATAGAGACATAACTATTAACTATTGGTCATTTCAGACAAGAAAAAGAAAAGGTTTGTAAACTAGAATGTCCCAAAGGTTTGAAAACTAGAATGTCCCAAAGGTTTGAAAACTAGAATGTCCCAAAGGTTTGTAAACTAGAATGTCCTAAAGGTTTGTAAACTAGAATGTCCTAAAGGTTTGTAAACTAGAATGTCCCAAAGGTTTGAAAACTAGAATGTCCCAAAGGTTTGTAAACTAGAATGTTCTAAAGGTTTGTAAACTAGAATGTCCCAAAGGTTTGTAAACTAGAATGTCCCAAAGGTTTGAAAACTAGAATGTCCCAAAGGTTTGTAAACTAGAATGTCCCAAAGGTTGGAAAACTAAAATGTCCCAAAGGTTTGTAAACTAGAATGTCCTAAAGGTTTATAAACTAGAATGTCCCAAAGGGTTGTAAACTAGAATGTCCCAAAGGTTTGTAAACTAGAATGTCCCAAAGGTTTGTAAACTAGAATGTCCTAAAGGTTTGTAAACTAGAATGTCCCAAAGGTTTGTAAACTAGAATGTCCCAAAGGTTTATAAACTAGAATGTCCCAAAGGTTTGAAAACTAGAATGTCCCAAAGGTTGGAAAACTAAAATGTCCCAAAGGTTTGTAAACTAGAATGTCCTAAAGGTTTATAAACTAGAATGTCCCAAAGGGTTGTAAACTAGAATGTCCCAAAGGTTTGTAAACTAGAATGTTCCAAAGGTTTGTAAACTAGAATGGCCCAAAGGTTTGTAAACTAGAATGTCCCAAAGGTTGGAAAACTAGAATGTCCCAAAGGTTTGTAAACTAGAATGTCCCAAAGGTTGGAAAACTAAAATGTCCTAAAGGTTTGAAAACTAGAATGTCCTAAAGGTTTGAAAACTAGAATGTCCCAAAGGTTGGAAAACTAAAATGTCCTAAAGGTTTGAAAACTAGAATGTCCTAAAGGTTTGTAAACTAGAATGTCCCAAAGGTTTGAAAACTAGAATGTCCCAAAGGTTTGTAAACTAGAATGTCCACCATAGTTAGAAATGCCATTAATTATCTTGATTAGTGGTGGCATTTTTAAAGGCGGTTTTGATTTCGGTGCATCTGTTTCGTGTAAAACAATGAAAAGGTGGTTTCTGTTGTAGAGTGTACCATGGCTGGCTGTTTGGTCTCTGTTGGAATATTTTAGAGAGTATCAAACTCTCAACATCAGCGATAATCAGATCAGATATATCGGACGACAAAATGTTTACTTAAATGTTGACTTAAATGTTTACTTAAATGTAATTTTACCAATGCATGTGTTTTAAGAAACATGCGCATATAGAAAATAACATAGTTGGGTATTAATTCCCCGGACATGTTTCAGATATTTGAATCATCATTAATATATGTTGTACTTTTGAAATATACACTATTTATATAAAAAGCTTTGATTGTTATACACTATTGATCATTGAGCTTAACTTTAAGTGTAGTTTTAAACTATATCCTAGAGACTTGGTTCTTTTTCCAATCTGTTAATGAGCGTATAGGAATTAATGTAAACTAGGATAATTCTTAAAGTGTTTCAGTTCTGTAACTTAAACTAAAATATATATATATATATATATATATATATATATATATATATATATATATATATATATATCGAAAAGAGGGTAGTGCAGTATAAGTGCAGTTCCAACGAGAGAAAAGTATATATGTAAATGAGTAAGGCTACCAACATTTGTAGAATGTTTTTTTCAACATTTATTTATTATTTTGTTGTTTTACCATTTTATGATTTTATATAACGCGTTTCAAGCGGTGGGTCCGCTTTCATCAGATATGAAAATCCATTTGAAGAAATGTCTTTCGATTTGAGTAAATGTTGTTTCATTTGAGGAATTTGTTATTGTTTTTGCGCATGCGTAGGTTTGCGGGTGTGTGG
>OY744543.1:1995000-2057500 GCA_963556195.1 Sepiola atlantica | reverse complement strand
AAGTTACTAAAAGCAATCTTTTTCGATAATCAGAGACTTTAATGCCGAATCGTCTGTTAACTGGAAATAAAGTCGCTATTTTAGTGAGAGGATCATTAATGTGATGTTCCGTCAGTGTATATAATATAATATAATATAATATTATATTATATATATATATACATATATATATATATATATATATATATATATATATATATATATATATATATATATATATATATATGTATATGTATGTATGTTTCTATAAAAAATTAATGTGAAAAATATATATTTTAATACATCTTTTATTTATATATAAAGAGAAATATTTTGAAGTGTAGGAATATCAATTATCCCTTATATAAAAAAAACGTGTTTTTTTTTAGGAGAACAACATTTTTGGTTGCGACCATTCGGCCTTCGTCAGTGTAATATATATATATATTAGCTCATATTGGGAAACATCCATTGTTCTTCCATAATGCAGAAAATAGATTTGGACGCAACACCACACATCATACGACGTGATAGATATTTCTGTTAGAAATTCTATATATTTTTAGTAAATCTCTTTCCGGTGGGTCTTGTGATTTGTTGGCGCGTAGATTTTAGTGAGTAATAATGTGCTTGAATTTGAGTAAAAAAGAGAGTCGTGTTGTGGCAAATGATGTAAAATCTCTGCTAATCACATTCTACTGACAGTTGATGATGCACACATGACGAAGTCTCATTTATTGAGCTTCTATATTGATTGAACAATTCTATAAAATAAGGGGAGCGACATGATTTATAAAACAGCAAAAGTCGCTTTCCGACAGTGATTTAAAAAACTAAATACGTGGTGAAAAGAAAAGAGTAGTCAAGCCTCTTGGGTTTTGTCTTTGGAACATAGCAGACGTATCTACAGAGGTATCTTTCATTCTTCTCTACGGGAACGGGTGTTGGGAAGATTAATAATGTGTATTATACCGTGTAATGGTGTTAACACTGTGTAACAAATCTACGCTAAAAGTATTAAAACGCAAAGCGAAATATGTGCTGCCATTATTATATGAACCCGTATACGAAAGAACGATTACAACTACTTCTACGAAGAAAGAGAAAGAGAGAGGTAGACAGTCGCTTCTACTACTTTTTTAGTTATAGTGCTACACGGCAAGACTGGGCATCTGTTTACGTGGCGATGATTCGTTCGTCATGTAACAATTGGAATATGGTATAGAAAATGTCTTTCTGAGAAAATAAAAATGTTTAAAGTTCAATTTCGGACACTAGTAGTAAAAATGACACGGTTCCAACGTCGGTAATATACCTAACGGTTGGAAGAGAAAATTCCATGTAAACTCGCGTTTTTTGCAGAAATGGCAATTTTTTGTATTTTTTAATGAATCTAGTGAATTTCTGTATAACTCTAAAACTATAAAAAAATAACTCTAAAACTATAAAAATGTTAACATGATAATAGCAAATATACCTAGTTACATGTAATATATAACATTTAAAATTAAAAATACACAGACAACAAAGGAGAGCAGAAAGTGACTGACTTGGGTTTACTTTCGGCAGCCTCGTAACTCTCGCTTCCCTTATTTTGTCCTTTAGTCCTCACATTCCATGAGCGATGTTTATAACAAAGAGGGAAGAATTACTGTTTTCTGGGTCGGAATCTATCCATCTAACACTTATCGTTGGCTAGTTTTTGACCTTGAAGTAGTATTTTAGCTCCTTACATCAAGGGGCTTCATGCCTTGTCTAGAGCGATTTCCATAAAAATGAATTGCAGCCACAAAAGGATAAAAGAAAAAGATAAACTACGTCCATTAATACCCATTGAACCGACTACTTACATGCCAGCCCGTCGGTCTCGACGAGAAATCGATGTATAATTGTTTTCATTTTCAAATGTTGAAAAAACTTTATGATTATTCCGTCGCTTTCTGGTTACAAATTGCTGATAAAAAGATCTTTTTAACAGCTAAAAGGGGATACAAATGAACTTCGAAAAACATGTCGTAAGATAAGTTACATTTAGACTTTTAGGGATAGAAAGTGACGTCACGTTGCACACCGTTCGATGAAATAATTTATGATTTTGCTAGTCTTTACAAATATTTTTTAATGAATAAAAAAGAGGTTATTATTAAGTTTAGTTTTGTTTTAACATTTGTACTTGATAATTGCTAATTGTTAAGAGCAGTGATTATATCTTATATGGCAAACAAATTAATTAGTTAAAAGTTATAGTTAAACAAATTTTATTCTGAAAAAAGCAACCATAATAAAACGCTTTGTGTCGTTGTTTCAATATACACACATATATATATATATATATATATATAATTTTTACTATTTCATGTATCCACATAAAATTATATAAGGTGATATAATTTTTTATGTATCAATTTTCAGTATTTACTTCAACAGTGCTCGATATGTAAGTAGAGCTAGGTAGTAACGCGTGAGCCTCTGTGTAGCTTAATTGCCATAAATATATTTTCATAGCTTACTATATATATATATATATATATATATATATATATATATAATTTTTACTATTTCATGTATCCACATAAAATTATATAAGGAGATATAATTTTTTATGTATCAATTTTCAGTATTTACTTCAACAGTGCTCGATATGTAAGTAGAGCTAGGTAGTAACGCGGAAGCCTCTGTGTAGCTTAATTGCCATAAATATATTTTCATAGCTTACTATATATATATATATATATATATATATATATATATATATATATATATATATATATATATATATATATATATATGAATAAATTACGTGCTTTAATTGGTTATGACAATGGGTTTCACGTCATTATCAGACGACCTAAACACGATCTTGTAGTTGCTTTGTGTACTTCCGGTTTTATGTAATCATTCTGCTGAAAGTCACTGCAGGTCACTGGATTGCGCTCCGATGAACTGGCTGCTCTGGTGCCCCCTCGACGTAAATACACTAGACCAACTCGGCAATCAGCTAAATCCCATACTCACTGTGGAATCCCAAGATGCAAGAGACCCTTCTACTCCAGTAGCTGCTTTCCCTGTGCCGCCGGCCTTTGAAACGCCCTCCCTGCTCCCTGTTTCCCCGACTGTACCGACAGGTTTAAATCTAATGTAAACAGACATCTCGCTACACAGCTCCCAACTTAGGATGACACCCTAAACCTACACCATTTTTCTCAGTGTCTCCTTACGTGTACAGTGGCGGTCTGCCTTGTTTGGGGTGAAATACGTTTTATAAAAAGATCTTCTGAGCATGGCATCCAGCACTGTACAAGTATAAATCCAAAACTTTGAGCCCATTTCAAAAGCCGATGGTTTGCAGATAAAAACTAAAAGGCTTGACTACCCTTTTTTTCTCCACGTACTTCCATTTTCACGTCACTATTGGGGTGCAGTTTCGCTGTTGACTAAATCACGTTGCCTTGATTATATATATATATATATATATATATATATATATATATATATATATATATATATATATATATATATATGAAAATGGTTATTCTTATACGGCTAAAACCAAGGAAGGTAATTCAATGTATATTCACGTGAAATCAACCACAAACATCAGAAGTAACTGACTTGTAATATTCTTATTTATGCTGTTTGTGAAACAAAACGATTACTGTTTTTGTGAATTCAATTATCTAGATGAATAAATGTAAAATTGCTTTTCTTCTTTTCTCAAAATGGTTCACTGTTATCTAGGTCAATCATACAGCATAGTCTTTTTAAACACCGTATATATATATATATATATATATATATATATATATATATATATATATATATATATATATATATAAATATATATATGTATGTATATATATATGTATATACAGTATATATATGTATATTGTAAATATATATATGTATATTGTATATATATATACATATACTGTATATATATATATATGTATATTGTAAATATATATATGTACACTGTATATATATAAATATATATATATATATATATTGTGTAATTAGGCAACAATCCTTCTTTTATACATATCTGGTTGAACAGGAGTGCCAACTTCTGTTTATTCCTTTTGTGATCCAATCTTTCTATTCGTCGAACAATAGATCCTGTACTATTAACCAAAGAGTGTAGGAAATCTCCATATTTGACGCAAACGTTTTCGACCATCATTGGTCGTCTTCAGGCGGATGATTAATCAATGCAAAATAAAATTGGTGAATTTATTTAAGAAGACGTTTCCATGTGATTAAAAACATTAAAAACATTCAACAGCATTTCAACACGCCTTCGCACCCCTCATAACGTGCATTGTTGATGTTGGGCTTTTTTAATTGAATGAACAATGCTTCCATTATGGGGAGGCGAATACCGCAAAATGACACAGCTAAGATGGATGTACTATCTCTAAAATTATCTTTGGAGATATTATGTGCTGTAAGGTGTTTGTAAATGGAGCTTTGAGGGGAGGTCAGGTGGCAAGTTAATCGACGTGAAATACTGAAATACTGGTTCTAGTCATGCCAATATACCAATTTTATTTTGCATTGATCAATCATCCGTCTGAAGACGACCAATGATGGTCGAAAACGTTTGCGTCAAATATGGAGATTTCCTACAGTCCTTCGTAAATAGTACAAGATCTATTGTTCGACGAATAGAAAGATTGGATCACTGAAGGAATAAACGGAAATTGGCACTCCTGTTCAACCATATATATATATATATATATATATATATATATATATATATATATATATATATATATATATATATATATATATATATATATAGTAGAGCGCAAAGATCCAAACAGACTATGGAGTTTAGTCTATTCAGTTATTATATCTATAGCTAGGAAGAAGAGACACAAATTCATGAAAAGTGATAAAGTCGCCTCGAGAAAATTCGAACCCACAGTCCGCTAATATGATAATAATAATAATAATAATAATAATAATAATAATAATAATAATAATAATAATAATAATAATAATAATAATAATAATAATAATAATAATAATAATAATAATAATAATAATAATAATAATAATAATAATAATAATAATAATAATAATAATAATAATAATAATAATAATAATAATAATAATAATAATAATAATAATAATAATAATAATAATAATAATAATAATAATAATAATAATAATAATATTTCATATATATATATATATATATATATATATATATATATATTCTCACCAACAAGTCGATAACACCGGACATTTTCTTTCTCACTAATTCTATAACACCAGACGATGAAGAAAAAAAGGAAACAAAAAGCACTTTGCTCTGACGAGGCATATATTTTATATTCGAAAGCTTTGTTTAAAATAAATAAATATTATTTATTTATTTTAACAAATTGCATTGTTATGGTTTTTCAAAAAATATTTATACCTTTACGAAACAATGGTTTATAATGTGTCTACTCCTTTCTACTTATTCAAACTGGCGTAATCACGCTCACAGACACCGGACATTTTTCTTTCTCACGAACAAGTCGATAACACCAGACGATGAAGAAAGAAAAAAAAAGGAAAAAAAAGCACTTTGCTCTGACGAGGAATATTTTATATTCGAAAGCTTAGTTTAAAATAAATAAATATTATTTAATAATTTTAACAAATTACATTGTTATGGCTTTTCAAAAATATATATATATATATATATATATATATATATATATATATATATATATATATATATATATATATATATAGTAGAGCGCAAAGATCCAAACACGGACTGTTTTGCCTAATTTACATAACTATTTTAAACAGTTTATAATATAGTAATATTGATGTTATTTATTTGTACATTTATTATCCTATTTTATATATATATATATATATATATATCATGCAATATTTTAGTCGATATTAATAGTAATTGATTAAAGTGATAAAATATGGATAAATTACCTAAGCTTTTCTTTAAAATATAAAATTTCAAGGGAAATAAATTAAATATTTTTAATTAAAATAAATTTATATTAAAGATATGTAATGTAAGTTATAAATTTAAAAGAATACTTCAAGGCAAATTAATAGCCAAGGGTTACGGTTAGTTAGTTAGTTAGTTATGGTTGGAGTTGGGGTTAGATAGTTATGGTTGGGGTTAGGGTTAGTTAGTTATGGTTGGGGTTAGGGTTAGTTAGTTATGGTTGGGGTTAGGGTTAGTTAGTTATGGTTGGGGTTAGGGTTAGTTAGTTATGGTTGGGGTTAGGGTTAGTTAGTTATGGTTGGGGTTGGGGTTAGTTAGTTATGGTTGGGGTTAGGGTTAGTTAGTTATGGTTGGGGTTGGGGTTCATCGGAAGATCACATATTGGGTTTTAAATAACTCGGTAGATCACATATTAGAAGGGCACTGATAATACTCTCTCTTCCTGGTGACACTAGAAGCAAATCTGATGCGTCCTCAATGATGGGTGCGCCACATGTAGCTAGATGTAAAGAGACAAACTATTTATCTGTTCATCAACTTGTCTGTCTTTCCCACGTGCACACGCAAATAAACAATGAGTTTTCTTTTCTGGTTTCTCGGTGACTTCTTTTCTTATTATTAAACCTTCTTGAAAACTAAACATCGGCGTACGAGTGATTATATACACAGACGAGCAAGAACCTGGGTTCTCGACGACGATACGGGTGTATAAAGGTTGGGCAACCGAAATTCGTACATAAGCTTGACAGCTGATGAGTCATTAATAAAATGATTTAAACTTCGCAATTCGAAATCAAGCGCGTATGCGTTACTGAATTACCTAATAAACAGAAATAATCAATTACCTAATAAACAGAAATAATCAACAAGTTTACTGTTATTACCTAATGAACAGAAATAATCAATTACCTAATAAACAGAAATAATCAACAAGTTTACTGTTATTACCTAATGAACAGAAATAATCAATTACCTAATAAACAGAAATAATCAACAAGTTTACTGTTATTACCTAATGAACAGAAATAATCAATTACCTAATGAACAGAAATAATCAACAAGTTTACTGTTATTACCTAATGAACAGAAATAATCAATTACCTAATAAACAGAAATAATCAACAAGTTTACTGTCATTACCTAATGAACAGAAATAATCAATTACCTAATAAACAGAAATAATCAACAAGTTTACTGTTATTACCTAATGAACAGAAATAATCAATTACCTAATAAACAGAAATAATCAACAAGTTTACTGTCATTACCTAATGAACAGAAATAATCAATTACCTAATAAACAGAAATAATCAACAAGTTTACTGTTATTACCTAATGAACAGAAATAATCAATTACCTAATAAACAGAAATAATCAACAAGTTTACTGTCATTACCTAATGAACAGAAATAATCAATTACCTAATAAACAGAAATAATCAACAAGTTTACTGTTATTACCTAATGAACAGAAATAATCAATTACCTAATAAACAGAAATAATCAACAAGTTTACTGTCATTACCTAATGAACAGAAATAATCAATTACCTAATAAACAGAAATAATCAACAAGTTTACTGTTATTACCTAATGAACAGAAATAATCAATTACCTAATAAACAGAAATAATCAACAAGTTTACTGTCATTACCTAATGAACAGAAATAATCAATTACCTAATAAACAGAAATAATCAACAAGTTTACTGTTATTACCTAATGAACAGAAATAATCAATTACCTAATAAACAGAAATAATCAACAAGTTTACTGTCATTACCTAATGAACAGAAATAATCAATTACCTAATAAACAGAAATAATCAACAAGTTTACTGTTATTACCTAATGAACAGAAATAATCAATTACCTAATAAACAGAAATAATCAACAAGTTTACTGTCATTACCTAATGAACAGAAATAATCAATTACCTAATAAACAGAAATAATCAACAAGTTTACTGTTATTACCTAATGAACAGAAATAATCAATTACCTAATAAACAGAAATAATCAACAAGTTTACTGTCATTACCTAATGAACAGAAATAATCAATTACCTAATAAACAGAAATAATCAACAAGTTTACTGTTATTACCTAATGAACAGAAATAATCAATTACCTAATAAACAGAAATAATCAACAAGTTTACTGTCATTACCTAATGAACAGAAATAATCAATTACCTAATAAACAGAAATAATCAACAAGTTTACTGTTATTACCTAATGAACAGAAATAATCAATTACCTAATAAACAGAAATAATCAACAAGTTTACTGTCATTACCTAATGAACAGAAATAATCAATTACCTAATAAACAGAAATAATCAACAAGTTTACTGTTATTACCTAATGAACAGAAATAATCAATTACCTAATAAACAGAAATAATCAACAAGTTTACTGTCATTACCTAATGAACAGAAATAATCAATTACCTAATAAACAGAAATAATCAACAAGTTTACTGTTATTACCTAATGAACAGAAATAATCAATTACCTAATAAACAGAAATAATCAACAAGTTTACTGTCATTACCTAATGAACAGAAATAATCAATTACCTAATAAACAGAAATAATCAACAAGTTTACTGTTATTACCTAATGAACAGAAATAATCAATTACCTAATAAACAGAAATAATCAACAAGTTTACTGTCATTACCTAATGAACAGAAATAATCAATTACCTAATAAACAGAAATAATCAACAAGTTTACTGTTATTACCTAATGAACAGAAATAATCAATTACCTAATAAACAGAAATAATCAACAAGTTTACTGTCATTACCTAATGAACAGAAATAATCAATTACCTAATAAACAGAAATAATCAACAAGTTTACTGTTATTACCTAATGAACAGAAATAATCAATTACCTAATAAACAGAAATAATCAACAAGTTTACTGTCATTACCTAATGAACAGAAATAATCAATTACCTAATAAACAGAAATAATCAACAAGTTTACTGTTATTACCTAATGAACAGAAATAATCAATTACCTAATAAACAGAAATAATCAACAAGTTTACTGTCATTACCTAATGAACAGAAATAATCAATTACCTAATAAACAGAAATAATCAACAAGTTTACTGTTATTACCTAATGAACAGAAATAATCAATTACCTAATAAACAGAAATAATCAACAAGTTTACTGTCATTACCTAATGAACAGAAATAATCAATTACCTAATAAACAGAAATAATCAACAAGTTTACTGTTATTACCTAATGAACAGAAATAATCAATTACCTAATAAACAGAAATAATCAACAAGTTTACTGTCATTACCTAATGAACAGAAATAATCAATTACCTAATAAACAGAAATAATCAACAAGTTTACTGTTATTACCTAATGAACAGAAATAATCAATTACCTAATAAACAGAAATAATCAACAAGTTTACTGTCATTACCTAATGAACAGAAATAATCAATTACCTAATAAACAGAAATAATCAACAAGTTTACTGTTATTATCTAATGAACAGAAATAATCAATTACCTAATAAACAGAAATAATCAACAAGTTTACTGTCATTACCTAATGAACAGAAATAATCAATTACCTAATAAACAGAAATAATCAACAAGTTTACTGTTATTACCTAATGAACAGAAATAATCAATTATCTAATAAACAGAAATAATCAACAAGTTTACTGTCATTAACTTAAGTAACAGAAATAATCAATTACCTAATAAACAGAAATAATCAACAAGTTTACTGTCATTAACTTAAGTAACAGAAATAATCAATTACCTAATAAACAGAAATAATCAACAAGTTTGCTGTTATTTTGGTACTCTACGCCGCGTATCGCCAACGTTTGGGCAAGTCTCGGAAGCGCCCAAGAGTTGACGAAGCGAAAATTGCCAAACGATAAATTGCAGTAAAATACATATATGAAAATAAAGAACGAACAAACCATAGCTAAACAACTGTTATTAATCAAATGTTTATTATTTTTTGTCAAAGAAACCATTGTTAATTAAATGTTTTTAAATAAAATGTTTGTTTTTTTGTGCACCAAGAGATGATTTTTTATATACATATAATAAACAACGAAATAACTGTTTTTAAATAAAAGCTTTTTTTGTTTTTCTTTCTTTTTTATGAAACAACTGTTTTTAAGCTAATGATTTTTTAAATCTCTTTTCAATGTTTCTTTTTCTTTTTTTGTACATTTTCTGGGTTAGGGTCACAGTTAGGGTTACAAAGGTCTAGAAGGTTTTTTTGGTTACTGGTTCTTTTGCGTTGAACGCAGACGATGACGACGAAAAGGATTAGGGTTTCCGGTTAGGTAAGGGTTAGGGTTAGGGTTAGGGTTAGGTTGTCTTTCTTCTTTTTTTTCATTGAAAAGTTTCGACTAGTAATCCTGTACAGAAAATAAAACAAGGCAACTTCAACCGGCACATACAGTCACATATACTGCATTTCTTCTCTTTCGATACAAGTGACCGTTACAAGTGACCGTTGCTGACAGAACTCAATGAGTACTTCGGAAGATGCAACTTGATTGGTTAATAGTTTCGTCAACTCTCGGGCGCTTCCGAGACCTGCCCGAACGTTGACGACGCGAAGTCACGGAAACGCGGTGCGTTCTCTATAAGAGTACCGTTATTTTTCAAGTAGGGGCATACTACACGAAGGGGGATAGAATCGTTAAAACTTCAGACTCCCTAGTGGTCGTTAAGAAGCTTAGTGCTGCTTAGGGCAGGTGTCGAGATTTTGCGTTAGTTGTTTAACAGGATGGGACAATTCTCGAAATGACTTCACACTCACCGGACTTTTACCACCATGTACATATTTGTGTCTGTGAAGTTACTTCAAAGATAATATCTATCAAAACAATACTAGACTATTAGTGAACTGAAGAGGACCCCCACACCAAATTAAACCAATATCCAGAGAGGAATCTTAGTTATTGAGTATTCTTCGCCAAATACCTAGGTGTGCTTGCAACATAAAAGTGCTAATTTGGAGCATATCATTGATCAGTTAGTGTGAAGCTATTAAGGATCAACCATCCTACTGATCAAACAATCATCAAAATACACAAAGCATTGACTGGCGATAAAACAAAGACTGTTGGATATTCATGACTAATACTTTGTGGTCAATTCAAGCATAGACTGAAGGTTATTTGTCCCAAATATAATTGGATTCCTGGAAAGATTTGAATTTTTTAACAATTCCATAGTTAGCATTGGGGGGTACCCTTTAGTTTGAAAAAATAAACATTTATAATAATCTTTTAAAATTTATTTACATTTTTAGAGTTACTTTAAGTTTTATAAAACTTACAGTTTTCGCACGTGAAAGTTCGTCCTGAACCAAACATACTTATTTATTTTGTTATAAAAATTTCCTCTTAAGGGATCATTCTGTCAGAATCGATATTGCTCAAATAAAATCTTTTCTGCCAAGAATGGAAACTCTGACCCAAACATTGCTGAAAAAAATGTTCTACGACTAGATGGTCCCTTGACTTTAATTTCCAAAGCTTGTAGCCTAAAGGTAGTAACAGGAAGAACCTCTCCAGAAAAAATGTCTCTTAAGAGACCGTTCGATTCTGATTTTACCAATTCTTTCTTTTCTCTCTCTCTCTCTCTCTCTCTCTCTCTCTCTCTCTCTCTCTCTCTCTCTCTCTCTCTCTCTCTCTCTCTCTCTGTTTGTGTGACATGTTCCCATCGGTGTCAGTCTCCGAAATTCGGTAGCAATCGGACAGAACCCCCCGAGTGATACATTTTTAGAAATTGCTTTTTTTCTCTGCGTCTTTTGCAACCAGTAAAGTGTCTGTAGTCGAAGTTTAATTTGAAAATGGCGTCTCGCAGAATGAATCTGCCGATCGCGTTTGGCGGTATTTTGTAATTCGGATGGTCAACCATTTATTTCTGTCTTCCGCTGTCCGGTCGGGAAAGAAAACTTAATCGTCTTCAGCGATGCCTTATATCGATATACACGAACCACCAAACTCATTACAGAGATTTATTATATTGTTCCTCTTTTGGTTGACGTGAGTCAGTGGCCTAATGGGTGCCGCTTACGCCTACAGAATCGCAATGCCGGGTTCAAATTCCTATCTGATGTTCACTTATGCGCTAATGTTATATAATAGTAAGGTATCTAGTGGGGGGATTTCTCTGTTCATCCTGGGGTTAGAGTAAGGGTTAGGGTTAGGGTTAAATGTTATGGTTAGGGTGAGGTTTAGGGTCAGGTGTTAAGGTTAGGTTAGGGTTAGGGTTAAGTTAAGGTTAGGTTAGGGTTAGGGTTAGGTTTGGGTTAGGGTAAAGGTCGGGTGTTAGGGTTAGCGTTAGGTTAGGGTTTGGGTTAGGGTTAAGGTTAGGGTTAGGGTTAGGTTGGGGTTAGGGTTAGGTTGGGGTTAGGGTTAGGGTTAGGTTGGGGTTAGGTTTAGGGTTAGGTTGGGGTTAGGGTCAGTTGTGATATTTGTCGAGTTGTTAGCTCGATTTCCCAAGATAATTGGTTGTTGATTCCAGGAACTTTCTTCATTTAATGTACCTTTGTTGTTTACGCTCCCCGATCAAAACAAGGGAAGATATTAATATTTTAAATGAAATATAATTTTTATTTTAACTTTATATGCAGAAACGTTTTTCATGTGTGTCGAAAGGTCGAAATATACCTTTGTTGCTTACGCTCCCCGATCAAAACAAGGGAAAATATTAATATTTGAAATAAAATATCATCTTTATTTTAACTTTATATACATAAACGTTTTTCATGTGTGTCGAAAGGTAGAGCAGCAACTACATTAACGACAAAATCATTCAACACGTGCCTTGTCTATACTTGCTTTTCTCCTTTATTTTTTAGAATGGTCTCTCGTATTGTAAACTTCGGTATTTCCCCCTTACCCTCTAATATATAGTAGATTATCATCACCATATAAAGGTATCTTACCGGACTTGTAAAGTCAGATCAAAATAGCACCGTCTGACGTATCGATACTTGATTTGGACTAGCCTTTTATTTCGTTTTGTTTTTCATCGACTATGTTATTAGTACGAAGATATTTTATTTCACGTCAGTGTTTTTCTGGTAAAATTCGGCATAATGGCATGACGACCGAGAGTTGCCACTTCCGGTTAAGAATGTGCTCAGCAGTCAGCGGTGAATTTAGAAAATCAGTTCCCTGTGTATTTTACACATACGAAAATCTAGACCAACACATAAAAATTGTGAAAAATGATTTTTTTCATTAGAAATTTTGAATTTTATCTTTAGTACAATATATTTATTATAATTGTATACAAATACTCAAAGGAAATATTTTAATAAACGTCACCTTCCAATGTTAAGAATGGCTTTCTAAATAATAGTGTTATTATTTAGAAAGCCATTTTTAATATTGGGCGAAGAGCTTTGTTAACTAGTTTATACTTTCACCTAACAATTTAATAAACAAAAGAAAATGTGTTTGTGTTCAAAAATCAGAATAGTTAACAAAGCCTTTGACGGGGGTGTAATATAGTGGGAATTGACTTTCGCAGTTCGCCGCTGACTGCAGAACACATTCTTAGCCGGAAGTTGCATTTCTCGGTCCTAATGTCAGTATACCGAAAATTCTTATTGCTAAGACAACTTTTAAAGTGGATACATCTTCCTTTACTCACTCATCGAATATGCTTAAACATAAAAGGGGGATAAATCATGTAATGCGTTATTTCCCTTGACTTCTGCTAAAATAAATATTTAAAAACACTTCATATTTTTAAACGTTAAAGGGAGGTTTGTTCGAAACGTCATAAGCGTTACCTAGAAGGAGTCGAGGAAACAAAACAGTTGTTTAACTATTTTTATATATAGTCTCCCTTGTTAGACCGATGTCAAAGCATTGAAATCAAAATCACAAAAGAAGTTGGCATCCTGGGCTTCTAAAATCTTCTTTATTTCAAACATGACCTGATCATTGTTTCCAAAATGGCGACATCGCATGCGCGATTTTAATTTAAGACACAGAAATAATTCAGATGAAGCTAAGTTTAGTGAGTATTGAGAATGGAGTAACAATTAAAAACCACCATGTCCTCATGAATTTTTTTGTATCTCAACATTTTCTTTTATAGACATTTTATTTATAGGCAAAGTTTTTTTTTAAGAACTAGGATTAAACGAAAACATCTATATAGAAAAAAATAAAATCAATACAAAAATAAAGTGTGAAGAGATCGACATTTCGCTCGAATATATTCTAGCTTCATCAAGAGAAAAAGAAAGTCACAGATGAAAGCAAAGTATTTTACATGAGTGGTATAAGAGCAGAGTGAAAATGGCGACCGAACAGATGAGGATGTTATCACTGGTTTCATATGTGATGTTATTAATTTTAGGTTGTTGTGTTTTTACGTAGATAGCTTTCAGTATTTTTAATTTTTTTTAAATTGGTTTCGTAATTAAAATTAACAGCATCACATACGAAACCAGTGGTACCATTTTAAAATGCTTAACATAATGCGATTTTGTTCTGTGATGCCATCCAGCGTTGCTGAATTTAAATTGTCAACGACTTCCTGAAACAATGCAAAAACATTCTCTGCGCGTTTCTCCGCTGTTTTTTTTTTTTTTAATTCTCTCTTTTCTCCAACTTTTTGTTCATTTGCTTTTAACACCTGAGGAAGATTCGACGAAGAATCGAAAACGTTCGTGAAACCTGTGAAACCTATGGAACATTTTTATTTATTTTTTTATTTTATTACAAACATGACCATCAGAAAAATTGAAAAAATATAAAAGGTATAATTAAACAGACGAATTCTGTTATTTTTAACAAAGTTTGCACAAATGAGAAAATGCTGCCTAAATACACATAATATATATATATATATATATATATATATATATATATATATATATATATATATATATATATATATATACTTAGGCAGCAAGTCATTATCTAAGCAAGCGTTGTTGAACGTCACGGAATTTTCTCGTTTGTATATGTTCTTCGTGAGGTTCTCAAACCGTCGAGCTATCCTTCTTGTTTCAGGTGGGAATCCGTATAGTACTTCTGAAGTAATATATATTAACATACTGATAGATAGATAGATAGATAGATAGATAGATAGATAGATAGATAGATAGATAGATAGATAGATAGATAGATAGATAGATAGATAGATAGATATGGACAAACTGATAGATACCTATAAAACATCAACTCAAGTCTTCTTATTTAAAGAAAAACAACCTAATCCTGAAGACGACTATGAAATTAGAAAGCGCTCGAAAAAAAATGGGCGAAATATGAACAATCGGAGAAGTACTATAAGGATTGCCACCTGAAACAAGAATGATAGCTCGACGGTTTGAGAACCTCACGAAGAAGATATACAAACGAGAAAGTTCCGTGACGTTCAACGTCGCTTGCTTAGATAATATATATATATATATATATATATATATATATATATATATATATATATATATATATATATATATATATATATATTTAAATTAACTATTCCCTAGCTCCTTTTAAATTTTTAATTTTAATTTTTAATTTTTTAAATCTTTTTAATTTTTTTAATTTTAATCATTCACTCTCTCTCTCTCTCTCTCTCTCTCTCTCTCTCTCTCTCATACCTCTATTTATTTTACCATGCTTTTAACTAATTCTATTTTAACCCTTTTTAACCCCCCAGAAACCCTTACAGGTAACTACATTTAATTCGTTTTAGCTGCTTCACTTGTCACCTCTGAAATGTTAGAATCTCACTCATTTGATTTTGATTTCTATTTTTAGAATACAATCTCGACACTCCTATCCCGCTTCAGATTAATGCCACCCTCCAAAACATATATCCTACCGCCCGCCCACACCCTCAACCACCCTGTCACTTTAACTTCATCCCCATACCAGCCTTCCTCCTGTTCCTTTGCCTTCTTTTTTAATTTCCTCTCAACTCTCAAAGCGGCTATTTAAACAATCCCGTACCTCATAACCCCCCCCCCCCCTAACCCCAAATCTTTAACTATTTTGCCTTTTTGTTTCATTTGGATTTAAACCTGGAACGAGATATCATCTGCCTTATTTGGTCCTGGAAGTATATAAAAATGGCCAATTTCTCCCTTTTCAATCCCCTTTTAAGTGCGTCTGGACTCACCTATATTTTGAGCACTTTCTCCACACTGCTCCTACGCAAACAGTTTTCTTCACATTCTACAATTCATTTGACTTCTTTTCAACGGAAATTTACCACCCGGACAATCTGCATATATTTTTCACAGAATTTTTCTTTTCATTCACTGCGTTTTTTTAACAAAAATTCCTTTTAATAATAATTTTCATATTTTTCAAATATTTGAACTTTGTATTTTCGAAAGCCAACTTATCCATCTGTATTTCTCCTCCTCTGATAAGATTTCGATCTTTGAAAAGCCTTGGCTTAAGGAAAGAATAATAAACACTAGTTTATTACTGAATACACCTTGCATTGAACAATTGAAATTTGAAATAAATTTGGACAATCGTCGCATATTTATCACTCTTTTTTCTTCTATCTCTCTCTCTCTCTCTCTCTCTATATATATATATATATATATATATATATATATATATATATATATATATATAAAGAGAGAGAGAAATGGCGAGAGACAGAAAGAAAGATGTTCACACGAATGCATGTCTATGTCTAACGACTACAATGACGTAGTATTGTTTATGACATTGGTTTATTAAGTTTACAAAATATTACCGGTCGGTCCGATGCTTCATAAATTCCAAGTGGCTTTTCTTGTCATTTCCTTATCCAGGTGGTTTTGCACGTCAAACTCACTGACTGTTTCAAAATCCCCCCTCTCAACACACGATCTTGTTCGACCAATTACTTTATCATATTTCTCAGATGCTCTCTCCCTCCTGTCTTACTATGTAACATTTCCCGTATTAGAGGATAAAAGGGTTGAATGAATACAGGCGTATACAATGCTGATATAATTAGATCGATATACCGAACGTATGAATGAATAATGTATGAGAGATACTTATCAGGGGAAGGAAAAGAGATAACTTGGTTTGTTTTCAAGATATGACTCGGATAACTGAATCTGATCCTTAGGGTCGAAATAGTTCACAGGAGATAGATAGATAGATAGATAGATAGATAGATAGATAGATAGATAGATAGATAGATAGATAGATAGATAGATAGATAGATAGATAGATAGATAGATAGATAGGTGCAAATGGGAGATAGATAGATAGATAGATAGATAGATAGATAGATAGATAGATAGATAGATAGATAGATGGATAGATAGATAGATAGATAGATAGATAGATAGATAGATAGATAGATAGATAGATAGATAGATAGATAGATAGATAGATAGATAGATAGGGGCAAATGGGAGATAGATAGATAGATAGATAGATAGATAGATAGATAGATAGATAGATAGATAGATAGATAGATAGATAGATAGATAGATAGATAGATAGATAGGGGCAAATGGGAGATAGATAGATAGATAGATAGATAGATAGATAGATAGATAGATAGATAGATAGATAGATAGATAGATAGGGGCAAATGGGAGATAGATAGATAGATAGATAGATAGATAGATAGATAGATAGATAGATAGATAGATAGATAGATAGATAGATAGAACGGCATCCCCACAAAGATTGAATTGTCCAGTTGTGGTCATGCATATTGTTCAGCAGGCCCGATTTATTTTTACAAGTTTTTTTATCGCTGTGGGTCTTGTAGGGATATCTGTACATGTAGATGGCCATGCTGTGCGTTTGTACGACACGCAGAGCACGCTCTCCTTCTACAAAGTCTGTTTCCAGTGACAAGTTGACGCAAGATAACTGAGAGACGATGTAGAGCGCAGGTTTATATCGGAGTTTCCGTCTTCTAGATTGATGATCTAACAAAATCTACGGGTCCATCTCGCCGGGTAGGGTAGCATCGCGCCTGGGTACGATACCATATACGCGTATCCAATACAAAATAAATTTGTTTGTTTTGGTTTAGCTTTGCTATTTTAATAATAATCAGGATACATTTGTACATTCATACATGCATACATACATACATAATGAACATACTTAAATCGATACAAATATATACGCTAAATAGCGGGTAACATTTTGTACCTATACCGTATAATTTCTCCGAATGTGTGGTTTTATAACCGTATGTTTCGCACTGATTATGTCTATGATCATAGTTTGGGGTCAGATCGTCGACCTTATTTTGTTTCTCCTGTGTGTTTCGTGTATCTCATGTCCCACTTGTTTGTTGGAAGGCAAACTGGAATAGACTGGCTCTGACTGCAGTCTTCCTGTTCCTATATTAATCGCACACTATCAGAGAGTGACTGAAAAGAAACGAGTTTGTTTCCATCATTGTACGTGACAGCACAACAACACTTAACCTAAACAAGTGTCGCATTACCTTATAATACAAGATACCTCATCTGCCATTTTTTAAATTCTATAACAATAACAAATAATGAAATTTCAACCCTATAATTCGTTAGAATAAATATGGTACAAGTGAACAATTATTATCCACGTCCCAATCACACGTAGACAAAAACAATACAAAAATAAATTAACAAATTTAGCTGCAATCATGTTGTATTTTTGCTATGCTTAAAAGAATGACGACGAACACTGATTTATTAAAAATATATAATGATATATCTTTATTTATGATATATCTTTATTTATGATATATCTTTATTTATGATATATCTTTATTTATGATATATCTTTATATTTGGTTGCAGTGAACAAGTAGGTGAGTGAGAAACGTTAGTGAAGCACGGGAATTGACGGAGGTTGATATCTTGAACTCGATCGCCAGTTGACTCTCTCAATCTCAATTTGGGCTACTTAGTATAACGATTTGGGATGCCCATGTATCTACCTCTAAACGCCCAATCTGGAAAAGAATTTATATAAAAAAATCAACCTTAAGTAATTCTTAGTGTCCTCCTTTGTAGTAGAATTATTACATTGTAATTTTAATCTCTGTCAATTCAGAAAAACACAGCATTAACAAATCTATAACATCGAAACTGAACTTTAATTCATTTGATAAACAATATGCGATATTTTGTCTCTCAACTTTTCTCTCTTCTTTTTTTCTTCAATTTTCACTAGAATAATTATCACCGTATTATTGTATACAGAGAGAAAGAAAGAAAGAACGTAACAATTTTAAGAGACCTTGTTTAATATTGAAAGAGAACTATTTTTTATCTGTATTAAGCAAACTATATAAAACCTCGAAGTGGATAAAAATAATGAACAGCCGTTAGGGTGAAGGTGAGGGTGAGGGTTAGGGTTAGGGTTAGGGTTAGGGTTAGGGTTAGGGTTAGGATTAGTGGATGAAATCTAACGAAAAGCCGTTAAAAAGTTATTAACTCTTTTTATCAATTGTTGGCCAATTTATTCTTTCAATTTTAGGGTGACGAGGGGGTGGGTGTTATCAAGGTATTGATCTGTCGATCATCGTAGGTAGGGGTGGAATTGAAAGGAGACGCGACAGTTGATTTGAGATTTCTTTTCTTGCTTTCGTCTTCTGCTTTGAAAATTACCATTTATAATAAGCACCATTATATATATATATATATATATATATATATATATATATATATATATATATATATATATATATATATTTGCTCGATTGTCATTTGGAATTAATGGGCCATAAAATGAATAAAAGATACTAGAGAAGCATTAATTCATACACACGTGTATGTAAATATATTGCCCGATCTGAGTAGTTAATAGTTAGATTGGTTTATTGATTGCTAGATATGGGATGGATAGTTAGAAACAAAATGGCATAGATAGATAGATAGATAGATAGATAGATAGATAGATAGATAGATAGAAACAGATTGATATATGTACGAGGCCTGTCTAAAAATATCCGACCTTAGGCCAGAAAAAATATATTTCAAATACGTGACGGTGTTGGGGCCCTAATCCCCTTTCTAAAGTAGTCCCCTTGTGCTTACACACACTTAGTCCACCGATCCATCCACTGCCGGAAACACTTCTGGAAGTCTTATTTAGGAATGGTATTCAGCTCCGCCGTTGCGTGAGATTCAGCAAGTGTTTGGAGAAGATGCGATGTGTAACACAAATTAAGAAGTGGCTCAACTGATTCAAAAATGACCGCACATCAGCGGAGAGTGACCAGCATTCTGGCAGGCCCCAAACTGCTTAGAGTGCAGCTGTTATTGAGAGGCTGCGAAAAAAGAGATAATGCGGAACGAAAATCAGAATGAAAAGAAATGGCTGAAATTACAGAGTTTCAATAATCACTCAAAAAACGAAAATTAAGCAAAATACTGGTAGAACATTACATTTTACAACGATTGGTGACATTTATTCGATGTGCTTCTAACACTATTTTGATTAGTTTTCGATTTTTCACCAATTATCAAAGATCCCCGTGCTGGGCTCATGAACAGCCATTTTTACCGGTCTAACTGTACAAGTCGACACCAGGTTTGTTTTGAACAAAAAAAAACTCTTTAAAATAAGTTGAAACACAAATAAACTTATCCAGGTTAGTAGAAGAGTAAATTATCTTGCCTTTCGTAACATTTATTTGTTGCCTATTTGTTATTTTGATCTTTTTTTCGTTATAAATACCCAATAAAAGAAAGAAGACAAAATATACAGAAGAAAGGAAGCACGTATAGACGGAGTGATATGACCTCACTTCAGTTAATATGTGAATTAAGGCCGTTCGTATATTAGCGCAATAGATAGATAGATAGATAGATAGATAGATAGATAGATAGATAGATAGATATAAATATAGATAGATAGAAAATAAAAAAATAAATCAAGAAACCCAATCTACGTTCGAGCTGTTACAGTCGGTTTCTTTCTAAATTCAAACTACTTTTCCCGCCACTTTGACAAAATGTCAGACTGGCAAACGCAATTAAAATTAATTAAATTTGAGAAATGTGAATTTTCGATAAGACATTTATATATGCGCTGCATCACAGCCAGGAGTTTTTTTTGCATAAAAGGATTAGCATAAATTTTATTGCCGTAATTAAAACCGACACCGACATGTTGAGTCGTTCAACTTTCATTGCGTTTCATCGTGCAATCGAAGAAAGAATTGCAACGCCATTTTGGATGGAGAAATCAACGATGGAATGTGAGATTTTTATGCAAATAAGAGCAGCCAGTTGGTTTTATTGAATTACGATTTTATGAGTCAAAGATAAACAGACAGTTTCTATAGATGCGTCTATAAAAATCTCTGTTCGTCGCTCCGTTAGTTTGTCACGCTTCGGTTTCAAATAAAATCTCCATCGTTAAACGTACAGATTGAATGGACGTATCTTATTTTAGATGCGTAAACATATCTTTGTAAGAATTTATGCTCATTGGTTGGTGCGTCACGCTTAAGATTGAATAGAATTTCGGTTTGTCTGTCACGCTTAAGTTCAAAAGAGGATTTTGTTGTTTTGTCATGATTAAGCTTTAAATAGCATTTTCGTTTTTCCGTCAGATTTTAATTTGAAATAGTATTTTTATCGTTTAATGCGCAAATTGATGGACGCATCTTATTTTTGAAAGGAGTTGGTTGTTGTTGTTGTTGTTGTTGTTGTTGTTGTTGTTCTTGTTCTTGTTCTTGTTCTTGTTGTTGTTCTTGTTGTGCTTATTGTTGTTGATGTTCTTGTTGTTGTTCTTATTGTTGTTCTTATTGTTGTTGATGTTCTTGTTATTGTTGATGTTGTTGTTGTTGTTGTTGATGATGTTCTTGTTGTTGTTCTTGTTATTGTTGTTGTTCTTGTTGTTGTTGTTGATGTTCTTGTTTTTGTTCTTGTTGTTCTTCTTGTTGTTGTTGATGTTATTACATTTCTATCCTATATCCATCCATATTCTTCTGCTTGGTTTTATGAATTGTTGAACTTAATAATCTTCGATATAGGACCCTTTTTAAACAGACATACATGGTATAGTCCCTATTTACTTGCCCATACTCTTGCATTGCCCCCTCTACTTGGGGTCGCGGCTTTTTTCGTTTTCTATACTCGTCCTGGAACGGGCCGTAGCAGTCCTTGCCTCGGCCGAAACAGTTCTTATTTAATCACTCATCATTTTTTAAATCAAAAATCATATAGTTTGCATACCTTTAAATTTCTCGTACCCTCTCTTCTTTCCTCGTCGCGTGGAGGGGTGTGTCGTCTAGTGGTTGAATTCTTTCTTTTTTCTTTCTGCCGAATCTCGCCGCTACAACAAAGCTTCATGACCGACTCCGAAGACAAACAATCCTTTTAACTTTCAATTCTTTTTATTACAGGCGTTAGTTATCTATCGGCTTGGAGATATTCACTAACGTCGAGAGAGAGGTTGAGCAGATAACTACTTTATCGTAGTTACTTATCAATTAAGTCTTAATCATTCGTGGAGGGGAGAAAAGAGATCTTTCGCTTATATTTTCTTACGTAAGTTTCAGATTACATGGTAAAAATCACGTCTGATAGGTTCGCCTCCAAAACCCAGACTGCTAAAACTCGCTTCTCACAAAGAACGAGTGGCGTCACGGATCCCTCTGTTTTCCACGCAAAGGCCCGTGACGTCACAGAGCCTCTCGCAGGTGCACATTGACCCTTGATCTGAGGTCTCGTCACGCGGTGACCCTGTCACGTCTGTTAGCTCCAACTGTGAGAACAGGCCCTATTCTGCACTCGACTGCACGGGTCCGCCCGCACTAAATCGCGCAAACAAAACCAACGATTTCCAACAGATACGTCCATTCCCATAGGGCCATTATCCAACAATACGACGACAGAGTCAGACACAAAGTCGATTTTTAATGCGGAAGAAATCCAGTCCCCCATAAAGTGGCACTCTGGATTAGGATAAACAAATTAATTGAAGGATTTCTTTGTCACTGACCGAGGACAGAAAAGATAAAGTGTTGTATCAGAATAGATACCCCACTTGCCCCAAACAAAAGTCCAAGGTGTTATTGTCTGCTTCAATCAGATCTTTTTCTGATTTAGATTACACATGAATATCACCCTTATTGTATATGTACACCGAGAACCAATAAAATGAAAACATGTATCTCTACGCAGAAGATCCACGCATCTATTATGGTCCTCAAACAAAGTTTCAATTCCAATAACTTATTTTATGACAATGTTTTGGCAAAAATGTGACTTTATTGGATTTTTTATTTTACTTTGAAAAATATTTATTAAATAAACTTTTTTTTAAAGTCCCCCCAAAAACTTATTTACATACAACACACACAAACGTGCACGGCCTCAATTGACATCCATATATTCCTGGACGACACTGTAGTTGACTCTCGGGGCTCGTTCCTAGACGTTCATATCATCCGTCCGATATCTTGAAAAAATCTAACAGTCACCTGACGTTTCCACTGAAATTGATTGGAAGATGAATCAGTCAGTGAGCGAGTTGTATTTGCCGCGCTTCCTTGTTTCAGCGATCAGAGCCGCTGTGCCGGGCTTGACCGCGGATTCCGAAATTTCCCAACTAACCAACGGCATGGGCGAGAACACACAAGCCACGCCCAAAAATTCCATCTGAAAACGAAATTAGATTTTATTTGTTTCAAAAACCGGCTCCCAGCGTCATATTTAGCGATAAAGCAAAATGGTCTGACCCTGCAGAAGCTGAACGAATTGGGCTACGTGACTCTACCTCATCCGCCATATTCACCGGACCTCTCGCCCACCGATTATCACTTTTTCAAGCATCTCGACAACTTCCTGCGCGAGAAATGGTTCAAAAACCGAGATGATACCGAATCGGCCTTCAATGACTTCATCGCTTCCAGAACTCCAGATTTTTATGATAATGGAATAAGTAAACTTGTTTCCCGTTGGCAAAAATGTGTTGATTCTAATGGTTTTTATTTTGATTAATAAAGTTTGGTATAAAAGAATTCATGGTCTTTTGAAGTTGAACGCCAAAAAAACGCCATTGTTTTTGCACCAACCCAATATATCTTTTAAAAATGTTTCGTTCATTTACGGAAAAATTAAAAGAAAATAATAAACGAAAAACTATACAATAGAAAAAGGAAAATAATTCTTTTGTTTGTTTTTTGTTGTTTTTTTTAATAATGGCCACATAAAAAGAGGTTTAAAGTGGGCAGAAGAAGAAGAAGAAGAAGAAGAAGAAGAAGAAGAAGAAGAAGAAGAAGAAGAAGAAGAAGAAGAAGAAGAAGAAGAAGAAGAAGAAGAAGAAGAAGAAGAAGGGCTGCCGGAGAGGAAAGAAGAAGAAAAAAGGAGTAGGAGAAAATAAGAGGAAGAAAGGTTAGACGAAGAGGAAGAGGAAGGAGAAAATGAGGGAGCAGGGTACACAAAGAAGAAGAGAAAGAGAAAAAAGATGAAATAAATATACCTTACCTTCTAAGAGGACGTCACTCTAATTAACTTGTTCTTTTCTCCTTAGGGGACATCACTCTGATTAACTTGTTAGACTATTTATCATAGACGCTATTTCAAAAGATAAAAACTATTTTTTCGACTCACTCGGCATTCTTTCAAAATGAAAACTTCATCTGAATTGTAATCAATCACGAAATCAGTCTGCTCAGATTTAATTATAAGAAAAGAATAATGATAATAATAATAATAATCATTATTATTATTATTATTATTATTATAACAAGATGAACGGATATTCTAAAGATATGTCCATTCAATTTGCGCGTTTAGTGATGAAAATGCTATTTCAGACTAAAGAGTGACACAGCAATGGAAATGCTATTTCAATCATTAAAGTAACAGACCATCGAAAATGCTATTTAAAACTTAAGCGTGTCACACCAACGAAAATTCTATTTAAACTTTGAACATAGCGAAACAACAGAAATGTTATTTCAAACCGAAGCGTAACAGAACAACAGAAAATGTTATTTAAAACATAAACGTGACACACCAACGAAAATGCAATTTCAAACATAAGCGTGACACACCAACGAAAATGAAATTTCCAACATAAACGTAACACACCAACGAAAATGAAATTTCAAACATAAGCGTGACACACCAACGAAAATGAAATTTCAAACATAACCGTGACACACCAACAAAAATGAAATTTCAAACATGAGCGTGACACAACAACGAAAATGAAATTTCAAACATAAGCGTGAAACACCAACAAAAATAAAATTTCAAATATAAGCGTGACACACCAACGAAATGCAATTTCAAACATAAGCCTGACAAACCAACGAAAATGAAATTTCAAACATAAGCGTGACACACCAACGAAATGTAATATCAAACATAAGCGTGACACACCAACGAAAATGAAATTTCAAACATAAGCGTGAAACACCAACAAAAATAAAATTTCAAACATAAGCCTGACACACCAACGAAATGCAATTTCAAACATAAGCCTGACAAACCAACGAAAATGAAATTTCAAACATAAGCGTGACACACCAACAAAAATGAAATTTCAAACATAAGCGTGACACACCAACAAAAATGAAATTTCAAACATAAGCGTGACACACCAACAAAAATGAAATTTCAAACATAAGCCTGACACACCAACGAAATGTAATATCAAACATAAGCGTGACACACCAACGAAAATAAAATTTCAAACATAAGCGTAACACACCAACGAAAATGCAATTTGAAATATAAGCGTGACACACCAACGAAAATGCAATTTCAAACATAAGCCTGACACACCAACGAAATGCAATTTCAAACATAAGCGTGACACACCAACAAAAAATGCAATTTCAAACATAACCGTGACGTACAAACGAAAATCTATTCAAATTCAAACGTGACAGAGCAAATAAATTTCATTTCAGATCCTATTCTATAGATGCTTTGAATTCATTTTAACCTAAAAATCGTCTATCCAATCTGCGCGTTTGGCGCTGAATACACGGTTTCAAACTGAGGGACGACAGACAAATAAATGACGAATCTAAAAACGAACGTTCATCATATATTTTTTCTCTTTTTACATTTAGTTAAGACTCCATTTTAAATGAACCAATCTCTGGACAGCGACATTTAATTATCCAAACGACGTTTTCTTATTATCTGGAGTCGCGTTGTTTCACACGTGACTTGCTTACTTCGCCGATAAGAAAAATAATAATTTGATTTGATTTAATTACAAGTGATTTCATTCTCTGAAGAAAAATCAAAATGAGAAAGAGAGACTTTTTTTCAATTAAGTATATTGTCTTTCATTGGAAATTTTAATGACAAAGTAAAAAATAACGAGTTATTTGAAACTTGAGCGTGACCGACCTCTGCGCGAACGCATTCAAAGAGATAAGGTAAGAAACGTTTTAAAGTCCGTTGATTGGTGGAAAATCGTCGCAGTAAATTTTAAAGTTGAAATGTATAGGATAAAAGAAAGATTTATGATCTATTTGTGTGTCTGTATATGTATGGGTCGATTACGAATGCCCCATATCTATTATTTAATGAAACATTTTGGAGGTAGATACTTTTATTTAACGGGAAACCCACTTATATATATAAAGCTTTTATCACAAGTTAGTTGAAAAAAAATCAATAAACTGCTTGATCGTAGGTTCTCAAAAAGCTAATATAGATTATATTATTTAAATACTTTTCACAAGAAGACATCTGTCATTGTTTATTTAATCTAATTATCTCTAACTATTTATTATGGTTCAGTGACACCTCTTCAGCAACATTGGGAAACCTCTTGGATAAGGATACAATTCGGATCACCGTCTCAAAACGGTTGGGGCTCTGTTTATGTCACCCGCACCGGTGTCGCTGTGGCCAAGTCGTTGACGAGTTTGCCCTTCATCCCCTCTCTTGTCAATTTAGTGCCGGTCGGCCGCCCACCTCGCCACTCTGCACTTAACGACGCAATGTTAAACTAGGACTGAGAAACTTAGCTGTATAACAAAAGCTGCATCGCCGAAGTGTCAGAACTATTTTGAAACCCAGATTTACTTAAACTAAGTTTAGATATTCTGTAATAGAAATGTGAGAGAGCGGATGGGGGCTCGTCTGAAAGTAGTAATTACACTATTAATAAAACTTTTTTAAAAAGAAAGGAATTCTATTCTTATTCTAACGCGGTTGACTTTATTAAATTACGAGAGAACGATTCGTTTGTATTAGAAAAATATTTAAATCTGGACGTGAAGAAGAAAATAAGAAAACTTCTTTCGAATCACTTGATTGATGAGGAACTTTTTTGATGAATCAATTTTGGACGTGTTTGAACATTACATCTGAGCTGAAATTTAAAGAAATTCTAATTGATGCTAACATTATAGAAAAAAAGATACTTATTCAAAAGTACAAAATCAAAGACTAATGTTACACGCGTTTAATTTTATTATTTGAGATACTATCTGTCATCGCCGGCAAGTGTATGGTCGACATAGTACACAACGTACGGACCAGGACTGCTTATTGTATTCGTTATATTTGCAAAGTAGAGCTGCCTCTTTGATATACGAGATATTAAATAGAAATAAATTCTAATTGCTGATTGTCTACCTAAGTAGAATTCTTTTTTTTTTAAACATTATTTTCTTCAACAAGAAAAATCTTATGTGTGAAAAGGGAAAGTATTTCCTATTTGTACTAATGAACAAATAAAATTAGTTCGATTGTTAAAATCTATGTTAAAAATCTAACTTTGCAGAATTACTAAATTGACGAAAAGGTTTGTACACCGTGTTAAATAAATATATATATATATATATATATATATATATATATATATATATATATATATATATATATATATATAAATTTGGGAAAGTTCATTTTGTAAGCATCTTAGAATTTAAAACGTAAGGAAATAGGCAAAAAGCTTCAGAAAACCATTTGTTAGATGCGTATATTATTTTATTTTTTTTAAAAAAAGTCAAAATGAAAATATTTGTTTGGATTTTAATAAAATAATATACGCATCTAACAAATGGTTTTCTGAAGGCATTTTGCCTCTTTCTTGACGTTTTATATGCATATATATATATATATATATATATATATATATATATATATATATATATATATATATATATATATGCCGTTAAATACCACGAAGTTTTCTTTCTTTTTGATATTTTTAGTCAATTTCTCGACTAGGCGAGCGATTCTTCGGGTTTCTGGTAATAATTGATGGATCATGGCGCCTAATGTTGTTTCTTGGGCCATTCCTCTAGCGCTTTCGGTCTCGCGACTAAAAAGATCATAAAGAAAGAAAACTCCGTGGTATTTAACGACACATGTCTAATAAACGACTTGCTGTCAATATATATATATATATATATATATATATATATATATATATATATATATATGTGTGTAAAGGAGTAAGGTTACCTACATTTGTAAAAAGGTTTTCTCAACATTTTTTTATTATTTTGTTATTTTATCATTCTATAATTTTATAATCTTATATAACGCGTTTCAAGCGTGGTGCGCTCTTGTCAGATATGTAAATCCATTTAAAGAAATGTCTTTCGATTTGAGAAGGTGTTGTTTCATTTACGGAAATGTGTTATTGTTTGGTGTTTCTGCACATTCGCATCTTCAGCCTGAAGATTCCCTCCGGGGATGAAACGCGGGAGCCTCTGTGTAGCTTAATTGTCATAAATATATTTTCATAGCTTACTATCTATCTATCTCTCTCTCTCTCTCTCTCTATATATATATATATATATATATATATATATATATATATATATATATATATATATATATATATATATATATGTATATATATATATATATATATGTGTGTGTGTGTGTATTTTTTATTTTGTAACATAAAGTACTTATAATCGCTCAATAAGTTAAAGCTAGAGCTATGCTATATTCAGTATTTTTATGTAGTTCAATATCACATCAATATCACTCAGGACGGATTCATGTCATTTTTTCACAACTTATTTTTTATTTCGCACACAATTGTTTTGGCTAACATCAAGATATTTGTAATATATATATATTAAGAAAACAAACAAAATTATAATGTATTTGAAACGCGTTTGTTTCAACCGTATTAATTGTGATAAATTTTCAGTAAATATTCATAACTGTCTGACTTTTCGATTATTATTGTTTTAAAAAGTGAAGATTTATTCAATTTATTTTTATTACCGTTATCGAATAAATTTAATACATCTTCACTTTTTCTGAAGACGTTCGTTTGTTGATCCGAACGAAATCGGTAAAATCTCTCGTTTCTAGATGAGTTTCCCCTGTATTTGTGTTTTCGTTTGTCACACACACACACACACACACACAAGATATATATATATATATATATATATATATATATATATATATATATATATATATATATATATATATAGAGAGAGAGAGAGAGAGAGAGAGAGAGAGAGAGAGAGAGAGAGAAAGAAGAAAAAAGAGTGATAAATATGCGACGATTGTCCAAATTTATTTCAAATTTCAATTGTTCAATGCAAGGTGTATTCAGTAACTAGTGTTTATTATTCTTTCCTTAAGCCAAGGCTTTTCAAAGATCGAAATCTTATCATCAGAGGAGAAATACAGATGGATAAGTTGGCTTTCGAAAAAACCAAAGTTCAAATATTTGAAAAATATGAAAATTGTTATTAAAAAATAATTTTTGTTAAAAAAAACGCAGTGAATGAAAAGAAAAGTTCCGTGAAAAAGATATGCAAATTGTCCGGGTGGTAAATTTCCGTTGAAAAGAAGTCCGATGAATTGTAGAATGTGAAGATAAACTCTTTGCGTGGGAGCAGTGTGGAGAAAGTGCTCAAAATATAGGTAAGTCCAGACGCATATATATATATATATATATATATATATATATATATATATATATATATATATATATATATATATATATATATATATGAAATGATAACGGTTTAGAAACCAGTCAAAATGCATTTTTTTAAATGAATAAACATGTTTACTTATTTAAAATTCAAATTTTCGACTTATGTAGAGTCTTCATCAAAGAACAACACAAACATTATTTTTATTTTTATTTTTGTACGCGGCTGGTGTCACTTTAGCCGTAGTTTTCCGTTTTTATTGAAACTTGAGATTTATATCTCCGATTCGAGGTGATCTATGCTCCGGGAGGCACGCGTGAGTTTGGAGTGAAAATATTTCCACTCTTTGATTGCACGCATTGAAATTTGAAATTATAACGGGTTTCTAACCGGTCAAAATTCAGATTTTTATCTATAAATAAATACATTTATTTATTTAAAATTCTAATTTTCGATCCATATTAGAAAAATACAGACAATATTTTGTGTGTGTGTGTGTGTGTGTGTGTGTGTGTGTGTGTGTGTGTGTGTGTGTGTGTGTGTGTGTGTGTGTGTGTGTGTGTGTGTACGCCGTAGTATTTCGTTGTTCTTAAAGCTTAAGGTTTATAAAGTCCGATTCCAGTGGATCCGTAGGGCATGCGTGAGTTAGGAATTAAAGTATGTCATATGGGTCGAAAATTAGAATTTTAAATAAATAAATGTGTTTATCTATAAAAAAAAAAATGTCTAAATCGCTATAATTTCAAATGTCAATGCATTCAATCAAAGAGTGGGAATACTTTCACTTCAAAATTTAGAGAAAGGGCAGAAGAGTGGTAGATAGTTCAATGAGTGAAACAAAAATACAAATAAAAAGTAGATAATACAAATATTCCCGCGTAGTAAAGTGAACGCTGTTGACCGAACGACGCTCAGCCAATCAGCGTTCACCACGTTGTTTACGCCAGATGTGAATGTTTATTTAATCATGCGAGTGTAGTTCACCGTACACATGCAGTTCTGCTACACAGCGAACCGCTAATTGCACTGAGTTCAAATCACCGATTCTAAGTCGACGGGCAAAATAAAAGTGTTATCTTTACACTTTAACATTCGCCAAAACAGTTGACCGCACTAAAGATAATAAGAATAACAACTTGTGGCTAGCCTGACTCAGGAGTTGTGTGTATCAATAAATAATCAATAATAAGACATTAAGATTAAAGCCAAAATATATTTTATATAACATATTACATTCTTGTCCTGGGAGACCAAGGGACCATAAGAAAGATATACTACAACATAGTTAACTGGTCAATTGGGGAGAGGAAAATTGATGTTCTTAACTTCTTTACTAAGTCAGCGTTTGAAAAATAAAATAGAACTTTAATAGAATATTCGAATATCTATGTATCTCATATAGAGATCAAGCATTAATCCCGGGTAGTGGCCCCTTGATTTCTAAGAACTTCGACTGAAGTAAAATGAAACAAAAAAAAATAACAGGGAGAGAACTTGAATGCCTACTGTAGAGAACTTGCATACCTACTAGATACTTACATCGAGTTTCTAAGGTCTCTCTGTACTGGGGTTTGTCAGGACAACCTGGCATGAGGATACTTCCTTCTACAAATAAACCTTAACTAAATATTCCAAATAACATAGTATTCGAAGCCCAAGTGATATTGCCTTTGGTAACAGCACTAAGCCAGAAAAATTATCGTTCTGGAATCTGGTAAGAAAGATATACTATAACATAGTTGTTTCTGATTTGGATTAGATGGGGATTGATAATTTGTATTATTTGGGTTATTCAGACTACTGTTCTCATCATGAGTGTTATTCTCACAACGTTTCGGCTGCTGTAACCTTCTTCGGAAATATTTCTGTCGAACTCGGGAATCTGGACAGAATTTCTAACGGAACCCTTTATTTAATCGCATGTTCTCGTTCCGTCAGCCATGACTGGGAGAAGTCATCAGTAATTCTCAATTCTTCGTATCGCACCAAGGATTGAACCTTCAACCTTCAGATGACTATCAATTGGAATTGAATTTGACTTAGTTCCATATCGACTGCGCCACGGGTTCTTGCGGACACTTGTGGTGTAGTTCTAATTAATAGTCATTTGAAGGTTGAAGGTTCTTAGGAAGTGAACAATGAGATAAATAAAGCATGATTAAAAAAGTAAGAAACGCTACCATCACAAATAACAACAATTACATAAAATACATTAAAATATTTAAGTGATAAAAACCGTACATATTTCAAGGCAAGATGTCATAGTTCGGAGGTAAAACGCCAGATTATTGACATAAGCATAGATGCTTTTCTAAGTTAACCATGCTGATAACGGCTATGGGCCAGAAATACATGTCTATGGATATATATATATATATATATATATATATATATATATATATATATATATATATATATATATATATATAATATTTATAAATAAATATTAAATTATTAATACCTACAGACGCTAGCGTTTCAAGCTTAGTGCAGGAAAGTAACAATTTCAGACGGTCGGGGGGCGCGAACCCGGTTCACAGAGTCAGCCTAAAATCTGCAAGCAGTCGCCATATCCATAGATAGAAGACTAGTCGAGAGTGTTCTACGAACGCATTCGGAACTTTGCATTAGAGCTTTTTGACAGTCTATTTTTAACATCCCCGAGAGTGCTCAACCTTAATTTCTTAAAGGGGCTTAGTATAATATATATATATATATATATATATATATATATATATATATGAGAGAGAGAGAAAGAGGGGGGTATATAAACTAGTATAATACCCGTCCCGGGACGAATATAAACAATAAGTAGTTTTAAATTTTAACCAAGCACATATTATTTACGTCTACGCGTGTGCAACGTTCATCAAAAAAATGTATTACTTGATATAACTCAAAATTTGATGTAGAGCAATTCTTTTCTCTATTCAATTTTTTATATCTAAATTATTTTTAAAGTTTTTTTAGATAAGGTGCGAGCACTCCCTTAATGGTAATGTTTACAATAACTCACCGTGTTTCCTAGAAATTATATATTCCTAAATTGATAATGATAGGTTCATTACTTTGATTTTTTCTCCGTACAATTAAATATATATATATAAACATATACATATACATGCACCCCATGAATGTAAAAAATTACAAATAATTAATGTGCCTAGTTACTCACCGTATTGCCTCGAATATATATTCCAAAATGTATAATGATCCGGTTATCAGGTTATCGTATAATTATTATTTGTTATTGTTTTTGTTTCGGGGGATAGCGACTGGTGTTTTTACTGTGCGTTCCTATATTTCGCTCTCCTGGACGTTTTTGTTTTCAGTGGTGGATCTTAAAAGGCCGCTTATGAAAAGAACAAATCATGAGACACAAATAGATAGCGGCAGTGGCAACTTGAGACAGTAGAAAGTGTGAGGGGAAATGGTGGCGGTTGGAGTTACAAGATCACCAGGAGGGGGTGAGCCTGCCGCCACACCTTCTACAGTTATTGTAAAGTCTCCCACCATCTTGATGAGTCCACTCGTCTTGCATTACACAAGCTCACTCCCCCTCCTGATATGTTGTACTTGTGTGATATTTTCTTCAGACCATCATCCTGAGGAAGTCTTGAAATAAAGACGAAACGTTGATGAATACATAAATAACTTTTTTTTCTTTTCCTTTTTTTCATTTTCCATTACGTCGAAACACTATTTTCATTATTCATCATATCTCTCTCATATATATATATATATATATATATTACACGTGTTGTATTAGTTTCTGTAGGTGTAAATCCGTTAAAACTACAGTGTTTATAAAAAAGTAGTCAATAACAAGTAAAGCTGTTCTTTAGTACACATATTTATTCATACAAACATTATTGGTTACATATGTGCATACATGTTTCGGTTGTACTCTTCACAGAGAGTCAACCTCTTCAGACCAAAGAAGTCTTCTTGTCGTCTTTGGTCTGAAAAGGTTGACTCTCTGTGAAGAGTACAACCGAAACATGTATGCACATATGTAACCAATAATGTTTGCATAAATAAAAATTTATACTATATATATACCTAACTTTATATATATATATATATATATATATATATATATATATATATATATATATATATATATATATATATAAATATATATATATATATATACATACATATATACATACCTAACTTTATTTATATATATATATGTACATACATACATACCTAACTTTATTTATATATATATATATATATATATATATATATATATATATATAGTATTGCTTTAGAAGACTATGCGAATGCGAAGAAACAATAAATAGAAAACTTATATAAAATGTTCTTTTAAATTGAACTTAAAAAGTGAAACTAGTAAACTTAAATAACAGATAATAGTACAGTATTCTTGATAGATTATTCTCAAATGAATATGTTTATTAAAATTCGGACGCGTCGTTTACATTTGCCATATGTAGAGAAAGCCTTTAGTTACTACGTATGTACATCGCCTAAAATAACCACAAGAACTTCGTAGAGCAAAGGACATACGAATCCAATGATAAAAGATGAACCGCTATTTGGTTGCGGGTCTGAAACGTATCTATCTTTGAAACTGTTTTCACCATTCCAATTTCATGAACACTCCTATGACGTATGGGGTATTGATTTGATAGGGCTATTCGATTAAGTGCTGCATAATCCCCACACGATCTCCAGACATCAATGTGATACGACTGGTTGTCACCGCCGCAGATGTCATCTGATGCGTCGCCATTATAGTCTCCGATTTGGACATCTATGATCGTCTTCGGTGTGTATGCGTACTCTCTGGAATCGATTGGCGTTCGGTTTCAGTGGCCGGTCGTTATAATGCGTCTAGCTGTAATAAACGAGCCTTCTTCTAAATGAATAGACAATACTGTGCTATTCAAAGTTTACAACTTTTATGATTTGTGTTGCAAATCCATAGAATTTGTATGTATTGAAAGATACTAATAAAAAATGAATCATTCTTATTTGGCTAATAGTGACCACCTCTAATAGTGACCACTTCTATCCCTGTCCAGAGCCTTCATATAATTGTTTTCATCTACATACGTATACGTTTCATCTTTTCGGGAATCCTCAGTGTAGAGATGATTATTCATACCGGTCACCGAACACGAGTCAGTAAATAATCGCATATATATATATGTGTGTGTGTGTGTGTGTGTGTGTGTGTGTGTGTGTGTGTGTGTGTGTGTGTGTGTGTGTGTGTGGATAGATAGATAGATAGATAGATAGATAGATAGATAGATAGATAGATAGATAGATAGATAGATAGATAGATTAGAATTGTGTATTGATGGCAGCAGCATCACCAACTACTAGGTAGTCTGAGACAAAGAATTATGAAAGGGTAAAGAAGAAGAAGAAGAAGAAGAAGAAGAAGAAGAAGAAGAAGAAAAGAAAACAGAAGAAGAAGAAGAAAAAGATGAAGAAGAAGAAGAAGAAAAACAGAAGAAGAAGAAGAAGAAGAAAAGAAAACAGAAAAAGAAGAAAAAGATGAAGAAGAAAAAACAGAAGAAGAAGAAGAAAAGAAGAAGAAGAAGAAGAAGAAGAACAACAACAACAACAACAACAACAGCAACAACAAGACAGAGGAGGATGGAGATGGAGGATGATGGCGGAAAATTGGTTATTACTCCATAACTGTTGTCTGTAAGCAATTATTCGCATTTCTGTAGACAAACTATTATTGAACGAGAAAAGCTTAAAACCTTCTCTTGAAGAATCACAAATAATCGCATAGAATTAATTACTATGGACTAAGAAGCAATTCCATTTCTTATGCAGGTGTAAAATCAGCGAAAATCAAAGAAAGTCGCGCATACTCACACGTACGTAAAAGCTAAGTGTGATTGAGTATTTATATATAAACTACAAATATCTTTGTTTGTCTGTGTGTCTGTTGATTTCTTAGGAAATCAATAGCACCAGATGCAACTTTCAACGATTGCTGTTTGCACCAAATAGCACCAGATGTAACTTTCAACGATTGATGTCTGCGCCAAATAGCACTAGATGCAACTTTCAACGATTGATGTTTGCGCCAAATAGCACCAGATGCTACTTTCAACGATTAATGTTTGCACCAAATAGTACCGGATGCAACTTTCAACGATTGATGTTTGTACCAAATAGCATCAGATGCAAATTTCAACGATTGGTGTTTATTTCTGTTCATAACAGATTCAAAATTATATAGAGAGACAAGCAGAGACATCCAGGCATAGCAGGGCGTAATAGAAAAACGTCCGACTCTAAGTTAGAAACAAACAGTGATGGGTCAGATCCTGTTCTTAATATTAAATTTGACCCGTAATCTAACTTCGAGAAAATTTCAACAGCTACCTGCAGGGGTTTCTCTGGCGTCACCGAGTTCACACAAATTACTTCGGACATAGAATAGCTGCGATCCAACAGTATTATGATTTGTAGAAACATTCGTATTTCAATGTTTGCTAAACAGGGCCACAACAAGTTTGGAAACTTATATCGAATATGAACCAGTTTCCGTGAACCTCGCGTCGGTAGCGTTCGGGCATGATACGTAAACACCCGAGAGAGTCCGAGCGATTAGCCAATCAGCTGTCAGCTACCAAACTAAAATTTTCTACCCAGTAGTAAAGCCAGAAGCAATTGATTAAAGCCAGTGCTTGTTTATTTCCTGTTAAATCCCCCTCCAAAAAAATGAATTACTAAAAGCTGTGTAGTAGTGTCGAATATCACAAAGGAGTCATTTCTTTCTGCAACGAAAGAAAGCTATTGGCAAAAAGAAAAACATGTCAGAAATGCTGTTACATGTGCCGGTTGATAGAAAGAAAAGGAATAACGAACAAGTATTCATGAAGGTGTACAAATGTAGAGCTTGGAATTCCGGAAGAAGTGGTAGGTTTTTGTTTTTTTTTGTTATTTGCTATTTTTCTTGAAAATAAAACTGAAAAACGCAGCAACGCATCGAAGTTATCGTCTGCTTCCATTCGGCTCGTCATCTCTCGGGTGTTTACGTAACATGACGAACGCTTCCGGCGCGAAGTTCACGGCAACTGGTTCATATTCGATATAAGTACCCAAGTCTGACTTTAAAAAAATGTAATAAAGAAAAGAATTGCTCTTCATCAAATATTGAGCTATATTAAGTAATATATTTTTAAAAGTATCGGTCCTGCGCATGAGAATCAATAATGTCTAAGAGCTTGGTAAAATCCTAAACTATTGAACTTATGGAATATATATTCTATGCAAACGGGTAAGTAACGTAGGCACGTTATTTTAATTTTATTATTTTTAGTAAACTTTACCATGTAGGAGGTGCCACCGAAACCCTAACCCTAACCCCTAAAATAAAGAAAAACATTAAAATTTATAACTAAAGCTATATTTATTGCTCATACCCGTTCAGGGAAAAGTATTTTACTAGATACATACTCAACGTGTCACAGGTGGTCTAGTATATTTTATAATGTCAAGTCAATACGATGAAAATGCACAGCAGGTGTTTCAAAATTAGGTTTTCGATATTTCTGTAAGATAATTATAATTCTTTGTGGGTTAACTTATATCAACAAAGGGTCGAGAAAATGTGAGGTCTTGATACAGGAATTATACTTCTCTGATATTTTCAGGGTAGGTGCTCGACTTATCTCCAATCTATGGTTGCCCCTGTAAAACATTCACAACAAAAACTTGTCTAGCTACAACCACCATAAATAATGTTCCTTCCTTTTGCCTGTGTGTCTAAAACTAAACAAACCTTCCATGAGCAAAGTTTCTTTCTAAGAACTACCTGTATGTGGAACACAATACCACGAGGCTGCTTCTCAACTCACTACAACATGGTCGTTTTCAAGTCCAATGTTAACAAATTCTTGTTGAGCCTTCTCGTAAATAATCAAATTTAGCCCAGTTGTAATAATCGTTACCAATCGTCACGGTGTTGTTTCACCGTCCACCTGACAATTAACTCTTATCCTTGAATGGCCTTTGGGCCTTGATAAGCAGTGACTCGTTAGTACATAAAATATAATATACGAAGAATACATTTGAATGAGATTTTAAAAAAATGTGCAACAAGGCAAAGAATATGTCAGTTTTCGTTTTACAAAAATGTAGTCTTCTTCTTTGTATATTTTTGAAGCATGTTGGGAGGAGTACCATACGATGCAACACTGCCTTGTCTGCGATGTACTACCCAATCGGTGCGGCTTGAAAGATCTTGCAGAGTGCCGCAGTGGTGCAGGGGACAGCGTAAGGAGTGTGAGGCTGTTGTGCGGTCACATGCTTCAGGGATACTGTTGTATGACAAAAATGTAGTGAAAGAAAGTGTAGTATCTGTTCTGTCCTCGGTCAGTGAATAATAAATTATTCTCGACTGAGGCAAGTGTACATTTTGTCTTAATCCAAAGTGTCCCTTTTAGAGGAGCTGGATGTGTTCCACATTAAATACCGACCTTGTGTTTAACCCTGTGCTCGTGGGGGGGGGGGCGAGTAAATAAGGGCAGTGCCCTGATAAATTGAAAAAAAAGAAATTCATGGAAATGTGTTCAAGGCTTTTTCTTAGGTTAAATAAATTTAAGAAACGTGATGAATTGTTGCATACATTCGTATAGGAAGGAAGAGGGATTGATTGGCTCAGACTATACAGAGAAAGATTATTTCTCTATATCTGTAGACTACGAGACTAAAATGTATTTTAAACCTCGGAGGTTACTCAATTTAAGGTAGTTTGAAACTTATCAGGAATGAACATCAATGGTTAAAAAGTAATAAATGGATTTATTAATTAATTATAATTAACCTTTTTTACAATGAAATGTTATAATTAGTTTTAATAACGTAGTATTTTATAATTATTTTAGGTTTTAATTCCAATTAAATGAAAAGATCCGTAAATAGCTTTAATATCAAAATAATTTCTGGGTGTAATGAAAAAAATATTTGCTAGTAAAAATGTTTTTGTTTTGTTAAAAAGGACACAAGATTGCAGCAAAATACGAAGCACGTTTAGTTAGAGGCTGTAAATAATGCTGTTTCTGCTTTTTGCACTTGAAAATCTCCAAAATGTCATTAGCCTTAAGGTTCCCGCTCCCTCAAATCCAGATTTCCGTTTTCACTACGGGGTGTAAAAGGTCGGTACGTTTGCTGGAGTGGAAATAAAAATATCTGCTAACATATTTTTATTTATTTAAAAGAACACAAAATTACATGAAAATATCATATTTACCTTCGCCAAGGAGGTTATGTATTCGATCGAATTTGTAACTATAGTGTCCACATCGCTTGACCAATCGTCACCAAACTTGGTCAAAATATCGGTCACGGTTTGTTTAACTTGGAACTGATTTAATTTTGGAATATGTAGATCAACGGTCAAGGTCACAGAAAAGGTAAAAGCCGCACTTTTAGCTATAAATCAGTTCTGTTGATCGTAGAGACTCGTTACTTGGCCGATATTTCAGCCTATAAATACCCGCATCTCATCTGTGCTAGGGAGGTGACGATAGTCAAGTGGATAACAACACGGACTGAAGACTTGGGTGTACCAAGTTCGAATCCAGTCGGTTCCTTAATATCACTTTCACTTAGGGATGTTTGCAACCATTATGTGGTCCCTCCTTCAAGAATGTCAACACCAGAATAAAATCGGTCAACAAAGTTGGACCATCATTGTTTTGTTTAATGTTTTGTGGACCATCATTGTTATTTAATGTTTTGTGGACCATCATTGTTTTTTAAATGTTTTGTGGACCATCATTGTTTTTCTATGTTTTGTGAACCATCATTGTTTTTTAAAGTTTTGTGGACCATCATTGTTTTTTTATGTTTTGTCGACCATCATTGTGTTTTTAATGTCTTGTGAACCATCATTGTGTTTTTAATGTCTTGTGGACCATCATTGTTTTTTAATGTTTTGTGGACAATCATTGTTTTTTTAATGTTTTGTGAACCATCATTGTTTTGTTTTTGTTTTTTTGTTTTTTGTGGACCATCATTGTTTTGTTTTTTAATTTTTTGTGGACCATCATTGTTTTGTTAATGAACAAATTGTATTTGAAAAACGGAAGCGAGAGTGATAGATACCGTATGAATAAGAGAGAGTTGCAAACAACAACTAATGAAAGAAGATAAGAGGGAAAGATAGAAGCTTGGTAATAGATGAGTAACTTGGTGAGTTAATTGCAAATCACGGTTAATTATAACAATTAAAATTTTCTGAAGCTACCTCTAGCTTCAGAAAATTGAAAGTGGGGAGTTGTGCTTTAGAAAATGGAAAGTACGAAAAGCCGATGACAAAGACTCGGGCCTGGAATAGAACGAAGCAGCAACAATAAAAAAAAAAAAGCTCCATTTTGAAAAGTTTTTATTTTTTACTATTAGAAGAAAAAGGAATTGATGAACGCAGCTAACGACATTCCGACAGTTTTTTGTTATCTTCGGGCTTTGCAAATGGCTCGCATGCGTAGTAACGTCTCCCACGTCCGGGCCCATTTTATAGATCATGTCCTTCTCTCGGGGGTGGGGATTCTTTGGATGTTCCACACGCCACAAGACGAAACGACTAATCATTCAAGAATCGGTTTTTCTTTTCTTTTTTGCAACGAGAATAGCATTTCTATAGAAATAAAAGAAAAATGCCGGATGAACTCAAAACGAAAGTATTTTAAAGATGCGACCATTCAATCTGCGCGTTTAGCGATGAAAAATCTATTTCAAACTTAAGCGTGACAGACCAGCAAAATCTATTATTATACTAAAGCTGAGTTAATCAATATTTATTAACCGAATGTTATTTTCCTTTATATTTTAATCACAAAAAATATATGCTAAAATAATCGTCAGTTTGGGGATTGAGTTATGTTTTTTTTTAAATTCCATTTAAATTGTTATAATTAGCCGTGATTTGCAATTAACTCACCAAGTTACTCATCTATTACTAAGCTTCTATCTTTCACTATTATCCTCTTTCATTATTTATTGTTTGCCACTCTCTCTCTCTCTCTCTCTCGCTCTCTCTCTCCTATTTTATACGGTATCTATCACTCTCGCTTCCGTATCTCACTCTCTCTCTCTCTCTCTTTCTCTCTCTCTCTCTCTATCTATCTATCTATCTATCTCTTTCTCTCTTTCTCTCTCTTTCTCTCTTTCTCTCTTTCTCTCTCTCTCTTTCTCTCCCTCTCTCTCCCTTTCTCTCTCTCTCTCTCTCTCTCTCTCTCTCTCTCTCTCTCTCTAAAACACACTCTCTATTAATTAAAAGTCGAAGGTAATAAAGAAAAGATTGGAATATTCCATTATAAACAAAAGGAAATATCACCGATAGTAGTAAATCTATTTAACCCGTAGATGTAAAAGGAGGGAATGTAACGAGCAAAAATAGATTCATTTTTCAGTTTGTCTGGTATTTATTTTTTCATATTTAACTGGTATCACAAACTCAGTTTTTCTGGGTCAAACAATCTAATCCGAACTCAATGGGTGACCCAACGGACTACAAGTTTTTCTAGTGATATTACAAACTCAGTCGTGACAGAACAACGAATAAACTATTTCAACGACAGAACCTCTTATAGAGATTTTGGACGCATCTAAAATAGGATGCGATCATTCAATCTACGCGTTTAGCAATGATAACGCTATGTCAAACTTAAGCGTGACAAACCATTCGACAGACAGAGCCTCTTAATTAGACGCGTGGTCGCATCTAAAATTCTATATGGCTATACGTTGTGCGATGAAAATGCCATTTCACCCTTAAGCGTGACAGACCAACGCAGAGAGCCTCTTACAAAGATAATTGATGAACATGAAACCCGAGTGTAATTGAAATATTTTGGAGGAAGGGGAGATAATGTCTGACTTGGTTTTATTTTCAGATAAACTCAATTATCTCTAAAAGAAATATAACAAAATTAGATGTCGTTTGTGTAAAAATAAGATTAAAAATGGAAATTTCCACGTAGAGATGAAGTTAGAAGTTAAGCTGACGTGTATTGGAAGTTACATCATGGGAGGAAGTACGTGGTAGATAATCTAGAGAGTTTCTAGCTCTTGGTAGTTAAACATCAATAGGTTTTCGAGGCTTTTACCACACCGCATTCATCTGGATGTTCTTGCTGTGAATTACTGTTAGAAGTAAACCAAATCTCAGAGCAACTATTAGAGTTATATGTCGTTCTTTTAATAATTACTTCTTTTATTCTAGCCACATAGAAAGAAGGGAAGGAAAGCTCAACATGTCTGCGACTGCTAATGTCACCACCGAGAGAGTTGTCACTATACAACGAGCCAACTATGCGCGCGTCAAGAGAAACGAAGAGATGTTTCTGTTCTCAACACAACGTTGACCAGTTGTTCACGATCGGGATCGAAAAGTTCCCTACGCAAAGTTACAAGTCGCTTATTACTAGGGCAATGTTATAGAAGATTTGTTCGTCAATCGGTCGGTCTGTCGGTCACATAACAAGGTCCGTGTTTTGAAAAGTTTGAGTGACCCTTTTAAGGGTCAGAGGTTGACCTTAGACGGAAGTCATGAAATCATATGATTTTCGGATATTTTCTGTCTTTTGTCTGGCGAGACTTCAAACATAAAAGAAGTGTCTAAAACGCCGTTCCAATGGGGGCGGGGGCGCGCATGTAAAGTTATCCGTCTACTTATCTCTCTCTCTCTCTCTCTCTCTCTCTCTCTCTCTCTCTCTCTCTCTCTCTCTCGTTTTCCACACGTACGAAAGTAACACGCCCCTCTCATGTTTTATGTGCCTGTTCTTCTCTTTTTAAATAAAGCTTTTCATAAATCAACATCGGCATCGTGGTTTTGCAAATCAACATCGGCGTCCGAGTGGTTTCGTATCCATAGACAAACAAGAACCTTTGTCCACGACGACGACGCGGGTGTATAATCGTTTATTCAGGGGAGTGACAGCTTTGTTTTTTTATTTACAATTTAACAAAGAATAAAATGGCTGACTTGTGTACGCATGAACCGAAATGCATTGTAGCTGTATTTAATTTTGTAATTAAATAAATTTCTGGCGTGGGATGGAAACTCGCTTACATTTTTACCTGGATGTGGTGTGTTTGGAGTGAGGCTTGGTCTTAATTCACGATTAAAGAAAATAATAAAATGGCTGACGTGTGTACGAATGAACTAAAATGCACTATGGTGGAATTTAATTTCGTAATTGAATTACTGTGGAGACAAATACTCATTGGCATGTTTGATTTGTCGCGATGTGTGTGTGGGGGGGTGTTTTTAACTGACAATGTAGTGCAGGATTGCCACCCTCAAAAGTAAATTTGCCTGAAAATATTTGAACGACGTTTCCAACCCAAAATACTGATTTTTTATCCGCGATATAAAAATGCGTTAATAGAACTATTTGTAAATATCCACAAACAAGCAAGAATCTGGGTTCGACGGTGGCGGCACACGGGTGTATAAGGGTCTATACACACCTCGGTAAGTGAAAATATAACAGGTCTACAGTTTCATCGTTAAACGCGCAGATTGCATAGACGCATATTAAGAATGGATCACTCATTGTTTTCTTCTTTGGTAGATAATGAGTTCACGAGTCACCTGACGTAAATTGTTAATTACTGATTGCCTGGTAGAGGTAGTACCTATATATCTGTATACATGTCCCTATTTACTTGGTCCCCAACGAGAGAGAAGTAAGGCACAAAGTGGGATTTTAATGTGGGGAAAATCCAGCTCACAAAACGGGCCACCCTGGATTAGAACAAAAATTACATTTTCTCAGTTTATAAGATTTCTCCTCCTATGGCTGAGGTTAGAAGAGATAATACACTTTGATCCTAGCCCTAACACCGGTAAAAAGAAGTTTATTAAACTCCTTATAGGTTATTAGACATAGGAACATGACATTTGATACCAATGATCTCCTGCCGATATGTATTGTCTTATTTACGTGAAGCCCCCAATGCAAAAACTAGCCCTAAGAGGAAAACCAAAATGGTGACCAAGACGCTGTAACACATGTGGACCAGACAATCACGAAAGAATAACAAATATAAAGAGTCCAGTCTACCCAACTACTTCAAATATCTGGAAGAATAGAGAAATACGTTTATATATTGGTATTTGCGTAATGTGAAGTTAACTGTCCTCGATGGAACTTGAACTCTTGACGCGAATTTCGCATCTAATTGATAGCCATTTGACAACTGGCCGTTTCTTATTGACTGCGCGCAAAAGTTTCCATTAAAAAGAAAAAACATTTGTTCTGCTTCATGTTCAATTCTTTTACTGCCGATTTACGCGCCAGTTTTCAGTTTCCGCTCGCTTCCCTCGTTTACGTTTGCAAAGCGTATAAAAGTTGAGCACCTCAAAATAGTTTAGTCTTATTTTTCATCATTATTTGTGTCTTTTCTCTTTTTAGTCCATATCATTAATAATAATAATAATAATAATAATAATAATAATAATAATAATAATAATAATAATAATAATAATAATAATAATAATAATAACAACAACAACAACAAAATCTTTGCTTCCAATGCTATTGTTGTTATAGTTAATAAATCTTATTATATTTTGCATTAGTTTCGTACAAGTTTATCTTTTTATCATTGTTCGTTTTTGGTTGCTCTCTAAGCGCCATCTTCCTTCATAAAACCCTGATTGACACACAAAATGGCTGTCATTAGCAGGCCCATTTTCCCGCCAAATCTTTTTCCCCAGTTGATGGCACATGCGCACTCTATTTTCCTTTTATTCTTTCTCCTCGACTGGTTGCCATTACCTTTTTCCCCATCTTCTGTTTTTCTTATGTAACTGGCCTGTGTTAATTTCATTCTTTCTTTTTTTTTTTTTTTTTTTGCTTTTTGACATTTTTTTATCAAATATTTGTTTCTTTGCTTTCTCGATATTTAGAAGCAAACATTTTCTATTTCAACTATTTGCGTTGTCTTTGTGGGGTTTTCTCTGTGTATGTGTTTTTTTTTTTTTTTAACATCCTCATGCAGGGAAAATGGCGCCGATGCATCACCCTTTTCAATAGAGATCATATCAGAATAGTCAACAATAAAAGGAAGAAAGCAGAAAAAATATGGCCGACAAAATAATCAATGTGATGACAACCAGTCAAATGGAAAATATGGAAAATATTAACAAAACTATAATAATAATAATAATAATAATAATAATAATAATAATAATAATAATAATAATAATAATAATAACAACAACAATAATAATAATAAGAAGAAACATAATAATAATAATGATGATAATAATAATAATAAATATAATAATAATAATACTGTTGATGATGATGATGATGATGATGATGATGATGATGATGATGATGATGATGATGATGATGATGATGATGATGATGATGATGATGATGATTATCTAGGACCTTGGGGAGGCTTATTGCCACCCAAATCCTTACCAGCGAGAAACCAATGGTAAGCGGCTGTTGCGATACCGCAAGGTTATTTGCGGTGGTTACCGAAAAGAGGTGGAGAATACAGGAAATCTGTGGAGACTTGTTGTCACTCAGATCCAGGGAATGCCACCGGTTGTTGCCTGTGAGCAATCACTGATGATGACCTGTGTGAGAACTCCTAGTTAGTACAAATAATAATAGTGACAATGACGGTAATGACGAAAACATCTGAAATCTAAAAGAAAACTCCTCGAATGCAGAAACCAACCCACATAAACTAGGAACACTAGCCAACCACATAGAAGTTGAGATTTAAATAAAACTAAAAACATAGAAAGAACAACACTAGAAACAAAGGGAACTGAAACTGCAATAAATCTCTTAAATTGCCACCACAGGGTGAAAAGCAAAGGGTCAGAAAAACGAAGCAAATTCACTGGACTTACCAGAGAATTGAAAGGGATATGGAGCATGAAAAAAGTAACAATAATACCAATAAATGTAGGAGCACTAGAAACAGTCCCGAAATCCCTAGAAAAAGACTAGGAGAAATTGGAATCAAAAGGAAGACTGAGACTATGCAGCGGACTACAATGACGAAAACAGCTGAAATCTAAAAGAAAAATCCTCGAATGCAGAAACCAACCTACATAAACTAGGAACGCTAACCAGTCACATGGACGTTGCAATATAAATGAAATTAAAACCTAAAAAGAACAACACGTGAACCAACGGGAACTGAAAGTGCAAGAAATCTTATAAATTGCAAAAAACACGACCATGCACATGCACATGCACATGCACATGCACATACCACGGTTGATACCACGCAGATGATTGTGAATGGTCAAAGAGGATGGAAAGACCTAGGAGGGATAGCACTAACCATACCTCCACTGAAGGGGTGCGATTAGTACTGGTAGAACCTTGGGGAAGCTTATTGCCACCCAATTCCCAGGAACGACCAATGATCGTTACCAACGAAAAATCAACGGTAAGTGGCTGTTGCGATAACGCAAAATAATTAGCATTGGTTATAGAAATAGATGGAAAGTACTGGAAATCTGGTGTCACTTGTTTTCACTCAGGCTTCAGGGAAAACTACCGGTTATTTTCAGTAAGCAATCGCTGATACCGACCTATGTGAGAACTCCTTGCTAGTAAATAATAATAATAATAATAATAATAATAATAATAATAATAATAATAATAATAATAATAATAATAATAATAATAATAATAATAATAATAATAATAATCTTACATAAATATCGTTGCAACAACTGACAGCTGGGGGACTGCACTTTACTAAGATAAAAAATACAGAGAGGCATTTTCTAATGAGACTCCCTATTACCACTATTATTTATCATAGCCATAATACCACTCAACTACATACTCAGGAAATGTGATGCCGAATACAACTTTACGGACACAGAACAAAGAATAAACCACTTCATGTACATGGACGACCTGAAGCTATTTGAAAAAATCAAAAAGGAGCTGGAACAGCTGATAAATACGGCCAGAATCTTCAGCCAGTACATTCAAATGGAATTCAGAGCGCACTGCTAGAGATGTAACAGGGAAAACCGAAGACAACAGAGGGTATGGAAATGCCCAACCAAGAGGAGATGAGGGCGCTAGGAGAACAAGATAGCTATAAGTATTTGGGAGTTTTGGAAGCAAACACCATCAAATCTACAAAAATGAAAGAGAAGATTGGAAAAGAATTTGCGAAGAACAAGAAAACTCTTAGAAACGAAATTATATAGCAGAAATCTAGTAAAAGAAATAAACACGTGGGAAGAATTACTAATAAGATTCTCTGGGCCATTCATAGGCGTGAATAAAGAAGAAATCAGGCACCATCAACAGAAGACTAGAAAATTAATGACCATGCATTACGCATTACACAAAATACGATGCGGACAAACTGTACGTGAAAAGAAACGAAGGGAGAAGAAGGCTGGTAAGTATAGAATAGTGTGTGGAAGACACAAAAAGAGCTGGAGAAATACATAACCCAGAACACAGAAAGGCATATCACCCCAGCAAGAGACACCGTCCCAATGAATAACTCAGGAAGCACCGAAACCAGAAACAAAAAGACAAGAAAAGTGTGAAGAAAAACAACTACATGGACGTTTCATAAGACTGACAAGAGAAGAACCCCACGTAAATAGCTGGGCATGGCTAAGAAAAGGACACTTGAACAGAGAAATGGAATCTTACTGACGGTTGCACAGAACAATGCGATTAAGACAAACTACATTAAAGCTAAAATAGATAAATTTAGGGAAACAGAAAATGCAGAATGTGTGGACAAAGAGACTAAAGAGTAAATCACATAATAAGTGAATGCAGTAAACTACAGGAACAAACATGACTGTATGGGGAAAGTAGTACACTGGGAACTATGCAAACGACTGCATTTCAGAACCGTGGACAAATGGTACATTGGTACAAACATAAACCAGAGTCAGTACTCGAAAACGAATGTCACAAAACATTTTGGGACATGGAGGTGCAAACAGATAAACTCATACAAGCAAGGAAACCGGGTGTCATAATAATCGACAAGAAGGAAAAGTCCTGCCAAATCGTAGATTTTGCTGTACCAGCGGACCACGGGGTGAAGACAAGGAGACAGAAAAACGAAGCAAATACACGGAACTCGACAGAGTATTGAAAGGGATGGGGAGTACGAAGAAAATCAGTATAATACCAATAATCTTAGAAGAAGAAGAAGAAGAAGAAGAAGAAGAAGAAGAAGAAGAAGAAGAGTGGAACATAAATGGATTCATTTTATTAAACTCTCACCATAAAATTATTTCTTTCAAGGTTTTCAATTTGAATGTGTTGTTAATATACATGTGTTGTTAATATACAGGGTGATTGGAAAGTTATTCCCTATTATTATTAAATGCTCGTAATTTATTACTGAAATATAATTTTTACAGGAAATGAATATGATAAGAATGGGATTTTATTCAAAATTCGATATGGGTGCCAGCAATCGCCACCAGCTTCTAAAGCTGCCTGGAAACCGCATTAACTGATTTCATAAGGAACTTTTTGTATTATTATTCTTTTTTTACTAATGAGTCAACACTTATCAAAGCTAAAAACCCACTCAAAGATTAGGGCTAATAAGATGGATAGATTGACAGATGAATGGTGATGAATTCTATGAGAGTATTGAAACCATCAGCCGATCCAGAAAACAGCATTTTTTCCTCATTGTAAAAAACATCGCTCGTGAGGCCTAAAGGAAAAAATAACGCATAATTCATAAATCTTGCACCCCCCCCCCCCATTCATAACTCTTGTAAGAATTATATGTCAGTAATAACTTTTTTTTACATGGTTCACCCCAAACAAGGCAGGCCGCCACTGTAGACGTAAGGGGCTACTGAGAAAAAAGAAAAGGGGAGAAGGTTGAGGGGGGTCAGCCTAAATTGGGATCTGCGCAGCGAGATGTCTGTTTACATTAGTTTTAAATTTCTGCATGTCAGTACTGTCGGGGGAAACAGGGGGCAGGAGGGAGTTCCAGAGGCCAGCAGCACGAGGAAAGAAGCTATTTGAGTAGAAGGCTCTCCGGCATCTGGGGACTTCCACAGTGAATGAATGAGATTTAGTTGATTGTCGAGTTAGTCTAGTGAATTTACGTCGAGGGGGCACCAGAGTAGCCAATTCATCGGAGCATAATCCATTGAAGTATTTGTAAAACAAACATAAGGATGCTATATTGCGGCGATGGGACAGGGACTGGAGCTTGGTTGACAGTGAGGGACCTATTAGGTTGGCGACTCTTTTTTGGACCTTGTCAAGGAGGGAGAGACTAGTAGATGATGCACCAGCCCAGATGTGGCAACAATACTCGATGCATGGGCGGATGGTGGCTTTGTATAGATACAGGATAATGTCAGGTGTGAGGGGTTTACTAGCACGGTAGAGGGAGCCAACCTTCTTTGCGGCAGCCTTGGCAATGTCTTCAATGTATTTGTTCCAATTCAAACTAAATACAAGTATAACGCACAAGTATAACGGGTTACTTTCCAAGCACTCTGTAGATCAGTTATAATTAAATACTATTCAGAAAACTGTTCGTGCTTCGATGTTCACTTATTTTCAGATATACATAATATTTTTCCGAGAAAAAAATATATTTTCGCTCAATTATTTTGAAAGGTTGGAAATAGTAGCAAGTGTTCATCTTTTTTTCTGTTTTTCAATCGGAAGTATTCATTTCCCTGGAAGAGATGTGTCATCATGCACGGAATAGGAAAGAAGTGAAAACCTCCAGGGAAATTCATTTGGAAAATAAATGCATCGCTGTCTCTTAAAACACGCTCGAGGCTCTTCAATGGTAAAACGGACGAATGTCTTATTGCTATCGGATATTTTAGAAGTACTTGTGGAATGTGTAGTGAATCTTCCAGAGTTTCTGATTTTAATGAATGTGAAATATGGTCCACCGGAAGTCAAATATGGTCAACAGGAAGTAAAATTTAATTGTCTATTGAGCTATCTTCCATTTGGAGAGTAAAGAAATATTCTGTACGGAAAAAGAAAAACACATGGAAAAACGAAATGAAACCAGCAGAATAACAGAATTAGAATAATTAATAACTAGAATAATTTCATAATTACGGAATTATAATGAAAAGGAATAGAAATAAAGGAATAACATTTAAAAACTGAAATTAATTTTTCAATGAATCTGAATAAGCACATGACAGAAAATAAGAATTGATGACGGAATGAAATGAAAAACAGGAATTAGAATGACGGAATGAGAATGCAGAACACAAATCAGAATAATGGAATAAGAATAAATTAGAATGAAAATGGGAATTAAGATGATATGATAACAATATGTCAGTTCATATTATATTCCAATTTGCTCTGTTATCACTAATTGACAATCATCGAGCTTAGTCTTTTAAGGAGACTGCAAAGTAAAAGGGCACTGATAGCATATGCTAATACTTACATTGTCATTAATAATTATATATATATATATATATATATATATATATATATATATAGAGAGAGAGAGAGAGAGAGAGAGAGAGAGAGAGAGAGAGAGAGAATGAGTGAGTGAGAGACAGTACGTTGGGACAAATGAATTTATAATATTATTTATTTCAGTTCCAAAAATTCAAGATCAGCAATTATTAGGCGTACGATCGTTTCTAAGACGATTAAGATCTTTAGATTTTTTGATTTTTTACTTTTTAAATTTCTTCTTCGGCGCTTTTTATAAAATATCGCAAATAGAAGTCAAACAAAAACATGTTCTTCTTATTTTAAAAATGTATATATCAAGTATTACAGGTAAAAAGAAAAACACATGTAAAGAAATATTTAATACGTCTACTACTACTACTACTACTACTACTACTACTAATAATAATAATAATAATAATAATAATAATAATAATAATAATAATAATAATAATAATAATAATAATAATAATAATAATAATAATAATAATAATAAAAAAAATAAATAAATAAATAAATAAATAAAAAAAATAAATAAAAAAAATAATAAATAAATAAAAAATAAAAAAATAAATAAATAAATAAATAAATAAATAAATAACGAGAAAATATATAATGGATTTGAACCCCAAAATTCAATATTAGGGGATTAGTAAATTATAATAAAAATAGTAATTATTATAATCGATAAATATAATAATGATAGTATGAAATGGTCTAAAAACCATAAGTCCGTGAAAAGTTAGTATATATGTAGAAACATCATGCCACGAGTCAAACTGCCTTGTCATGCAGTCAAAATATAAGAACCATTCCTGGATTTTATTTATTCTTCCACTACATAATATTATATTCAAATGTGATTTTTTCAACAACTGCATTGATACATTGATTTTCTTTAAACTAATTTTGCTTTAAGCATATCTTAAAATTCTTGTTGCCAATTTTCAAATTAATAATTGCCAATAATCAGTAATTTATTGGTTTATTACCTTCTGAGGATAAAAGTAATACTTTCAAAATGCATGGATTAAAGGTCATTTTATTATATTCCTTGTTTAAACACGTAGTGATCATAATAAACTTGTAAAGTATGAAATATTACTTTTCTCATCATTTCAATATTTCATATATATATATATATATATATATATATATATATATAACGTAAAATATAATAACACGAAATTACATGATTGTCGATGCAATAATTTATTTCAACCTTGCGGTTTTATTCAAGCATCCAACTTAACAATTACATTTTTGATAGAGTATCAAAAATGTAATTGTTAAGTTGGATGCTTGAATAAAACCGCAAGGTTGAAATAAATTATTGCATCGACAATCATGTAATTTCGTGTTATTATATTTTACGTTATTATTGCTCTGTTTACCACATTGAGCTCTATTACCCGGATTTCTTCCTGGAATTATTCCATTATAACACTATATATATATATATATATATATATATATATATATATATATATATATATATATATATATATATATATATATATATATGTGTGTGTGTGTGTGTGTGTGTGTGTGTGTGTATAATTTTTTTGAGAATAAAAAAAATGAGAAACTTCGTGTATTTTAAGCCTCTTACTTGGATTTTTATAATATGCATAAGAATATAAAAAAATGAATAACTAATAATTTTATCGAGATATTTGGCAATGAATCTATTCTTGTGATTTTGTTTTCTTTATGTGACTTTTTTGGACATTATGTTGGTAATTGTCATTTACGAAAATGTTAATTACCCAGTATTAAATGTCTTATGGTTCATTGTATGACTTAAAATAAACATTGTCTTGAAACAGTTGTAAACAACTATAATAGCAATTATACCTTTGTGTGTGCTTTTTACTTTATTTATAACATGATTTGAAAACACAGGAGGGTTCTAGGGGTTGAGGGTTCATATCCTTATTACAGGCGATAATAACTAAGAATATATTATATATATATATATATATATATATATATATATATATATATATATATATATATATATATATATATATATATATATATATAAGTAGAATGAGAAAATGAGAATTAAAGAATGACAGAATAATTGATTGGGAATACAAACAAGAATTAAAATAAGGACATCAAAATAGCAAGAAATGTGTAAATCTCTATGTATGTAAAAAATAAAGTGCGTTGTGTTTCTCCTGTTAAATATTGGACGACTAGACCCGCTAGTATATAAATTAGTTAATTGAAAATAACAGGAAATGGAAGTTCAGTCGGGGTCAACTTGCTAAATTCCAAATTATAATTAATACACTGTGGAAATTGATAGAAACAGTTTGTCAGTGCATTGGCGACATGAATTTGAACAAATACATAGAAGACATTGCCAAGACTGCTGCAAAGAAAGTGGGACCCCTCTACCGTGCTAGAAAACTTCTCACTCCTGACATTGTCCTATATCACTACAAATCCACCATCCGCGCATGCATTAAGTATTATTGTCACATCTGGGATGGTGCACCGTCCACTAGTCTCTCCCTCTTAGACAAGGTCCAAAAAAGAGTCTCTAATCTAATAAGTCCCTCACTATCCACCAAACTCCAGCCCCTGCACCATCACCGCAATGTTGCATCCTTGTGCTTGTTTTGCAAGTACTTTAATCGAATGTGCTCCGATGAACTGGCTACTCTGGTGCACACTTGGCGTAAATACACGCAACCAACCCGACAATCAGCTAAATCCCATACATTCACTGTGGAGGTCCCCAGATATCGGAAAGCCTTCTACTCCAATAGCTTTTTTCCTTGAGTTGGCGGCCTTTGGAACTCCCCTCCAACTGCTCCCTGTTTCCCCGACTGTACCGACATGCAGAAATGTTAAAATAGTGTGAACAGACATCTCGTTGCACAGCTCCCAATTTAGGATGACCCCCTAAACTTTCATCATAATTCTAAGTAGCCTCTTACGTCTACAGTAGCAACTTGCCTTGTCTGGGATGAACTAAGTTTTGTAAAAAAACGGATGTGACGTCACATGGCTCAAAGATAGGATTTATCAGTTCGGTGGAAGCACTTACTACATATGTGGACATGTTAAATGTCCAGATAAAATATAATTTAACAGTGATTATCGATTTGAATTAAATATTTTCATACGTCTATCATGTTGTTTGCATATATGGTTGTTTAATATAAGATGAATGTTCTTTTTTGTAGTTATCTTACTTGTGACACGATGGGGAGTTTGTCGGTGCATTGGTGATTGTTTAATTGGACTCCAACTTTCTTTTCATTAATTATTCTATAAGTAATTTATACTTATAGAATAATTAATTAAAAGAAAGTTGGAGTCCACACACTTTGTGGTGACAAATATCGCCAAATTTTATTAAACGAACGATTTAATTCAAAAAGTCATATTCTTTTTATTTAAGTGGCAGCCCAAAACTTCACTTTTGATTACGAAGAGCGAAAGTTGAAAAGGGTTATGTTCAAATCGTGATTTGTGTGCGTCTCGCTTTTTTTCTGTTCGGAGTCTGAACTGTGCGCCTACTGTTTCCGCCAGTCAGTGTTTGAAGGCAGTGTAGCGGGGAGCAGGAGGAACAGCCGACTACCGTGAACGAAGACACTTGTCTGCGTCAATCAAAGATACGACGTTTGGTTTGCTGATTGTACAGAGGAGAGCTGCCGGCGCGAACCTGGAAACGCCCACTTACGAAAAATGTAATTTAATTTTCGAAAGTAAATGGCAGCGGGCGACTTATGTTGCACATGACTCATTAGCATAAAGTGAGATGTCGCCGCTATAAAGAACCCGACAAACGTGATTTTGGCAGATACGTTGGTCGGAGAAAGTGAATGGAAGAGAAAGACAAAGTGGCGAATTATTTTTGGATAGACTTTTATTTTTCGTAAAAGGCAGAAGTGACGACAGAATAATTTCAGGGTCGAATTATTTTTGGCTAAACGTTGTATTGACACGTTCATAGAGGAAGAGTTATTTTTGGATTAGCTATTAAGAAATATAATCATCCTCATTATTGAACCATCATGACGTCAAATATAGAATTGAAAATTTGAAACTGAAAGATAATAGAACGAATTAAATATATTTTCAATAAATTTCAATGAATTTTGAAAATTGAAATGTATCATTTTTTAACCGTTTGACCGTTTGATGTTTGTTTTCATGTCGATACGCATGCGCGTGTGTATATAAATATCACTTCCTTTTCTGTGTGAATCTCAACTGATTTAATCCCAGCCTTGTCCGTCGGTGACATGTGGCTTAAAGAACGTCTACTCATATTTGAGGAGGATTACTCGAATCTTTAATTTTCGTAAGGTTAACATTAGACTGACATTTTGTTCTATTGAAAAGAAAAAAACGAGTCTACTCGTATTGTCCATTTTTATGACAATAGTCCTTTCGGTGTTGAGGTATTATAAACGAGTCGACTTTGAATGGACAATGCTTGTCTGCCGTGGGGGTGCCTTGATGACGTGAATGCCAGGGTCGATGACAATTCTCAATTTCCCAGACGTCGTCGTAAAAATCGAACGTTTCGATTACCAAAGACACGCCGACAATCTTAGGGGAGTCATCGCTTTTTTTTTTCCTCAATTATTCTCTTTTTATTAGATCCTAACGTGTTTGAAGAAAACATTTTATATCGATTTAGTCATCAACAACGTCTGGAAACTTTTTCAGTCGGTGTCTTTGGTGTAGAAATATCACAAGATATCTTATTTAGTTCTACGCATAATACCCGTCAAAAATATATTCAAGTATGCATCGACTATTCTAAACAAACTGATTTCTAATACCTATTCGGCAACAGCACTGAAGAAGCCTTTTGAAAACATCTTGAATTTATTAGAAAGAGAAAATATGTTTTGAAAATAGGCAGAAACAATTGTATGAATAAAATGTTTTTAAACAAATCTGAAACATTTATTAAATTAATATATTATAATTTGACATCTAGTAATGTATACACTATTGAACTATTAACCCAACTTTTGTGTAAATTTAAAGGAATTTAAATAATATATATATTTAATGGACATAATACATTATTTTGATTATCCGTCGGTACCTTCGGTTTCACAAAAACACTGGAAACTCAACCCGCGGGATTAAGGATACCAAATGTGACCGATGATAATGTGGCAATTCTCCGTCCGGTGAGTTTAAAGAAAGACTCTGTGTATATTTATAGAATGGCTCACACGTAAAATGTTGAGGAAGGCGCCAAAAAAATAATGTAATAAAATAATAAATAAATAAATAAATAAAAATGTTAATGTAATCTTAATATAAGGGAATATTTCAATATTTAAAAAGTACAAAAAAATATTTACATAGTTAAAACAAAACACTAGCAAGCTTCGTTTATAATAGAAACGAAACGCATTAAGGTCAGACTAAAACCATTTGTTAGCGTTTAATTAACGGTGTGCTGTTCTTGTAGAAGCTTACAGAGATACTATTTTCAGGTGCTCGGCTGAGCTTCAATCTATGCCGATCCTGTAAAAAATTCACAACAAAACCTCGTCTACCTACAACCATTGTACAGAGATTTCTCTTTCTCCCTCTCTGTGTCTAAAACTAAACGAAACTTCTATGAACTATGTTAAAAAACTGAGCAAAGTTTTTTTTCTTCCCTAATACGACCTCTCTGTGGAACTTAATACCGCGGGGCTGCTTCCCAACTGACTACAACTTGTTACCCATCTTTTATTAAGTTTCTGTCTATCCCTCCCATTCTCCCCCACCATGTTTTTTTTTTACTCCACCCACACTCTTATTTTAGATGGTGTCTATCACTCTCGTTTCCATCGCTCTCTCTATATATATAAACATAAAAAGATCAGATCTAAAATTATCCTCTTCCTACTCTCTCTCTCTCTCTCTCTCTCTCTCTCTCTCTCTCTCTCTCTCTGTGTTTATTAACATAAAACGTACCATAAAACTCATATTTTTCATTCTAATCTGTTTAGTTTGAAATTTTGATATTATGTTGTAAATGAATAAAAAAGAAAGAAAGAATTAAAATATACAAAAAAGAAAAGTTATAGTTTAAATATGCAAGAGATAAAATAATATTTGAAAAATATAAATGGAGGATTGTGAAAGACTTAGGAAAACAGTTAGCAGGAAGAGAGTTCCACAAGCCTGCAGTTCTTGTAAAGAAGCTACTGGAATAAGAAGCTGTATTACAATGAGGTATCAAAACAGCGAATTGATGAAGACCACTAGACCAACGAGTAAAACGAGCTAGAACAAAAGAAGCGGGGAATAGATCACATAATTCTGAAGAACACATGCCATAATAGTATTTATAGAAAAGACTGAGACTAGCAAAATCACGTCTGTTAGAGAGAGAGGGTGTAGAGAAGAAGAAAGGGTAGGGCCAATCAAATTACAGATACGTTTCTACACCTTATCATAAACCTTCAAATGGGACAGAGATTCACCAGCCCAAATATGACAACAGTACTCCATACATGGTTTGATAGTAGATTTGTACAGATAGAGAATAGCCTCAAGTGTGAGAAAGTGGTTGGAGCGATAGAGAGAACCGACTTTACGAGAAGCAGAAAGAGCAATGGCTCTAATGTATGAACTCCAAGAAAGACTTGATGAGAAATTTCAGTGTCGATTTCTCACGAGCAGAGCCATTCATGAGAATATCAGGAAGAAAAGGGGCACGCCTACGATTGAAAGATACGAGCTGAGTCTTAACTGGATTAACTGAAACAAGTCATTTCTTACCTCAATCCACAACTGAACCCAGATCAATTTCTAGATCAGCTTCATATTTCGACTGATCCGAGGGAGATGAGCGAGAAGCAACACGATTTACATTCTATAATTATTTGGTTTGTGGTGTTGCCGTTTTCATATTTTAGCTTTCTTTTATCTGTTTATTGATGTTGGGATTGTTTTGTTTGTTTGCATACAGTTGTTTGTAAAATCGATGGCATACTTCCGGGATTATTTGTGTAAATAATGAAAAGTGTTCCAATAAAGAAAGGTTTGGAAACGCAAAGTTTCTGAATTATAGGCTAGGTATAAGGGTTAGGGTATTAGGGTTGGGGTAAGTGCTAGGGTTACGGTATTAGGGTTAGGGTATTAGGGTTAGCGTTAGGGTAAGTGTTAGGGTTAGGGTTAGGGTTAAGATTAGGGTATTAGGGTTAAGGTATTAGGGTATTAGGGTTAGGATTAGGGTATTAGGGTTAAGGTTAGGGTATTAGGGCTAAGGTATTAGGGTTAGGGTTAGGTAAATGTTAGGGTTAGGGTATTAGCGTTAAGGTATTAGGGCTAGGGTATTAGGGTTAAGGTATTAGGGTTAAGGAATTAGGGTTAGGGTATTAGGGTTAGCGTTAGGGTTAGGGTAAATGTTAGGGTATTAGGGTTAGGGTATTAGGGTTAAAGTATTAGGGTTAGGGTATTAGGGTATTAGGGTGTTAGGGTTAAGGTTAGGATTAGTGTATTAGGGTTAGGGTAAGTGTTAGGGTATTAGGGTTAGGGTATTAGAGTAGTCTATTTAATCTCCAACGTTGTTGTTGCCATCTTTAAAAAATGGCGCCTTCTTGAAAAAAAACATAGACCGCCATCTTGGTAAAATGACCGCTATCTTGAATATTCAAATGGCCTGTCGGGTAGATTTAAAGAGTCACTTACAAAAATCGATAGCATAACTTCGGATTATGTTATATATTTGTAAATAATGAAAAAAGTTTCGATATGCATAGGTCCGAAAATGCCGAGTTATAGGCTACTGAAACAAATACTGATCAATTTTCTTTATTGTACTACATACAATGTTTGTGATATTGCACTGGTATTTCTACATCTGTCACTGTGACAGGATCACAAGTAAAATAAGCCTGGGTCTGGTGTTTCCCCATACACCAACAAAACCATGAAAAAAATGAAACTAACCAAATATAAAAGCTGTGGGGCACAAAAGAAAGATCTGAGCATTTTGATCGGCATGGCCCCCTTGGACTGTCATGATGGGAGGGGGGGACAGGTCTTCTTATTTTGGGTCACAGAATAGTACAGACCAAATACAAGTAAATAAATCAAAGATCTTGTGGTAAACCGAGATGCGATCCGAACGAACCCACAAAGCAAATGGCTTGAATTGCTACCCTTTTCCTTTCTCTGCTTCGTTGGGATACGCTCTCCTCTTCAATTCCAAAAAGCAAGAGAGTTTTCACAGAAACGTGTTAACTGAATATTTTCTCTCCAATGAATATCGTTCTAAAGCCAAAATCTAACAGTCTATGTTAAATTGGCAAGTCGACGCGAACTTCGAACCCCTATAAGAACGAGGAAACAAACAGCTTAAAGACAGATTCAACCGGTGTGCCTCGAAATAACTCACAAGAATGTACGCTGTCTCTTACCCCCCCCCCTCAGCCTTTGGCCGAGGAAGCTAGGAAAAAAGAACACTTCAAAACGCACGTACAAGCTTTCCTCGCCTCGCGCACAGTTACTCACGCACTGACAAGAAGTCAGGCGAAGAGAAAAAAATGCTACCCAATTACACGTACTAACAAATATAGACATACACATCTTTAGCCCTTGTGTCTTATTATTTACTGAACATTTTCTACCAAAGATCACGAGTTGAACATTTCTTCACTAAAACTGACTTTTATATTCATGTAAAAATGTAGTTCTATAAATGTTTTGTTGATTAATCACGTTTTACTTCATTTTTCATTTACAAAACTCTATTCATGTTAAGTTAGCGTTTGCTAGCTGACGACCCTAATATTTTCTCAAATCTTCATTTCATTTCAATTTTTTTATGGAAGTCGCTTCAGACAAGGCATGAAGCCACTTGATGTAAGGAGCGAAAAAAATACTACTTCAAGGTCAAAAACTAGCCAACGATAAGTGTTAGGTAGATAGATTCCGACCCAGAAAACAGCAATTCTTCCACCTTTGTCAGAAACATCGCTCATGGAATGTGAGGACGAAAGGACAAAATAAAGAAAGCGAGAGTTACGAGGCTGCCGAAGGTAAACCCAAGTTAGTCACTTTCTACTCTCCTTATATGCCCCCGTTTGTCAGAAACATCACTCATGGAATGTGAGGACTAAAGGACAAAATAAGAGAAGCGAGAGTTACGAGACTGCCGAAGGTAACCCCAAGTTAGTCGCTTTCTACTCTCCTTATATTTAATATGCCTGCACGTCCGTATATACCCCCATATCCTTCATTCACCATAACCACTAAGGAAATTAAATTAGTAACGGAGTTCTATTACAAAAGTTGCTTCGATCGATCTTCCAAATACCCTATATATACATAGAAAATGTGTAATGGTTGGGTCACCCATTCAGCTTAGGAAAAAATGTGTTTTTAAAGCCAGATCTCTCTCCAGCTCCTCTCTCTCTCTCTCTCTCTCTCTCTCTCTCTCTCTCTCTCTCTCTCTCTCTCTCTCTCTCTCTCTCTCTTTTACTACGCGTTTAATAGTATTACTGCCAGTGTTGATATCCTCTTTTGTTTATAATGGACTATTCCAATCTTGTTATTCGTTGTTTTCTTCATTATCTTCGTTCGTATGTTAATAAACAGTGAAAGAGAGGGAGGGTGACAGAAGTGAGAGTTTTACCCACATGACGAGAGTAGAGCGTAGTGTCGTCATCAAATATACCCATAGTTGAAAACATTGAAGAAACAGTTGTTAAAATTAATCATTTTGCTGGAAAATAAAAATATTATTGTTTTGTTTTTTTGTTTTTTTTTATATTATCTTGAAGTATATATACGTAATTACCGTAGAATCAACAGACGTCATGTTGAAAATTAACTCATTTAAATTTATTTAAGAACAAATGTTTTCTATTACAAATTGTCATTCCAGACAATAACTGTTAAAACATGTGTGCTGCAAAGATCCATTTGTATGGATTAAATATCGCTTTCTACGGGAATGTGTAAACTTGAAATGTTCGTTATATCGGAAAAACTAATACGTGTAAAATTGAATTTCTCAAAGGTAGATAACCGTGTGAATTTTGTTTAGAGTTATTTCCCTTTAGCAGTTTTCTTTTCAACGATTTACTGATGTGTGTATTTAACAAATTATTCTACAGATTTGCACTCTCTCGAATTCACATAACGGACGAAATTTGTGAATATTTATTTTAATACACCAAGAGAGTTCATTAACAAAATATGTACATTTTTTATCGTAAAATAATGTATTTATTTTATCGTGACAGAGTTGCCTCCCTTTAATATTCTGTCTTTATATTACATTGACCTACCTGTTCTCGTTAAATCACTGAAGTTGAACGACGTTTAGCCCAGTCAGTACCAGATGGGTGACCATTTATGAATATCAGGATCTATAAGATAGCAACACCCATCCTGCAAACACAAAGGTTGTATTGCGTCTGACAACCGCAACAAAATAGAGGTTATTTTCGATATATTATGTCGACCATTCTCAATACTATAAACATGAAGTTGAAGTGAACTACGTATGTCTGCACAAGAAAAGAAACGTTCTATCTTTATTATTTTTTTAAACCATTTAAGACTCGATTGCTCTAATTCATAAAGGCATGGTTCAGATCAAAATGTAGTATCTGTACCCATATTTGACTCCGTCTCTTCTAGCGCCCCTAAAGAAGATCAGAGATTACATCGGCTGAAACGTTGTGAAACTAACAACCAAGATGACAATAATTGTCCGTAAAATCCAAATAATAGAAATTGTCATCTCAAAAACTCTGTAACACAGACGTAATTTATTTGGTATGTAATTTATTTCGTATGTAATTTATTTGGTATGTAATTTATTTCGTATGTAATTTATTTAGTATGTAATTTATTTGGTATGTAATTTATTTGGTATGTAATTTATTTGGTATGTAATTTATTTAGTATGTAATTTATTTCGTATGTAATTTATTTCGTATGTAATTTATTTCGTATGTAATTTATTTAGTATGTAATTTATTTAGTATGCTTCTGTAATGTGATTTTTGTCAGATTTTCTAAATATGAGGGGGTATGGAAATCGCTCCAGACAATGTATGAAGCCACTTGATGTAAGTAGTCAACAAAAATGAAATTTGACTATCGCAAAGAAAGGAGGTGTCTATTGGCCTTAGTCTTGAAAAGACCAAGTCTATAGGTAGGAGGAAAACAGTTTTGATACCTCATTGTAATACAGCTTCCAATCCCAGTAGCTTCTTTCCAAGAACTGCAGGCTTGTGGAACTCTTTTCCTGCTGACTGTTTTCTTCCTACCTATAGCCTTGGTCTTTTCGAGACTAAGGCCAATGGGCATCTCCTGTCTTTGCAGTAATAATATTTCGTTCTTGTTAGCTCCTTACATCAAGTGACTTCATATTTTGTTTGGGGCGATTTCCATGAAAAAATGACATATAACAACAAATACAAATAGAAAAATATTTCTAACCCTTTTCGGACTTTTCAATTCATTATTGTGTCGTGAGTGATGTTTTCACTCTACATTATTCTTCGTTTAAGACAAGCCTTAATTGGGTTTGTTCTAATGATCAAAAGAATAATTAATTCTGTATTTATAAGTCTTAATTGTTTTGTGTCGATTTCAATTGTAAAGAAAACTTGCTTTTCCTACATCCAAATCCTTTAATTAAATCTGACACAATTGTAAAGAAAACTTGCTTTTCCTACATCCAAATCTTTTAATTAAATCTGACACAATTGTAAAGAAAACTTGCTTTTCCTACATCCAAATCTTTTAATTAAATCTGACACAATTGTAAAGAAAACTTGCTTTTCCTACATCCAAATCTTTTAATTAAATCTGACACAATTGTAAAGAAAACTTGCTTTTTTTACATCCAAATCTTTTAATTAAATCTGACACAATTGGAAAGAAAACATGTTTCTATATCCTCTTGTTCATATTCCATTAAATAATTAAATTCTCAGATGTTCACTTATTGCTTGCCAACCTCTCATAGTATTGTTCTCCATCCAATTGACAATCCAATTAATTTTAATGCTCGAGTTGCATTTGTACCAAAATAGTCTTAATTTTGTTATTGTCGATTTCAGTTGTAAGAAATACTTGATTTTACTTTATTCAAAAGTTTGAATTAGATTTTTTGTAACTCAATTTTGAAGAAAACTTTTTTTTATATCCAACCTCTTTATTTGGTGTGAGACAATTAAACTTAAAAAAAAAAGGTTTTACTGCATCAAAGTTTTAATTGAGTTTTTT
>OY744543.1:1930000-1990000 GCA_963556195.1 Sepiola atlantica | reverse complement strand
GTAATAGGTTAAATTTTACATAGACGTATACTTAAAATTTGAAATAAATTGTACTTTTATATATATATATATATATATATATATATATATATATATATATATATATATATATATATATATATATATTACTATTTTATGTATCCACATGAAATTTTATAAGGAGATATAATTTTTTATGTAGCAATTTTTAGTATTTACTTCAACAGTGCTCGATACGTAAGTATAGCTAGATAGTAAGTTATGAAAATATATTTATGGCAATTAAGCTACACAGAGGCTCCCGCGTTTCATCCCCGGGAGGAATCTACAGGCTAAAAGTATCATTATATATATATATATATATATATATATGTTGAATTAAGTTAAAGATAATTGAATTATCAATTAATAATAATCTATCGTGATAATATAAAGCTCAATATATTGAATAGAGCAATCAATTTTGGAGATGAAAGATGAGAAAGATGAGAATAAAAAATCTTAAAGATACAATATTTATTAGAACACTAGAAGTTCAAAGCAAGGAACTTCATATCCTTAATCCATGGATTTTCAAAGATAAACTCTTTTCATCAGAGGATAAAAAAAACAAAACATTTGAACTCCTAAACAATTTGAGTATTCTTTTCAAACATTCATTTTCAAAATAACAGCTGTTTTATTTTTGACATGTTTTTCGACGGCGTCTACTTTAACTCTACGTTCTCATCTCACACTGAGGTGCCCCTACTGGGGAATGCCGACAGGGCATTTTTTGTAGGCCAGAGTGCTCTTCCTCTAGGGCGCTGGTTTTTCAACCCCACTTTCCGACCTTGTGCCACTTTCTTATCGCTGTGGGAAGGAAGACAAATACAAAAAAGCACAAAATTGTAATGACATAAAAAAGAGAAAAGAGAAAGGTAGATGCAGAAAAGAGAAAGATAGATGCAGAAAAGACAAAAATGGATGCAGAAAAGAGAAAGATGGATGCAGAAAGTGAAAGATGGATGCAGAAAGAGAAAGATGGATGCAGAAAAAAGACAGATGCAGAAAAGACAAAGATGGATGCAGAAAAGACAAAGATGGATGCAGAAAAGAGACAGATTGATGCAGAAAAGAAAACGATGGATGCAGAAAAGGCAAAGATGGATGCAGAAAAAAACAAAGATGGATACATACCTTGACAAACATAAGGCAATTCCTGTCGTACAGCACATGTACTAATAAACGTACCGTGTTCATAGACAGCATGAGTGTTTTGTACTTGCGGGTGTGACTCAGCCCAATTTAATTGGTTGTCTATAGCGTACGACCTGTCACAAAAACTCCATGTGTATTTTGTTGTGATGTTTTTGATGGCCCCAGTCCATATTTGTCTATTTTCTACAAAGATTTTAATGAAAATAGATTACAACAGTTATACAACTGAATAACTGTTGTGATTGCAAGGTTGAACAATAATTAGTGAGGAATACAATGAAGACGCAAACAACAAGGAGAATGCAATAATAAGTGTATTAAAGAAAAGGTATAGTTACAGTATGTACAAATGAAGGTGTCGAGTCAGAGAGTCTTGGTGGGAGGACATGTACGCTCTTCGGCGTCACTTCCGGTGGCATTTAGGTAACACACCCTAAGGCCAACCTAGGCTTGCCATTTATAGTGTAACGTTATTCGTATATGCAAATAAGTGGTTGCCACCACAACAATAACAATACAAAAATTACTGAAAAGAAACACAAGTGTGTATTGTTTTTTCGTATTAAACTTTCCTGACTATTGTTTGAAATTTAGTTATCGATTTTAAAAGTGAAACTTTTTCCAAAGATCAACAAACGGAATCATTGTTTTAGATAAATCATTTTTATTTTAGATAAATAATTCGTAAATGGTTTGGGATTTGATCCCAGAAATAATTGGGTTCCGGAGATTTGGGATACATTTGCATATATCTTTCTTTCATCTCTGTTTATTTGTAAAAGGGTCACTTTAACAGGTGGTGATGGTGGTTAAGTGGGTAACGACACGGACTGGCGACTTGGGTGTGCCGAGTTCGAATTCAGTCGATTCCAGTGTACCACTTTCACGTGGTCCCCCCCCCCTCCAAGAATGCTGAAATAAGAATCAAACTATACGAATTTAGTTTAAGGGTCACTTTTATAATCATTTGTAGCCAGACGGGTATCTTGACCTAATTGTAATAACCACTTTATTTTGGATGCTAAATCCACGTAGTTGATTGTTTTCGGAAGAAAAAGATCGACTTCATAATCTAGTGGGGGATCATCTTTTCATACCCTTTCTCACAGAAAAAAACGTTGTTAGTTTTTTTTAGATACTCTATCGTACAGAAGAGACGTTGCTAGTCTCTCTCTGCTCTATCGTTATTTCCATGGAAATTGCTCGACTGAGCTCCAATCTTTGGTTCCTCCTTGTCAGTCATTCACAGCAAGAACTCATCGTCCTACAACAACTGAAAAGAACTTAGCTTTCTCCCCCACGTGTGCCAGGCAGAATTTCCATAAAAAGAGGTTATTTCCAAGAACTTCACACCCATGGAACACATTACCACTAGACTGCTTCCCTACATACTACAACATGGTCGTCTTCAAATCAAATGTAACCAAATACCAGTCATAAACCGTCCTCATAAGTAATCATTTTTTGTTCATTTCATTCATCATTTTCAATCCTCTCATAATATTATTCACCATTAAACCGATAATCCATTTTCTCTGCCTTTTGGCCGATATCAAAGTGTAGTATCTGTCCTGATGAATGCTACACCCCGTAGACCGGTATCGTTTTGGCCTTCAGGCCATGATTCTGCCAGCTTGAGGGATTGTCCTGTGCAATTCTAGGATGTCCACCCTGTCAGGCTTTGCCTTCCTTCCCTGTGAGAAAAGGGCCTAGTTTATTGCTAATCGCCTGAGGCGCCCCTACTGGGGAATGTCGACGGGGCTGCCCGGGCATTTTTTTTTTTGTAGGCCAGAGTGCTCTTCCTCTCGGGTACTGGCTTTTAAATCCCACTTTCCCGACCTTGTGTCACATCTTACCGCTGTAGGAGGTAGATAAATAGAAAAAAGTAAATAAATCCATCCATCTCATTAACCCTCATCTTTGAGTGGCTTTTGGCCCTGATAAGTGGTGATTCATTCGTAAAAAAGAAAAGTAGTCTGTTCTCGTTTGTTATGCCTAGGATAGATAAATCATATTTGTTAATTTTCAACAACCTGATGCAGATATTGAACTTATATTCGTCAGGTACACAGCTCTTCATAGACGAAGGTGTACTAGGATAGGAGATAAACCGTGTTTGGCTTCGATCAAGAGTTGTCGCTTAAGTCCGATTCACTTAAAATTCTCTTTTTATTATCAAACTTCTGTACATAGATGTCAGGAAAAAATGTTTAATGTTTCAGGGCCGGCGGGGCAGTTATAAAAGTGGGGGGTTCTCCTAAAAAGTGGGAGGGCCCGGTTAAACACATGCATATCAACTTAATTATTGATGACCGTAAAGTGGGGGGGCCCAAGTCAAAATGTGAGGGGGCTTGAGCACCCCCCCCCTGCCCCCCCCCCGGTCCCGTCGTCCATGTGTTTATTGACTACAATTGATTACATTTCCATATATGAAACCTAGAATCCATACTTGTAGGTCATTGTTAAGATGTCTCTGCTAATTGCAAGCATTAAAAGAGATATGGATTGAATGTATCTCAAATGCATCGTTGAGTAAAGTGAAACAAAAGGGAGAATTAAACACAGTGCCAGTTGTTGAGGTGAAGAAATACTTACCTGAACCGTATGTGCGCTGTATGAAGTCACGTTCCTGATTGTTTTGACTCCAAAGAAGATGGCCGTTCATTCGACAACATGCCCATGCAGCTGCATCGTAGTTCTTTTTAGTATTGAATAAGTAATAACATTTGTTGCCGTTAGTATCCAACCTATCTTGTCCAAGGTCTACGCAAATTTCTGTAAAGAAAAAAGTACAACTCAAACATATATAAAGTAATCAAGAATAGCCATATATCATATAAACAGAGTCATCATCCCCACCGAAGCAAAAACCCTGATTCGGCAATTATCATAAAATTGAAATCTAAGTGAGAACTATAAATAAAAAAGAGATATAACCGGAAGTAGTGATTAAATATAATTATAACCGGAAGTAGTGATTAAATAATTATTAAGTTGCATAGTTTTTACATAATTATTTGATGACCTAATAAAAAGGTCTACGCAAATTTCTGTAAAGAAAAAAGTACAACTCAAACGTAATCCAGAATAGACATATATCATATAAACAGAGTCATCATCCTCACCGAAACAAAAACCCTTATTCAACAATTATCATAAGATTGAAATCTGAGTGAGAACTATAAATAAAAAAGAGATATAACCGGAAATAGTAATTAAATAAATATCAAATTACATAGTTTTTACATAACTATTTGATGACCTAATAGTGAAATAAAAATGAAAATTAGAAATGATTAGCGTTTTAAAATTAAAATTAATTGCATCACTTCGGGATTATGTTCTTTCTGTGTAAAGGAGCCTTTTGTGTAGAAGCCGCTTTTGTGTAGAAGCCGCTTTTATAATAGGATTCCATTGCTAATTTAATTTCCTTTGTGGTTATGGGGATATATACGGGCGTGCATGCATATTAAATAGAAGGAGAGTAGAAAGTGACTAACTCGGGTTTACTTTTGGCAGCCTCGTAACTCTCGCTTCTCTTTATTTTGTTCTTTTTGTCCTCACATTTAATGAGCGATGTTTCTGACAAAGGGGGAAGAATTGCTGTTTTCTAGGTCATCCATTTCTATCCATATAAAACTTATTATTGGCTAGTTTTTTTTACCTTTAAGTAGTATTGTTTTAGCTTCTTACATAAAGTGGCTTCATGCCTTGTCTGGAGCGATTTCCATAAAAGAAAAATAACTATGAACCTAATATTAGCGATAGAGTTAGAGTTAGCAAATCGAAACCCAAAGAACCGTGCATACTACTGAAAGATTATAACATTGATTTCAATAACAAGCTTATCACTAGATTAATTAATACGACTAGGCATAAAATAGTAAAAAAAAAAAGATGATAAAAGATAAAAGATAATAAAAAAGATAACAAAAAAGATAAAAGCTAACCGCATATTTTATAAAGATACAAGATAATTACAAGGAGATAATAAGGAATGGAACTAAATCAATCGGTTAACACTGCGGAGACGATCGCATGGTTCAAAAGTATTGATTAAAAAACTGTAGTTTCTTGCAATTCAGCATGTTAATTTTTATCTGTCAATCTCCAAGTGTTGGATAATGGCCCTGTGAGGCCGGACGTATGTTGAGTGGACGTATGTGTGGTGGATCGTTTGGTTTGGCTTGCGCGATTTAGTGCGGGTAGACCCGTACAGTCTAGTGCAGAATAAAACTGGTTCTCACAGTTGTAGCTCACAAACGTTGACAGGCCACCATTTTGATGAGACCTTTTAGGTCGGGAGTTCAAGGGAGTCAGGCTGTGACGAATGCACCTGCGCATAAGGGTTCTGTGACGTCACGGGTTCTTGTGTGGGAAACTGAGTTTTGCTAGTCTGGTTTTTGGAAGCAAGCCGAACAGACGATTTCTCTATGTAGTCTTCAAATGATTAGGGGAATTAAATTCCCTAAGAGAATACAGGCATGAGATTCCTTCTCCCCCCCTCCTTGAATGGCTAAGGAATTAAGCTAGGAATTAACTACGATAAAGTAGTAATTTGGTCTCTCCCTCAACGTTAGTGAAACATCTCCAAGATCGACGGTAGACTGACGCCTGAAATAAACAAATCAAAATTTAAAAGATTGTTTGCCTCCTGAATCGTGTTGTGAAGGTTTTGTTGTAGACACAGCGGACGGCGATATTCACGGCAGTACAGAAGCGAAGAAAGAACTCAACTACTAGACGACATCGAGACGACACCCTCCACACGACGAGGAAAAGAAGGTACGAGAAATTAAAGACAATGCAACACAAGGTACTTTTCAACATTACTTTAGTGTTTGCAAATATATACAGCAATATGACTAATAATTAATAACATAGTACAGGAAAAGGAAAATCACAAAATCCTCTGGGACATGGATGTATAAACAAATAAAATTATCCAAGAAAGGAGACCGGATGTTATAATAGTCAACAAGAAGGGGGGGGGGAATGGCAAATCGTAGATTTTGCCATCTCAGCACTTACAGGGTGAAAATCAAGGAGACAGAAAAACGAAGCTAATATACAGAACTTTCCAGTGAAGTCAAAGGGATATGGAACATGAAAACGGTCAATATAATATCAATAATCATAGGATCACTAGGAACAGTCCAGAAACACCTGGAAAAAAGACTGGAATTAATTGGGATTAAAGGGAATACTGAGACTATATGTTATATTACATTCGTATGGGCTTCCATACTTGCTCCCGGAGTCGGAAGTCGTCAGGTGACGCGTATTAAAACTGGCCATATCTGCCACCTTTTTGTATTCCTTTTTTAGTTGAATAAAGCTTGGCTTCCAAGTAACACGTGTTTTTTATTACACTATACAACGGACGGCAATGATGAAAACAGCTGAAATCTTAAGGAAAATCCTTGAATGCAGAAACCAACCCATATAAATTATAAATGTTAACCAACCATATGGAATCAAACATAAAAGAAGATAAATGTGTCAGTTTGAAGACTTTAAACAAACAGCGTTCCAATAAAATATGATGCTTACAGAGACCGTCTTCCAAAAAAAAATAATTAGTAAACAACTAAATGTGTAACTTACTATTTCGTACTGAGTGTTTTAGACGATTTTAGAAACCAGGTAAATCCCAATTTATTTTTTCTATTTTTGTTAGGATATTCTATAAGTGATTTTCGGAAACCTCAAGCCTTCAACGAAGTGTTAACAGAATTTTTGAAATAGTGAATGCTAATCTGAGATGAATCAATATAATAAATATAAATCTATAACAAAAATTGAAAGAAAAAAACAGGAAACCTTACCGATTTCGCATCTATATCCTTTTCGTCCACGTGGGCATGGCAGTGTACAATAACCATTTACCGGGTTACATTGTTGATTGGTGCAATATGTACATCTTTCTCTGCAACCCTGTCCATAATAACCATTACGGCACACTAGAAAAGACATCATTAGTTTCTTTGAAATCATACTTGCCTTATCAAGAATAATAATATTTCCATAATAATAGTTAGAATACGATGAAAGAAGAAGTTCTTTGACATTTTCCCACCAGCAAAAATCTTTTGTATGGCTAGAATTAGAGAACAATGGGCAATTCTAAATATTTCTGTTCATAGTTGATATGTAATGATTTCAAAACCTTTGATATCTGACCAAAAATACCAGCTAAAAATTGTATTTACAGTCGGCACCATAAAAGCCTGTTTCACAACCTTTTTCTATATGTATAGAATGAAAATAGTCAAAATCCAATAATATAATAATAGTTAGAATACGATGAAAGATTCAATTGTCTGACATTTTCCCATCAGCAAAAATCTTTTGTTTGGCCAGAATTACTGAACAGTATAAAATTGTATAAATTTCTGGAAATATTCACAGTTAATGAGAAAATATTGCAGAAACCTGTGATATTTGCACAAAAAATACCACATAAAATTGCATTTTTACGGCAACATAATTATGTAATTATCTACATCAATATGTATGTATAATTGGTTAAATCAAGAAGAAAAATTATATTTACAATAATTTGAATGTATATTCAATCGGTTCAATATTTTTTATTGTATTTTATTGAAAATAATTGTTTCTAATGAACAATGGAAAATTCTAAATATTTCTGGCAATGTTCAGAGTTGATATGTAATGATTGCAAAACCTTTGATATCTGACCAAAAATACTTCTGCAATGGTTCATTGCTTCTCAAGAAAAAATAGTGAATAATTAGGAAGAACTGTTTTACCTGATTCACATCTTTGACCAGTTCTACCATCGGGACATCCTGAGAGACAGAAACCAGTTATCGGATCACAGTTCTGATTGATGCAATATTGACATCGACCTTTACAATCTTCGCCATAGGAACCATGACTGCAGGCTGCATAAAAGGACAAGAAATGTTTCATGTAAAAAAAACATAAAAGTTAAAAATGATATTTTAAAAAATAATCAATCTTTCATAATATATTAATATATAAGTAAAATATTTCATGCATTTAAATTTGAAAGTTAATTTCAAATTTAAATACATTAAAACAGTGGAAATATTTTACTCATAACTCACGCGTGCCTACCAGAGTACAACCTCACTGAACTCGGACATTACAAACCAAACTTCGACAAGTACAGAAGTCCACGGCTAAGTGACAACATGTCGCTTAAAAAATAAAAAATATTGTCTGTATTTTCTTTATGAAGATTCTTGTGTAGATCGAAAATTCGAATTTTAAATAAATAATAATTATTAAAAAAAACAATATGTTTATTTTTTTTTTAATTATACGTTTATTTAAAAAAAAATAATAGGTTTATTTTTTTTAAATATGTTTATTAAAAATATGTTTATTTTAAAAAAATAGTATGTTTATTAAAAAACAAAATAAATAATATGTTTATTCAAAAAAAATAAATAATATGTTTATTAAAAAATAAATATGTTTATTAAAAAAAATAATATGTTCATTAAAAAAAATAAATAATATGTTTATTAAAAGAATAAGATTTATTTTTAAACAATTAATAATATGTTTATTAAAAAAAATATGTCTATTTAATAAAAATAATAATATGTTTATTAAAAAATAAATAATATGTTTATTAGAAAAATAAACATGTTTATTAAAAAAAATATGTTTATTAAAAAAATAAATAATATGTTTGTTAAAAAAATAATATGTTTATTAAAAAAAAATATGTTTATTAAAAAAAATAACATTTTTTTTCAAAAAATAAATAATATGCTTATTTTATTAATTAAATAATGTTTATTAAAAAAATCTGCATTTGACTGGTCTCTTAACAGTTTAAAAAATACTAATATATATTTATATTGCTCCATAAAATTTTATGCTTTTGACTATTTTTACACAGGACATTGGCTTGATTTTATTCTAAGTCGATTTAAGGGTTAACCTTTCGTTTCCACACAGTGTACAACTAACCCCAATTGAAGGGCGATAACCCACACGGGACTGAGAAAGGGAAGACCAGCAGTGAGACAGTGGACAGTAAACAAAGCATAACGTCAGTCTGACATCTCCCGTAATCTGTGGACATATATCATCCACAACAAACCATCCTTACGCATAAAGATCAGAAAGAAAGAAATATTATAATATCGGCGTTAAATGTTTCAGAATTATTTGGATGAGTATCAATAATTTGCATTAATTGATTATTCATCTTGGATGCTCTTCCCCCAACGTTTCGACCTTCTTCAGATGCTTCTTGTCAAATTCAGGAATCTTTCTGTCGAACTCGGCAGTCTATATGGAATTCGAAAATGGTGTAAAGGATAAAGTGCATAGTAGTAATCAGTTCTCAGTGACAGTCTTCTGGGGGTTGAAGGTTCAATCCTCAATGTGGCCGATATTAAGAATACAATTACAAATTACTTGAGACTTTAACCCGGTCATAGTTGACGGAACCAGAGCATGCTACCCCCGTGAATTAAATAAAGTTTTCGGTTCAAAATTCCATACAGATTCCCAAATTCGACAGAAATATTCCCGAGTTCGAAAAGATACACCTGAAGCGACCGAAACATTGTAAGAATAGCACTCAATATGAGAACACTAGTCCGAATAATCGAAATTACAAATCGTCTCTATATATTAAGATTTTTAATCTTTTCGGATAATTTTTATTCCAATCGCCTTTTGAAAAATATAGCTCGAAGTTGTTATGCTTAACATTAGAAGAGTCCATCTCGGTGAGATGATAGGGGTGTTAATAATCGTAATTTCCTTGAAATTATTGTTAATTTCCATACGGTTGTATACTGATTGAATATCTATTTTTTGCAAAGTATTTCCTATTCCAGTAGCTTCTTCCCAAGGACCGCAGGCTTGTGGAACTCTCTTCCTGCCGACTGTTTTCCGCCTACCTTTTCAAGACTAAGGCCAATTAGCATCTTCTGTTTTTGCGATAATCATCTTTCGTTCTTGTTAGCTCCTTGCATCAAGTGGCTACATGCTTTGTCTGGAGTGATTTCCACAAAAAAAATATCTGCATGAAAATACTGCATCCTTTTTAGATTAATAGAATGTATGTAAGATACATCATTGAATCACGACTAGACCAAGGCTATAGGTAGGAGGAAAACAGTCAGCAGGAAGGTTTGGTAGTTTTGTTTTACGGCATATCAACCCTTTTTGGGTTATTTAATGCCGAATCTGGTCATTATAGTAAAAGTTTTTATGCTTCAAGTTCTTTATATCTTCAAATGTTTAATCATCGTTTTTGGTTTGGTAGTTTTGTTTTACGGCATATCAACCCTTTTTGGGTTATTTAATGCCGAATCTGGTCATTATAGTAAAAGTTTTTATGCTTCAAGTTCTTTATATCTTCAAATGTTTAATCATCGTTTTTGGTTTGGTAGTTTTGTTTTACGGCATATCAACCCTTTTTGGGTTATTTAATGCCGAATCTGGTCATTATAGTAAAAGATTTATGCTTCAAGTTCTAAAAATAAAATAAAAAAGGGGAGGGAGAAAGGGAGAGGGGCTGTTGTTTTTGTTTTTGGTTTTGTAGAACATAATTAAGTTTTACAAAAAAAAAAAAAAAAAAAAAAAAAAACGTCAATGTAGGTGAATTTCGTCTCAGGGAGCCACAGGGCAGCCTGATCTGGTATCACCAGTCAGCAGGAAGAGGGTTCCACAAGCCTGCAGTTCTTGGAAATAAGCTACTGGAATAGGAAGCTGTATTACAATGAAGTATCAAAACATTCATGAAGATCACTAGACCAACGAGTCAAACGAGCTGGAACAAAAGAAGCGGGGAATAGATCACATAATTCTGAATAACACATGCCATAATAGTATTTATAGAAAAGACTGAGACTAGCAACATCTCTGTGAAAGAGAGAGAGGGTGCAGAGAAGAAGAAATGGTAGGGCCAATCAAATTGCAGATACGTTTTTGCACCTTATCAAAAACCCTTAAATTCACCAACCCAAATATGACAACAGTAGTCTGTACATGTAGTTTATCTGTTCGGGTCCAGTCTAGTCTCCATGAATTTGGTTCTCTCAGCGACCACTAGACTTTATCAGTCGTATATTTTTCTTAATTATTTTTACAATCTGTTCGTGAGTTAATTATTTTTTGTCTTCTTCGGTATGTCATTGTCAATATTATCTTTATGAAGCTTTAGTGTCTACAATAGTTGGAAATGGGTCTTAGATTTCGTTCACAACCCCAGTAGAGTTTGTGTTTTAGTGTTTTAATCCTTGCCAACGTTTTAAAAAACTGTCATATGTTTCTATAATGCACCGGATCGTCCAGCATAGTGAAGGGTCCTATCAGCGATGGGTATATTGATTGCTTTGAAGAATCCAATAGAGTCGTCTCGGTACATTCGACTGCCTGCTTCTGTTTTTATAAAGACACACTTATGTCATAGTAAGTTATCCCAGATATACTGTTCTGTTTAGCCTAGAATAAATCCCTTAGATTTATCTCCCTTTCTCGGTCCTCCTTCTTGTAAGGGATTTGTATGCCTCGACACCGGGCGAGCGGCTTTCCGGTGTTCTATCCCTTATCTTCTAGCTGCTTAGTCACGGACCTTCATGGAGGAATTTCTATCCACTTAAATATCTCGATATTTTAGGCATCTCCGGTAAGAAACGCTACATTTCTTCTCCCTCAAAATAGAATTAAATAGCATGAGTATTATTTCCTTTGTACATTTTTTTATTTAAACGAACTTTATTCACTCTTTTTCACCACGTGTGAATCTCTAATTTAACCGCTTGTAACTTCTCCTAATATTTTCTATTCTGAAATCGATTAACTCACAGCGGCCTTTTTAGATTTAGTAAACTCCTCGTCTTCTGCCTCGTTGTCATTTTTTTTATTCACATTTTGTTGAGACAATGTTTTTTTTTAATTTCTTTTCCGTTTTTACCTTTTTCGATGAGCAATAAAACCGGCGTTCAAACTACACTATGCCTCAGAGTCTTGTTTGTCGATAAGAGTTCAAAGCTAGCTGTCCGACGGTTACAAGCAGCCCTAGGATAGCATATATACAATTATTTACTTATATTACTTACATGACCAAAAACAAAGTAAACAAAAAGCTATTTACTTACGTTGTTTACAATAGTGTCCTCTCCATCCGACAGCACAACCATCCGGGCAGAATCCAGTACGTTTGTCACATTGTGCATTTCGTTTGCAATGTCCGCACCGGAAGTTACATTCGGCACCATAAAAGCCTCTTTCACAAATATGTTCTAAATGCATTTAATAAACAAAAACCAGAATTAAATCAAAATATACATTTAACATAAATTATGTCTAAGAGAAAATCAATGTTAAAAACGGTATTTTCCACATAAGGTTAGATTAAGCAAACAGGTGGGAAATTCCATTAGAAGTTAAAAGATTAGAATTAGGACTATGTATCAGGATATGACGTCATAGACAGGAAGGTGATTGACACGTAGCGGATAAGCTGATAAAATCTTCTTTTTTTCTGAAGTGCGGAAGAAAGTAGTCATGTTTGAGATAGGTGTCCCTACTCTTATGGGGAATGGGTTGGGAGAAGACCCACGGAGTATTATGATGCAACATTCAGTTATGCTGTAAAGAATTTTTTTTAAACACACACAAAAGAACCTATGTGTTATTGCAACACTTATCAAATTACTTTTACTAAGTAGGTTGTCCCATTATTTGAGATAATAATAGCACCTTGGTCAGTCATGAACTGTCTTGCTGAGGACAATGGCGTATGTGTTATATTCATACTGAGTGACGTTTGTGAATAGCCATCAGATAGGTTTCAGTGATCAGGAATGGAAAGATGTCTTGCCTCTATAACATAACCCAATACCCAAGCAAAAAAAACGATATATAAGGCAATAGTAGGCATTGCATATAAAATTTACCTTCGTTGTAGAAAGTCTCTAAACAATCTCAAATCGCCATTTTAACAAATTAAAAATATACAAAATTATTTTAGTTCACAAAACTTTAATAGTAATTTTATTTCTACTACGAAAAATACATAAAACCAGGGACCAAATGAGTTCAGTCAAAGCATTCATCTTTTATTCTTGTAAGTCACAACCTACTCATCAATCAATGCACATTGCATCATTTCAAATAAAAGACAGATTGGTTTTGTCTTCTTTGACAAAACTTCCAACCACTGTGTGTCATGTGATTAGATAAGAAAAAACATTATTTCATGGTACACCAGATACACGTCACTCAAACTCGATTAAACCGTCTTAGTAATTCTACAAACTAGAAAACAACTGTAATTAAAAGCTATCGTCAATCACTTGTATGTACCAAATGTACCAAATTTTATCCAATTCTTATTAATGCAAGATATTAATGAGTATCAGAACAATAGATACAGTGAATAATATCTTTGTTAGTTTGGAAGGTTTAGTCAACGGCATTCCATTCTACTAAAGTACTTACAGAGCCCATGTTCGAAATCCCTTTTACCCAAAATCAACATAATTAATATACATCTATGTAATGAATGAAAAAAAACGGAAAACCTTACCGATTTCGCATCTCTTTCCTTTTCGTCCAGGTGGGCATGGCAGTGTACAAAAACCATTTATTGGGTCACATTTTTGTTGTGTGCAATATGTACATCTGTTTGCGCAATTCTGTCCATAAGTTCCAAGACTACACACTAGAAAGGACAGCATTTTCTTTGAAATCAAAATTATCACAACAACGGTAATAACAATTTCCATAATAATTACAAGGAAAGAATAAATTATCCGAGATTTTGCCACAGCAAAAAACTTTTGGATCGACATAAATAGCCAACAATAGAAAGTTTTACAAATTTATGGCAATGTTCACATTTGATATACCACATGATTGAAACATTTTAGGTGTCTTAAAATGCCACATAAAAATCCATTTTTTCTCCATCGTGATTATTGTCATTATTTACCTTAATATGTATATATAGAAGTGGTAAAACTTAATATTTATATAGAACTGGTAAAATTTAATATGAATATAGAACTGGTAAAACTTAATATGTATATAGAACTGGTAAAACTTAATATGTATATAGAACTGGTAAAACTAATTATGTATATAGAACTGGTAAAACTTAATATGTATATAGAACTGGTAAAATTGAATATGAATATAGAACTGGTAAAACTTAATATGTATATAGAAGTGGTAAAACTTAATATGTATATAGAACTGGTAAAATTTAATATGAATATAGAACTGGTAAAACTTAATATGTATATAGAACTGGTAAAACTTAATATGTATATAGAACTGGTAAAATTTAATATCAATATAGAACTGGTAAAACTTAATATGTATATAGAACTGGTAAAATTTAATATGTATATAGAACTGGTAAAATTAGATCATGATACTGATATTTTAAATTAGTATTATCTTATATAAATATAAAAAGCAATATTTGATTCTGGTTCGTCAGTTTTTATTGCGAATCGTTGCAGCATGTTGTTAAGAACAATAAAATGTAATTCGATTTAATCCCTTCCAGAAAATACTTTGTCCGGGTAGGAATTATTTTTTAATTGCCGCCATCTAAAAGAAAAGTAAGAAACATATTTACTTACGTCTTTTACAATCGTTTCCTTCCCATCCTACAGCACAACCGGTCGGGCAAAATCCAGTGATTTTGTTACATTGTGCATTGTTTCTGCAATGTCCACACATTAAGTTACAGTCGACACCATAATAGCCTCTCTGGCAAACTTTTTCTACATGAATATAATAAATAATAGTCATGATTAAAAGAAAATATAAATCTAGCATAAATCAATCGCTATTCATGTGTCATTGTAAAATTTATCAAATTACTTTGGTTAAATGGATCGTTAACTAACCCTAACCCTAAACCTGTCAACTCTCTATCATTTGACATAACAATAGCACTTTGGTCAGTCATGCACTGTCTTATTGGGAGCAATGGCTTTCATGTCATTTTTAAACTGGATGACGTTTGTGGAATGACAGTTGGATAAGTGTTGGTGATAACGAATGGAAAACGTTGTTTTGCCTCAACAAAACAACACTGCACTTAAGCTAACGAACGATATATAAAGCAACGTTTAAAACTTGCTTCCCTCATACAAAATCTCGAACTAATATTAATCAGTTATTTTACAAATATACAAGACTATTTCAGTTCACAAAATTTTCATTGTAATTTTATTTTTACTACGAAAAGTATATAAAACCAGGGACCATATGAGTTCAGTCAAAAGAACATTATGGGAAATTGACAATGTCTAGCAGTTTGGGATTTTGCTAGGGAATAGCACATTTTTATTTAGAAAAATGAGAGCAAAAGATAGTACCTCCCCACTTATCCGGAACATTAGTTCTCAGAGGGCAAATTCTTGTACAAAACCAAAAATTACTTTCACAATTAACCAACTGGATATGTAAAGTAACAAAGAGACAATGTTTTCTCAGAATTTCCATCGTCTTTTATTATTGTAAGCCACGCCCGACTCATCAATCAATGCACATCGCGTCCTTTCAAAATAAAAAGTCAGATTAGTTTTGTCTTCTTTGACAAAAACTCCAACCGCTGTCATCGTACACCAGACACGCATCACTCAAACTCGTTTTAACTAACTTAGTAATTCGTCGCTACAAAACAGAAAGAATAGTAATTAAAAGCAATCTTAGGGTATTTATAACAACAGCTAACAGAACAAAAAAGGGATGGACAAAAAACAAATGTGCAACAAATAAATGTTACCAAAGTCAAGATAAGTTACTCTTCTACCTACCTGGATAAATTTATTTGTGTTTTAACTTATTTTAAAGCGTTTTTTTTTAACAAATTTGGTGTCCACCTGTTCAGTTAGAACGGAAAAAACGGCTCAAATTACAGGGTTTCGATAATCGCTCAAAAAACGAAAATTAAGCAAAATACTGGTATTCTTATTTATGAGTATCAGAACGATGGAGGAAGTGAATAATATCTTTGTTTGTTTGAAGGGTTTAGTCAACAGCATTCCATACTATTAAAGTACTTACAGAAACCATGTTCGAAATCTCTCTTACCAAAATGAATATAATAAATGTGGGGATGGCACAGTGGCTTAGTTGGTATCGACGCGGACTGAGAACCTGGGTGTACCAGGTTCAAATCCAAGTCATTCCACTGAAAACGCTTCCATCAAACCCACATGACACTTGTGTCTAATCTCCTGGAGGGGGGATAAATAGAAAGCACATTAACGCTTGTCCATAGGTGACCTTGATAAAGTGGTGGTTTCTGTTTCCTTAATCTATAAAATAAATTTTTAAAAAAACGGAAAACCTTACCGTTTTCACATCTATTTCCTTGTCGTCCAGGTGGGCAGGGTAATTTACAATAACCATTTATATTGCTACATAGCTGACTGACGCAATATGTACACTTTTCTCTGCAGTTTAGTCCATAATACCCAGGATGACACTCTGGAAAATACAGTATTTCCTTTGAAATGTTACTTGCTTCAACAACAAAAATAATATTTCTATAAAAATAATTAGAATACGATGAAAGATTCAATTGTCTGACATTTTTCCACCAAAATAATTTTTTTTATGAATATAATTAACCAACAATGGAAAATTCTGCATTTTTCTTGCAATTTTGAAAGTTAATGTGTTATGATTGCAAAACTTTTGATAGATGTCTTAAAATACCACTAAAAATCCATTTTTACTCCAATGTCAATATTGTCATTAATTATCTCAATATGGATGTAGAACTTGTCAAATAATATTTATATATAAAATCTACAAAATATACTAATATATTCTAAATGAAGGAATAATGATATTTGAACAAAAATGCCACACAAAATTCGGTAATCTTATAGAGAACGCACCGCATTTCCGTGACTTCGCGTCGTCAACGTTAGGGCAGGTCTCGAAAGCGCCCGAGAGTTGACGAAACTATTAACCAATCAGGTTGCAGCAGGCATTAGACAATTAGGTTCCAAACAAGCAGACGATAACTTTTTGAAGAAATTAATTTCTACGATCTGCAGCGCGTTAAAAAAAATTGAATTCCTACAATCTGTGTCAGCACATGGAATCTCCCGAAGGACTCATTGAGTTCTGTCAGCAATGGTCACTTCTAGCAAAAGACTAACCCTAACCATAACCATGAACCTAAACCCTAAACCCTAACTCAGAAAATGTTAAAAAGAAAAAAAACATTAAAGAAAAAATGAAAAACAACAAACAAGAAATTGGTTAAAAAACAATCATCTTTTGAAAGTATTCGTTGCACAAAAACAAAACATTTGATTAACAAGGGTTTCTTTGACAAACAGAAATAAACATCTAATTAATAACAGTTGTTTAGCTATGGTTTGTTCATTTTTTATTTTTATATATGTATTTTACTTTGATTTTTTTTATTCTGAATTTATCGTCTGCCAGTCTTCAATTTATCGTTGGCAGTTTTCGCCTCGTCAACTCTCGGCCACTTCCAAGATCTGCTTGAACGTTGACGATGCGAAGTCATGGAAATGCGATGCATTCTTCTATAAGAGTACCGAATATTTCTCTAACAGATTTCCAGGAATAAGGTATATTTTAGCATGTATTTTGTGTTATTAAAATGTCTAGGGTTATGGTTAGAGTTAGGGTTACTAACCCTAACCCTTAGGAAAACAAATGTAAGCATTACTTTATTGTTATCTACTTCATTATGGTCACCTAGATGAATAAAACACACTACCGACAATAATTTGAGTGTATATCAATAGTCAATAAGTTTAATATTACTCGTGCTTCATTGAAAATAATTTTGAAATTGTGTATATTTTCCTACGAAAATTCTTGAAAAATTCATATTTAAATTTCAAATCTGCAAACAAAATATTACTTTAAAAGCAACTTGTAATCAATCATACATTATCTTGTTCTTCTTTGCAATTATGTGTGGCTCCATCAGAAGTGAAAGGTTAAGAAGAAATGTCTTACCTGATTCACATCTTTTACCAGTATATCCAGGTCTACATCCTGATTGACAGTAACCAGTGACTGCATGACAGTTTTGTTCGGCGCAATAGTCACATCGGCTTCTACAATTTTCACCATAGTAACCTTTACTGCAGGCTGTGTGAAAAAGATAATAAATGTTTAAGGTAAAATAGTTCAGTGAAAATTATATTTTAAAAAATAATGAATCTTATTATTATAAATTTGGAATTGCATTGGCTTATGTTTGCTATCTATATGCAATAGTTTTATCTATATTAACCTTTACTGCAGGCTGTGTGAAAAATATAATAAATGTTTAAGGCAAAATACTTCAATGAAAATTATATTTAAAAAAATAATGAATCTTATTATTATAAATTTGGAATTGCATTGGCTTATGTTTGCTATCTATATGCAATAGTTTTATCTATATTAACCTTTACTGCAAGCTGCGTGAAAAAGACAATAAATAGTTCAATGAAAATTATATTTCAAAAATAATGAATTTTTGTGATATCTATATATAATATATAAAGTAAAGTCAGAATTTCCCCCATTTCTTTGACTAATATAGTTGCGTAAACAAAAGATACATATAGAATCTGTCTTTGTATGCGTTTTCTACCTTGGCTTTGCAAATTGCTCTTCTTGCGATCTGTTTTGCCACCAGATATATATTCTTATTCGCTAAACCTTTTCTCACCTACCTCACTCCGTCGTTTCCAATGTGATTTCTACAACATACGATTGGGTGAGTATTTATCATGATTAAGAAACTCGAGTGTCCATGCTTCGACCAACTCCATAGTTTTATGTCTCTGAACATCAGACGTAAAATGCTTTCTGAGATATTAGTAAAATAGGTTGTGTATCATAATTCCCGTTTGACGTCAGAGTCACAACTGTTCCCTTTCAGCTCTGGAGGATTTGCACGGTACTTACTCCATCTGTTATAAAATATCTTGTGGGATACTATTAACTAGTAACTGAATGCTCAATCGTTTGGTCTCTAAACTAGCATTTCATATGTTCATTCAACCTCAACACCGTTTATCAAGGCTCAAAGGCCACTCGAGGATAAGGGTTTGACTCGAGGTTAGGGGTTAAAGAGTTTGATTGGTGGATGGTGAGACAACATCGCATTCACCGATTATTGATTATTTACGGGGATGGTTCAACAAGAACTTGTTTACATTGGACTTGAAGATGACTATATTGTAGTCGGCAGGAAAGCAGGCTCGCAGCACTGTGTTCCACAGACGGATAGTTTTAGGAAAGAAGCTCTGCCCATGGAAGTTTCGTTTCGTCTTGGGAACGCAGAGGGAGAAAGGGAGATCATTGACAGTGGTAGTAGCTAGGCGGGTTCTTATTGTGAATGTTTTACAAAGGGGTAACAATAGATTTGAGCTCAGTCGAGCACCTACCATGAAAATAACGGTAGAGCAAAGAAAGACTAGAACATCTCTTCTGTGAGAAAGTGACTGTAGGGAAGAGAAGAGGACAACCCCCACTAGATTTCGAAGTCGGTTTTTGACTCTGTCAAGGCAGGAAAGGGGGATCTGAACAGCACCTCCTCATATGTGGCAGCAGTACTCAATCTTAGGACGTATTTGAGTCTTGTACAGGTAGAGGATAGCGTCGGGCGTTAGATATCTTCTGGAGTGGTGGAATGATCCAACCATTTTTCCAGCGGTCTTAGCAACAGATTTGATGTAAGTCTTCCATTTCAAGTCTGAAGAGAAGATCAGTCCCACGATGAATTTTCGTTTTATCTCATGAGCTTTTTTCAACTTAAATTCACAGAAAACTGGTTTATGCTCTATCACAATTTCTTAAACAGATATATCACATTACTCAAAATGCTTCTGTCCTTTTTCTTTACCAACAGATAATTTACTCGAGCCTCATGTGTCACGAAATGACTTTCCTTTTTCATAAAAAACAATATTTCCAACCAACATGTTCATGGCAAGACACAATTTAATTTTTTTTATCATTCTGCATTCCTATCACCGTATCCGTTTCCTATTTGAACACTCTCAAAAGCACCAAAGAGTTTTCCAAAATGACCATTCAAATCTCCTGCCACTGCAAAGAACTTCCTTTAACTAACCTTACTAGGTACTGTCATAAAACTCATTTTTCACATCTTCACTGAAACCACATTGTAGTGCATGAACAGAAATTGCTGTGAATATTTTCTCACTAACCATCAACTTCAACAGTATGATTTGCTCACTTACACAGTTAACTTCATTCACTTTATCTACCTATTTCTCTCAAATCAAAATATCAACACCACCTATTCCCTTTTCGTTTCACTATATACTATTTGCTTAACATCCCTTTCCTTCACAAAGACACTCTATATGTACTGTACAACAGTCCGTTTTATAGAACCTTATTCCAAACATTGATTTATTTAGTTATATTACTTACATGATCAATAGAAAAGTAAGAAACATATTTACTTACGCTGTTTACAATACTGTCCTCTCCATCCTGCGGCACAACCGGTCTTGCAAATACCAGAGACTTTGTCACATTGTGAGATATCTCTGCAATGTCCACACTTGTATTGACAGTCGGCACCATAAAAGCCTGTTTTACAAACCTTTTCTATATGTATAGAATGAAAATAGTCAGAATTAAAAGATAGTCTACATGAGTTATGTCTGAGAAAAAAGCAATCGATATCCACGTGTCAACATAAGATTCATCAAAATATGTTGGCTTTGAAGGTTTTCTCTAGAAGCATGATATTTTAATGGAATGCTTGTTCAATGAAGTCATCTCAACTGACACAGCTATCATTCATTTTCTTTATTGTCCAAATGATCATTATTAACTTGCTTAAAAGCAAACGAACGATATATAAGTTAGTATTAGACAATACGTTAATATTAGACAATAAGTTAATATTAGACAATAAGTTAATATTAGACAATAAGTTAATATTAGACAATAAGTTAATATTAGACAATATGTGAAGTTTTTTGACCAACCTCAAGCCATTAAACAAACAAAAATTAGTTCTACGAGCTTTTGAGTGTAAATTCATTTCGACTACAAAAATTGGTTCTACAAGCTTTTGATTGTAAATTCATTTCGACTACAAAAATTGGTTCTACAAGCTTTTGATTGTAAATTCATTTCCACTACAAAAATTGGTTCTACAAGCTTTTGATTGTAAATTCATTTCGACTACAAAAATTGGTTCTACAAGCTTTTGATTGTAAATTCATTTCGACTACAAAAATTGGTTCTACAAGCTTTTGATTGTAAATTCATTTCGACTACAAAAATTGGTTCTACAAGCTTTTGATTGTAAATTCATTTCCACTACAAAAATTGGTTCTACAAGCTTTTGATTGTAAATTCATTTCCACTACAAAAATTGGTTCTACAAGCTTTTGATTGTAAATTCATTTCGACTACAAAAATTGGTTCTACAAGCTTTTGATTGTAAATTCATTTCGACTACAAAAATTGGTTCTACAAGCTTTTGATTGTAAATTCATTTCGACTACAAAAATTGGTTCTACAAGCTTTTGATTGTAAATTCATTTCCACTACAAAGATTGGTTCTACAAGCTTTTGATTGTAAATTACTTTCCACTACAAAGATTGGTTCTACAAGCTTTTGATTGTAAATTACTTTCCACTACAAAAATTGGTTCTACAAGCTTTTGATTGTAAATTCATTTCGACTACAAAGATAGGTTCTACAAGCTATGATTGTAAATTCATTTCCACTACAAAGATTGGTTCTACAAGCTTTTGATTGTAAATTCATTTCCACTACAAAAATTAGTTCTACAAGCTTTTGATTGTAAATTCATTTCCACTACAAAAATTGGTTCTACAAGCTTTTGATTGTAAATTCATTTCGACTACAAAAATTGGTTCTACAAGCTTTTGATTGTAAATTCATTTCGACTACAAAAATTGGTTCTACAAGCTTTTGATTGTAAATTCATTTCCACTACAAAAATTGGTTCTACAAGCTTTTGATTGTAAATTCATTTCGACTACAAAAATTGGTTCTACAAGCTTTTGATTGTAAATTCATTTCGACTACAAAAATTGGTTCTACAAGCTTTTGATTGTAAATTCATTTCGACTACAAAAATTGGTTCTACAAGCTTTTTGATTGTAAATTCATTTCGACTACAAAAATTGGTTCTACAAGCTTTTAATTGTAAATTCATTTCCACTACAAAAATTGGTTCTACAAGCTTTTGATTGTAAATTCATTTCCACTACAAAAATTGGTTCTACAAGCTTTTGATTGTAAATTCATTTCGACTACAAAAATTGGTTCTACAAGCTTTTGATTGTAAATTCATTTCGACTACAAAAATTGGTTCTACAAGCTTTTGATTGTAAATTCATTTCGACTACAAAAATTGGTTCTACAAGCTTTTGATTGTAAATTCATTTCCACTACAAAGATTGGTTCTACAAGCTTTTGATTGTAAATTACTTTCCACTACAAAGATTGGTTCTACAAGCTTTTGATTGTAAATTACTTTCCACTACAAAAATTGGTTCTACAAGCTTTTGATTGTAAATTCATTTCGACTACAAAGATAGGTTCTACAAGCTATGATTGTAAATTCATTTCCACTACAAAGATTGGTTCTACAAGCTTTTGATTGTAAATTCATTTCCACTACAAAAATTAGTTCTACAAGCTTTTGATTGTAAATTCATTTCCACTACAAAAATTGGTTCTACAAGCTTTTGATTGTAAATTCATTTCGACTACAAAAATTGGTTCTACAAGCTTTTGATTGTAAATTCATTTCGACTACAAAAATTGGTTCTACAAGCTTTTGATTGTAAATTCATTTCCACTACAAAAATTGGTTCTACAAGCTTTTGATTGTAAATTCATTTCGACTACAAAAATTGGTTCTACAAGCTTTTGATTGTAAATTCATTTCGACTACAAAAATTGGTTCTACAAGCTTTTGATTGTAAATTCATTTCGACTACAAAAATTGGTTCTACAAGCTTTTGATTGTAAATTCATTTCGACTACAAAAATTGGTTCTACAAGCTTTTGATTGTAAATTCATTTCGACTACAAAAATTGGTTCTACAAGCTTTTGATTGTAAATTCATTTCCACTACAAAAATTGGTTCTACAAGCTTTTGATTGTAAATTCATTTCGACTACAAAAATTGGTTCTACAAGCTTTTGATTGTAAATTCATTTCGACTACAAAAATTGGTTCTACAAGCTTTTGATTGTAAATTCATTTCCACTACAAAAATTGGTTCTACAAGCTTTTGATTGTAAATTCATTTCCACTACAAAGATTGGTTCTACAAGCTTTTGATTGTAAATTACTTTCCACTACAAAGATTGGTTCTACAAGCTTTTGATTGTAAATTACTTTCCACTACAAAAATTGGTTCTACAAGCTTTTGATTGTAAATTACTTTCCACTACAAAGATTGGTTCTACAAGCTTTTGATTGTAAATTCATTTCCACTACAAAAAATTGCACAACATCAGGGAACAGATGAACGCAGTCAGATTAATATTATGGGTAATTTTGCAATGTTTATTGTTTGCAAATTCTTGGTAAAATCACAGAACATTATGTTTAAGAAAAAACTTTTTTTTTTACAAAAAAACAAAACTCTGTAATAAAAAGCAGGTTTCCATTACTGGTCTGTGCCAAATTTGTTATTTTACCAAATACAATATCAAAATATTTTCTACAAACAAATATTTCTGAGACCATCTTCATTGATTTATTGATAGAATGGTGTTTATCTCCACCGTGGCGTTCCGCATTATCTCTTTTTTCGCACCCTCGTAACACCAGCTGCACTCCGAGCAGTTTGGGGCCTGACAGAATGCTTGTTACTCCCCGCTGATGTGCGGCCATTTTTGAATCGGTTGAATAACTCCTTAATTTGTGTTATACCCATCGCATCTACTCCAAACACGTGCTGAATCTAACGTGACGGCGGAGATGAACACCATTCCAAAAGAAGACTTCCAGATGTGTTTCCGGCAGTGGATGGATCGGTGAGCTAAGTGTGTGCAAGCACAAGGGACATACTTTGAATGGGGATTAGGGTCCCAACCGCGTCACATATTTGAAATATTTTTTTCTGGCCTAAGGTCGGATACATTTTTAGACAGGCCTCGTATATGTTAGATTATTGTTGCTACGTGCGCTAGTATGAATTTTGAGACAGGCAAATTTTCTCATTTAATTAAGATATTAATGAGTATTCGGGCGACAGTAAAAGTGAATAATCAATGTCCGTCATCAAGCATGTAATGCTAATAAAATGCTTACAGAGGTTAGGGTTAGGGTCACGTTTAAATGCTTACAGAGGTTAGGGTTAGGGTCACGTTTAAATGCTTACAGGGGTCATCTTCGAAATGATTTATAGTGAATGCCGATTTTCGACAAATCAACATAATAACTATAAATCTATAAAAGAATTTAAAAAACGGAAAACCTTACCGATTTCGCATCTAAATCCGCTTCGTCTGGGTGGGCATGGCAATTTACAATAACCATTTATTGAGTTACATTTCATTTGTGGGCAATATATACATCTTTCCCTGCAATCCTGTCCATAATTACCAAGACGACACTCTGGAAAAGACATTATTTCTTTTAAAATCTTACTTGTCACAACAACAGTAATAACAATTTCGCTAATATCGTATTATTTTCATATGGTAGGATACCTCCCACTCAGACAAACATATACACAGGGATTAAAGTTTATATCTGAAACACTCGTCACTTAACTAAAGAACTTAATCTAGAATCTAAAGATTAGGCCTACATGTGCTTTCGATTAACCATAAAAAGGCAGCGGTAGTTACCTATATTTTCTCTACCGTCACTCCTCGATCGAGGACTGTACTCTAATTGACTACATCTCTAATAGTATTGAAACAGCACTTTCCTAGGATCCGAACACTTAAATCCAAGTATTTAGGGACTTTAATGTCTACTACAAAGATTGGCTTGGTTTCTTAAACTCCACAGACCCAGCTAGTAAGAGCACGCATAGCTTTTCGATTACACATTCACTTACTAAAACCATCATCCTCCCGCCCCGCTTCCCAAATTGTGATGATCAGAAGGCCTCACTCCTCGACCTATTCCTTGCAACAATATCTGAAGATTGTGTGATAAATGCTTATAGCCTATTCAGGAATTCTGATCACCTCGTAATAATTGAGCTCACCATAAACCCTCGACCCCAAACAACGAGATATTACCAACGTGCTGATCAAAGATTCATCCTGGAGTAAAATTTTCTCGCTCCCTGCTTAACATTGGACAGAAAAGGTAACTGAATGGGTTAAATCATGCATGGAAGCATTTTTCCTCACCCTGAAATTCCATAGAAAGCCTCACTCTCCTCAATGGTTCACTTTGACCTATGCAACTGCTATTGCGCATGGGTAGCAAAAATTCTAACTTTTCAACCACTACAAGTAAGCTAAAAAAAATAGGCAATCATTTGTAGCATCAAGAAACCACAGTAAGAGTATAAGAGCTGCAGCTAAGAAATCGCATTGTGTTATAGAAATTCGGAACTCGCAATTTCTGGAACCCTAGTATGCAATCCAAAATTAACCCACTATCCAATCACCATGAGGTCGGAAATTGATAAGGCAGTGGTTTCATCTAAATTCTACCCTGGACTCCGCAAACCACTCTCTCCCTAATTTTCTACTTTAACGCTAGATTATCTGATCATCACCCATTCCCATTTCCTGGCTATCCTTAAAAATCTCGCCATCTCCAAATCATGTGGACCAGAGCTTATCCTGCTATAATAATAAATAAACACTCTGCTGAGATAGACCCTGTCCTCTCCAAACTCTATCGCAAATGCCTAGCAGAATCTTGTTTCTCTGCTAGCTTGAAAATTGCCTCTGTGTTATCGGTTTTCGAGAAGCATGGCGAAAGAACTAACCTGAAAAATTATCATCCCATGAGTCTTCTACCGCTTCCTGTTAAAATCTTTGAATCGTTAATCAATCTAGTGATAGTTTATCACCTTGGAAATTCTTTACTTCTCTATGACCAACAGTATGGAATTTAAGCCATCCTGTTCTACTGCGGATATCCTAACAGTCATCTCTGAACATATGTACCACACACTCGATAAGGTTGGTTAAGGTAGGGCGGTAGCACAAGATATCTTCAAAGCCTTTGACAAAGTCTAGCCTGAAGGTCTTCTCAGGAAAATGAACTTGTACGGTATTACTGGACGATTATTTGATATAATCAGATCATTCTTAACTAAAAGAAAGATGCAAGTCGTTCTAGATGGCGATACATCTAAACAAGATACTATCAATGCAGGTGTTCCTTGGGGGTCGATACTTGGACCTATATTGTTCCTGATTTTCATGAACGACCTCCCTGATACAATTGTGTCTAAAATGGCTTTATTTCCTGATGACACCATGCTTTATCCCTAGCATAATAGTAAATCGAATGTCCACACTTCCAAGACAATGGCTGAATCCTTAGAAAATGACTTCCAGTCTACAGAAGAATGAGGCCAAAAATGGATGCTCGCATTTAATGCTATGAACACAAAGCTCCTTTCCTTCAACTAGAATAAGAAACCTTTCAAACCACTAATTGTCATTGCCGATAGCACCCTTCCTGAGAGTTCAACATTAAAACTCGTCGGCCTGACATTCTCAGGCAACATGAAATAGAATAAGTACATTGAAAATGTTGTAAAGGCTGCTGTAAGGAAGGTAGGCTCCCTCTACCAGGCTAGAAAACTTCTCACACTTACCGGTATTCTATATATCTTCAAAGCCACAATTCGCCCGTGCATGGAGTATTGTTGCCACATCTGAGCTGGTGCACCAACCACTAACCTCTTCCTCTTGGACAGGGTCCAAAAAAGAATTTCTAACCTCGGGTTATCTGCCACTCTCCAGCCTCTACGCATCATCGCAGAGTTGCATCTCTGTGCTTAGTTTAATAAGTATTTCCATGGAATGTAGTTTGATGAACGTGCTGCACTTGTATTTCCTCAAAAAAAATATTTCTAACCCACCAGACTAGCTGCTAAATCTCATACCTTTAAATCCAATCATACCTTTAAATCCAATAATTTGTGAGTTCAATATTACTAGTATGTTTCATTGAAAATAATTTTGAAATTGTGTATTCTTTCTAAAGACGAAGAATTGGTGAAAAACGAATAAGAAATGCTTTACCTAATTGACATATTTCGCCAGTTCTTCCAACAATGCATCCTGAGAGGCAGCGACCAGTTATCGGATCACAGTTCTGTGCATTGCAATATTTACACTGACTTACACAACCCTGGCCATAATAACCATGGCTACAGTCTGTAAAAATAGATAGGAAATGTTTCAGATAAAAAAGAATAAAAAGTAAAAAATTATATTATAAAATAATCCATAGTTAACAATATATTGATATACATTTTTATATTACTTATTATATCCATTAATAATGGATATTATGTATCTGTCTGTCTGTCTGAAGCCGAACCTATATTATTAGTTTTGATCACTCTCTTTTTATATCTACTTATCAGCTCCTATATATACCCATTCTAAAGTGTCATGAAACCTCATGCATCTTTTAAATTTACATAATTAATTTGTTTTAAAGCCACTAATAAATTAATATTTGCAAATATACACTCATGATTGTTTTTTTTCAGCTTTCCAGATGTATTTAAAATATTTTCCTCGATAATAATAAAAATTAAAAATAGAATTAATTAAAGATATTGTCTGTTTTTAAACCTATATAATTGAGTTACATAATTAAATTAGATTGTAATGGAATATGATGGAACAGCCGGCAGCCATTCCAACATTTGGTTACTTGCCCTCTGTTTATTCGAACGCACAAAAAGTTCTATTTCAAGAAAGAGAGAGAGAAAGAGAGAGAGTAAGAGAGAGAGAGAGTAAGAGAGAGAGAAAAGAGAGAGAGATGGATACAAGACAGGGCGCGTTATTTGATTAATAACATGTAAACAACACATTCTATGAGATTTATTGTACGAGTCGCTCGGAAATGACATATTTACTTTGATTGTTTTATTAAAACGTTTCAGGTTTGTTTTTTAAATCGTATTAAAAATTATATTTTAAAGCACAAATTTATTGAATCAAGTAGTAGTAGTAGTAGAAGTAGTAGTAGTAGTAGTAGTAGTCGTGCCGATGGTGGTAGTAGTAATATCAGTGTGACTAGTCAACACGTTGCTGGTAGTAGTTGTTGTTGATGATGTTTATATAGCAGTATAGTCGATTATCATAGTAGTAGTTGTTGTTGTTGTTGTTGTTTTTGATGTAGTAATAATAGTACGAATAGTTGTATTGTTGATAGTTGGTGTAAATGTTACAGTGTCAGTACGAACTATTGTGTTACGTGGTCGTAGTCGTTCATAGTAGTAGTTGTAAAAAGCAAAACACAAAAACATGTTACTGAGCAATTAAATAAAACAACTAGAAAAATATGCTGGTTTATGATAATATATATTACAAATATTTGCTACATTACTTCATATAAACTACATGTATAATTCCAACAGATCTTAAAAAAACACTATGTAAAGCTTTCATAATAGATTATGGATATTATAGTAATTAGTTGTGGCTTTTCATATACTCTATTAATAAGTTGGAGGGAGTAGGGTACACTAAATTCTATTTGTTTCCTTTTGTATTATATTTCTAATCACCAACCACCACGTATGGAAATCTTAGCAACTAGCAGACCCATGCTCGGGCATTGCCCGGTAAAATCGAAGCACCCAGGAAAATCATGTTCTCACGTTTTAACTCGGTATAAATATTTTTATGTTATGTTTTAGCTAGCTGTAAATATTCTATGTAGTGATTTTAATTAATAAAATTCTAAGTAACATTTAAACGTTAGTATTAGTTCATAAGAATGAAAGGGCATACTCGCAGTAACGTACTCTCATGGAGGCGAGAAAGACTTTTTTTGGTAAGGGGGGAGTAATTATGTCTATACACAAACACTGGAATGGAGGTAATATTTTATAGTAATGGAAAAACAAGCATATCCTGCACTAACCCTATCACTAATCTTAAATTTTTGTTAGAACTAATTAACATTTACTCTCTTGTGCTTGCCTTTTTTGTTTCTGTTTTATATTGTATTTCAATCACCAATCAATGACATTCACGATTGCCTCGGATATGTGCATGCCAGTTTTACCTGCATGACGAGAGTAGAGTATGGTGTCGTCAGCAAATATACCTATCTCAGACACAATGTCATCAGGGAGGTCATTTATGAAAATAAAGAACAATAAAGGTTCAAGGATGGATCCCTGGGTTACACCTGCATTTATGTCATGTTGTTTTCATGAACGGCAATCGAGGACAACCTAAATCTTTCTTTTGGATAGGAAAAATCTAATTATATTAAATATAATTTTGTATTTTCAGAAGGATTTCTATCACTGTATACTATTATGTATTTCTCCCTTATAGACAGTCTGTATGTAAACCAGTTGTTATATCTTGGGTTCACTATTGAGACCTTTGTTGTTTTTTGATATTCATAAATTACTTACTTAACGATATAAATCTTATGTTTTCACTTACGGGTGCATGAATAAATAATAATATACTCATGTTGTCGTTAGGAACCTAGGTTCTTTCTTGTCTGTGGATACAATTACTCGGACTCGGACGAGATTTATTACGAAGAGAAGAACAGTCACATAAATATATCAAAGAGACGGGTCACTTTCACACACGTTTGAGAGAGAGGGAAAGACAGAGAGATCGCGAGACGAATAGCCTTTCCTGCTACGCCTAGTTATATTGGGGACGGCGACCTGGACACGTCTTCCCTGCTTGAAGTCTCACCAGGCAAGAAACAGAAAAATCTTCGTCCGGAAGACATGTGGTTTTGTCGACTTCCGTTCTGGGATCACCTCTGATCCTCAAGGTGTCACTCAGACTTCCCCCATTCAAACAACGGCCCTCATTATCTACTTTTATAGAAAGATATTCCAAACTTTTAATTATTTACTTATACTATTTACATTAGTTACTGGTATAAGCTTGTCATAAAACTCATTTTTCACATCTTCACTGAAACCACATTGTAGTGCATGAACAGAAATTGCTGTGAATATTTTCTCACCAACCATCAACTTCATCAGTATGATTTGCTCACTTACACAATTAACTTCATTCACTTTATCTACCTATTTCTCTGAAATCAAAATATCAACACCACCTATTCCCTTTTCGCTATATACTATTTGATTAACATCCCTTTCCTTCACAAAGAAACTCTATATGTACAGGGTCGGGCAGATAAATTGGAACTAATTTAAAATGCTAATATCTTTTTTATTTTTGATCATATGATTACGGTTTTTTTTACTAAGGATCCTTAAACACTTTATTGCAAGATAGCATAATTATATTTACTCAAATTTGTTTTAATATGGCGGAATTAGCACGAAGAATAACTATATGCGAAATGAGACGCGCCGGGAGTCTCCTTCGGACATTGTTAAGAGCACTGGCTATGCAAAAACGACTGTCTGTCGGGTTGTGGCTAATTTCGATGTCGAGTGTAAGGTTGAGAGAAGTCGGCACAGTACTCGTAGTGATCGAAAGCGTGCAAACACTTTCCTGGTGGGGCTAAAAAGGTCGATAAAGGCAGACCCAAGTCAGTCGATGTCGAAACTGGCAAAAAAACGCAATGTGAGTCGCAGAACTATCAGCAGAGCAATCAACGAAGACCTTGGGATGAAGTCCTACGTTAGGAGACGCCATAATCTCCTCACTGCCCGTTCAAAAGCTATCAGAGTTGAAAGATGGCCCAAGCTTATCAACCATCTGAAACACAAAGGAGGACATGTGCGCATTTTTATTGATGAGAAAAAGTTCATCGTGGATGAGGTTCCAAATCGCCAGAACACTCGAGTTATTGCCCGTGACCCTTCGGAAGTTCCTCCTGTGATGCAGAGCAAAAATCCTGCTTCTGTGATGGTTTTTGCAGCCGTGACAAGTGATGGAAAGGTGAAGCCTCCTCATTTCATCGAAGCGGGTCTTAAAATCAACACAGTGGAGTATTTGAACATTCTCAATAATGTTTTATTGCCTTGGATCCGTAGAAACTACAACCCTACGAAAGTCATGCTCATCCAAGACTCGGCACCAGAGCATGGATACAGGAAAGTCCAAGATTTCATGAAGGAGAATCTTCCCTTGTTTGTTCCGAAGGATATTTGGCCCAGCAGCTCTCCAGACCTAAATGTTTGCGACTATTATCTATTCGGCGTCGTCGAGGGACAGACTAATGTCAATCCACACCCAAATATAAACTCATTGAAGACAGCCATTCAACGAGCATTTCGCAATCTCGATCCCAATAAAATAAAGAGGAGCTGTTCACGGTTTCGTCAAAGAATCTCCAAAATAATTGATGCAAAGGGTGCTCATATTGAATAATTTTGTTCAATAGACTGTAATAATTAAATAAATAAATGTTAAAATGATATCTTTCCATATTTAATCCTTTAAATTATGAATTTTGTAAAAATAAAAAAAAGTACCAATTTAGCTGCCCGACCCTGTACTGTACAACAGTTGTTATATATTAGGCCAGTCCGTTTTATAGAACCTTATTCCAAACATTAAATTATTTACTTAAATTACTTACATGATCAAAAGAAAAGTAAGAAACATGTTTACTTACGTTGTTTACAATATTGTCCTCTCCATCCTGCAGCACAACCGGTCTTGCAAATACCAGAGACTTTGTCACATTGTGAGATCTCTCTGCAATGTCCACACTTGTATTGACAGCCGGCACCATAAAAGCCTGTTTCACAAATATTTTCTGTGTGTATATAATAAAAAAAATAGCCAGGATTAAAAAATAATCTATATCTAACATGAGTCATGTCTGAGAGAAAAGCAATCGATATCCATGTGTCTATATCAAATTCCTAAAAATAATTTGTCTTTGAGGGTTGTCTATGATTAACGTAATTCTTGCTGGCTGGAGTCTTTTATTTTAACTATTACTATTACCCATTGATAACTTGCTCAAAGTTTTTTTTTTATGGAAATAGCTCCAGACAAGGTATGAAGCCACTTGATGTAAGGAGCTAAAAAAATACTACTTCAAAGTCAAAAACTACCCAACGATAAGTGTTTTATGGAGAGATTCTGGCCCAGAAAACAGCAATTATTCCCCCTTTGTCAGAAACATCGCTCATGAAATGTGAATACTAAAGGACAAAATAAGGGAAGCGATAGTTACGAGGCTGCCTAAAGTATACCCAAGTTTGTCACTTTCTACTCTATGAAGAAATACTAGAAGATACGTTTAAATTATACATTCGTCAGTGAAGGTGTCTAACCGATCAGAAGTGATTAAACAAATAAAAATATCCATCATTATTTCGATTAACTACCTTTCATTATAATTTCATTTCAACTACAAAAAATACACAACACCAGAAAACACATAATTATTTAATTTAGATATAAGGATTCGGACGACAGTAAAAGAAAAAACGAATGATTAATGTCTACTAAAATACTTTCAGGGATCATCTTCAAAATATTTATGGTAAATGGCGATTTTCGACAAATCAACATAACAAATATAAATCTATAAAAGAATTTAAAAAAAAAACGGAAAACTTACCGATTTCGCATCTAAATCCCTTTCGTCCAGGTTGGCATGGTAGTACACAATAACCATTTACCGGGTTACATTTGAGTTGTGGGCAGAAGTTACATCTTTTCCTGCAATCCTGTCCATAATTACCAAGACTACACTCTGGAAAAGACATCATTTCTTTCAGAATCATATTTTCCTCAACAAAAGTAATTAAAATTTATATAGTAATAGTAAGAATACGATGACAGAATCAATTTTCTGACATTTTTCCATAGCAAAATGCTTTTGTCTGGCCATAATTATCAAACAATGAAATATTCTAAAAATTTATGGCAATGTTCATAGTTGATATACAATAATTGCAAAACCTTCGATATCTGATCAAAAATACCAGATAAAAAATTATTTCTACTCCAACATGAATATTGTCATTATATACTTAATTATGCATGCAAAATCGGTGAAATAGTTATAAAAAACACACTTGAGAAAATAATTTGAATGTATATCTAATAGTTTCTGAGTTTAATATTACTAGTATGTTTCAGTGAAATTAATTTTGAAATTGTGTATTCTTTCTAAAGACGAAGAATTGGTGAAAAACGAATAAGAATTTGTTTCATAAACTAACAATAAACCGTCGTCGATACTACCGATTTTCTTGCCGTATATTGCATTCATTTTGAGTGTGTATCAAATAATAAGTGTGTCACATTCAAAATAGTTTTTAATTTCTGTTTTTTTTTTCTAAAGAGGAAAAATTAGTGAAAAACGAATAAGAAATGCTTTACCTAATTCACATTTTTGACCAGTTCTTCCAACAATGCATCCTGAGAGACAGCGACCAGTTACCGGATCACAGTTCTCTGCATTGCAATATTTACACTGACTTACACAACCCTGGCCATAATAACCATGGCTACAGTCTGTAAGAATAGATAGGAAATGTTTCAGATAAAAAAGAATAAAAAGTAAAAAATTATATTTAAAAAATAATCAATAGTTAACAATATACAAATATTTTGATATATATTTCTATATTACCTATTATATTCATGATAATATATATTACAAATATTTGTCACATTTTTAAATATAAAATGCATACATATAACCAACAACCTGGCAATAAGATTATGTAAAGCTTTCATAATAGATTATGGATATTATAGTTATATATTATTAATGGTGGCTTTTCGTATAATCTAGCTATCAGTTTGAAGGAGGAGGTATACGTAATTGTATTTTTTTCCAATTAAGAAATAAATCTTACAAAACGTAATTTAGAACTGAGTCACTATTGCTCCGCGTGCGCGAATGTCGTTCTGTGTCTCAGAAAAAGGGTCTATCAGTGTGTACTATTTGATTACTATTCGTTTCTACCACATGGACACTCTGTATGTAAACCAGTCGTTATATCTTGACCCAGTTCATTTTAGAGAAAGTTGTTGCAAACGTTTAATTATTTACTTAAATTACTTACATGATCAAAAGAAAAGTAAGAAACATATTTACTTACGTTCACAAAGAAACTCTATATGTACTGTCCGTTTTATAGAACCTTATTCCAAAGATTGAATTATTTACTTAAATTACTTACATGATCAAAAGAAAAGTAAGAAACATGTTTACTTACGTTGTTTACAATACTGTCCTATCCATCCTGCGGCACAACCGGTCTTGCAAATACCAGAGACTTTGTCACATTGTGTGATATCTCTGCAATGTCCACACTTGTACTGACAGCCGGCACCATAAAAGCCGGTTTCACAAATATTTTCTGCACGTATAGAATAAAAACAAAATAGTCAGAATTAAAAGATAATCTATATCTTACATAAGTTATGTCTAAGAGAAAAGCAATTGATATCCACGTGTCAACATAAGATTCATCAAAATACATTTGCTTGGAACGTTTTCTTTGAAAGCATTAAATTTTAATTGAATTTTTATTGATTGAAGTCTTCAAACTGACACAGTTATGATTCACTTTTATTATTGTTCCCAATACTAATTATTAACTCTCTTTAACCCTTAAATGTTTTTTGTTTCAAATATGACACATTCCAACAAAATGCCTATTTAATATTGTTGTGGTTGCAAGGTTGAACAATAATTAGTGAGAAATACAATGAAGACGCAAACAACAAGGAGAATGCAATAATAAGTGTATTAAAGAAAAGGTATAGTTACAGTATGTACAAATGAAGGTGTCGAGTCAGAGAGTCTTGGGGGGAGGACATGTACGCTCTTCGGCGTCACTTCCGGTGGCATTTAGGTAACACACACTAAGGCCAACCTAGGCTTGCCCTTTATAGTGTAACGTTATTCGTATATGCAAATGAGTGGTTGCCACCACAACACCCCCCTCCCAAGATTTGAAGTCACACAGATTTCAATATCTTTTTCTTTTTGTGTTTACCATCAATGGTTCATTAAATTTTCTTTTCCTACCTGATCTTCGGGGTTCAGGTGTATATTGAGGCGGTTCCAAAGTAAAGGATTCGTATATGATATCTATGGTTTCCTCCTCTTCGACTGTTGTCGTATAATCATCATCTTGGATATGACGTTTTTTTATCTGATTTAGGTGCCTTTTATGTATACTCTGTGGACCTTTAATCATATATGTACAATCACCAATGCGTTTATCCACTACTCCACATTCCCAGTTAGATGTGTTATTCTTGTAGCACTTAAAATATACTCGATCTCCCGAGTTATATTTCTTTTTTCTCGTGTGTGTAGTGTTTCGGATAATTGCCTGTCTTGGCAACAGTTTATCAAACGCTGATTTTACCTTTCTAGCAAACATTAGATCAGCTGGTGATATGTTTGATGGTGTACTAGGATGTGGTGTAATCCTAAAAACTTGCAAGAATTGTTGCAAAGCTTTTTCTGTTGGTGTTCCAATGGATTTCTTTAACGCTCGTTTTAGCGTGTCCACGAACCTTTCCGCAAGGCCGTTCGACCTTGGATGATACGGCGGAGTCGTGATGTGCTTCACTCGGAACGTGTCGCAAAATTCCTTAAACTCTGCGGATGTGAACTGCGTTCCGTTGTCAGTGACTAGTGTGTCTGGTACACCGAATCTTGCAAACAACTCGTGTAGGAACCCTATTGAGTTGTTCGTTGTTGGATTCCTGCAACGCATTACCTCCGGCCATTTTGTGTAACTATCCACTACAATTAAATAATAGTTTTCTCCTACTGGACCAGCGAAGTCCATGTGGATTCTCGACCATGGTTGGTCGGTTTTCGGCCAAGGTTTGTGTACTATAGGTGGGGATTTTGCTGCTAACTGGCATCCTTTACATTTATTTATTGTTGCTGCTATGTCAGTGTCCATGTTACGCCAGTACACGTAGCTTCTCATTAACGACTTCATTCGATTTATCCCCGGATGTCGCGTATGGAAATCTCTTAACATCCTATTCTGCAATGTTTTGGGTATTCCCACTCTCTCACTGTACAGTAACACATCGTTACATATGGAGAAAACTTCCTGCACCTTTGTGTCCGTTATAATTTTCTCTTTTATGTCCTTTATGTATTCGTCTTTCTCGGCTTCCCTTTTAATGTCCGACAAAGTTACGGGTAGTTCCTTAATGATGTTTGCTACCATATTTTTTACTTCAACATTTGTCCGAATTGCTGCAATGACTGATTCTTCCAGATTGTGTTTCTGTGGTATCAGTCTTGACAGTCCATCCGCATGGCAAATCTTTTTTGATGCTAGATGTTGTAGCTGGAAATCGTAATTAAGTAAGATTGTACCCCAGCGCAGCAATCTATTTGCGGTGTATACCGGCAATCCTTTTTTTTGATCCATAGATCGTGACGAACGGTTTATGGTCGGTTTCAAGTAAGAATTGTCTACCATATAAATATCGGTGAAATTTAGTCACGGAAAAGATTATGCTCAATGCTTCTTTTTCGATTTGTGAATATGCCCTCTCGGCTGGTATCAGCGTTCTCGAAGCGTGCGCTATTGGTTTTCTAGACCCATCCGGCATAATATGTTGAATGCATGCTCCTAAGCCGTAGGAACTAGCGTCACTAGCGACGACTATTTTTAATTTTGTGTCAAAGTGCGTTAAGAATAATTCGGATGTTAGTGCGCTCTTTATTTTGTCAAAAGCGGTTTGACATTCTTGCGTCCAGTTCCAAGGTGTATCCTTTTTAAGCAGATTATTTAAGGGGGCTCGCAAGTTATGCATTCCTTCAATAAAAGATTGATAATAATTTGCGAGTCCTAAGAAACTCTGCAAGGTTGTTACGTTATCAGGTGCTGGCATATTTTTTATTGCCGCAGATCTGTCTGGGTCTGGACGTCGTCCATGTTTGTTTATTATGTGTCCAAGATACTTAATCTCGCTCATACAAAAGTCACATTTACTTCCTTTTACTTTAAAGCCGAATTCTTGTATTCGAGTAAATACTTGTTTCAAATGTTCCTTATGTTCTTGTAGGGATTTGCTCCTGACAACAATGTCGTCCAGGTATGCACATGCGCACTCAATACCACTTAGCATGGTGTCCATCGCTTGCTGAAAAATGGCAGGCGCTACTTTGATGCCAAAGGGCAATCGGTTGTATTTGTATAATCCCTTATGCGTATTGATGCATAGTATTTTTGAGCAATTTTCCTCGACCGGTATTTGCAAATATGCATCGCTCAAGTCTATCTTGGAGAAGATATTACCACCATTTAACTTCGTGAATATTTCCTCTGGGCTTGGTAGAGGGTAATGGTGATCTTTTAATAGGGAGTTGACCCCGGTCGAAACATCTGCGCACACTCTAACTTCGTCATTCTTTTTCTTTCTGTATACGGTGGGGGCTGCCCACTCGCTGTGTTCTATTTTTGATAGAATTCCTGTCTGTTCCAATCTATCTAATTCTTTATTAATCTTTTCCAACCCAGCGAACGGAACGTTTCGCTTTTTTTCTAAAAATTGGGTTGGCGTTTTCTTTAAGTTCAAACGAGGCCTTGAATTTATTACAGCGACCTAAGTTAGTCGTGAATGCTTCAGGAAATAATTCTTTTAAATCGTCTTTGATATTTACTGTTGTTGGAGAAGAACATTCTATTTTTTTACAGAATGTATTGATTGGCTTATCCCATAGTCCAAATTTCTCAATTAAATCTATTCCAAACAGATTTTCACTATTTTTCAGTACGAATATTTTTAATTTCTTCGTAATCCCTTTTAGTTTTATCGGAAGGACAACTTCTCCTTCAAATTTTATACCACCACCAGTTACCGTCCGGGCTGATTTACTCGTTTTCATGATGGTTGTTTTTTTACCCAACTTTTTCCATGTATTCAGGTTTATAATAGAAATATCGGAGCCGGAGTCGAGTTGTAACTTTATTGGTGTTTTAAATATTTCCACTTTTACGTATTTTCGCCGATCTTTGTCTAATTTTGTATTTGATTTTGTTTGCTGTACTCTCTTTCTGGTGTAATCTTTATATCTGCAGCAATCACTTTTGTGTCCCACCTTCTTACAAATGTAGCATTTTTTCTTCTTATAAGGACAATCTGATTCCCAATGCTTTTCTGCACATCTCTTACAGTTATATCTAGGAAGAGGCTTGTTATATTCTGTCCTATATTTATGGTTATTAGGATTGTAATATCCCGTTCCATTTCGATTGCTTTTCTTTGTAAAGTTCTTGGTTGGTGTGTATGGTTTTCTAACTTTTCTTACATATGCCACTCCGGATTCTTCTATATTTTTTTAATCCTTTTTTAGTGTAATGGCCCTTTCACAGTCCTCTGCTAGTTTCTGGAGGGTTAAATCTTGCTCAGATTCCAGCTTAGACAACACTCGTCTGCGTATTTCTGCATTTTTCGTGGAAACTAACCCTTGTGCGAAGATTAGACATTTAAAATCTTCTACCGTTAGTTCCGCAAGCTTAAAATTATCGCAGTTTTTATTGACAACTGATGCGTATGTCAAATAATCTTGGTTGTCCATCTTTCTTAGATTCATGCACAGCCATCTTTTATGAAAAAGAGATATATTTGGATTAAATAATTCTTTTAGTAATTTCACAGCTTCCATGAACTCTAATTCCGCAGTTTTTTTAGGTAATATGTAATCTATGAATTTGCTGTGTTCTGATGTACCCAATTTCCTGAGTAAGAGGCTCACTTTCTGTCTATTTGGCCAATTTTTGCAGTCCAGTTGAAAGACATCCTCGTATCTTGTATAGTATGCTTCAAAAGTCTTTCCTTCCTCCGGCACATAATTAAATGTGTCCATACTATTAAAGATAGTTGTATGGGAGAAATTAACACTGTCGACATTTTCTCGATTACTCTTTAGTAGTTCCAGTGTTTTAGCAAAACGTTCATTTTGTCTTTCCTCGCGGTCAGCTTGTGCCTGTAAAAATTGCATGAACATTTTTGATAAGTCTTCCATTTTTTTTTTTTTTTTCGTGACGTTTTACTGTATTATCCGTTATCCAGTGACAACTTTTAAAAAAAAAATCCTTTCCTTGAGCTTTAATTTCTAGCTATGGTATTTCCTTTTAGTACCGTCGCCAAACAAATTATTAATTAAAAGATTCCTTTAGTTGTTGTTTTGCTAAGGGGGAGCAGTAATTAGAATCAACTGGTGAACTTTTTTTTTTCGTAGGTTACTTCCTTGCTTTTCGTAATACGAGTCTGACCTGTCGTTTTGCGACAGAACAAAATCCGCTTTTCGTTTGCAAGTTGGTCCTTTAGTAATACAAAACAGATTTGTCGTTTAGCGACAAAACAAAAATTCACTTTTACATTCGTTTGCACGTCAACACTTTGCATTGTACTTTTATTTTTTTTAATAGTTCTTCGTCAAACTGTTATATTTGACGCTTCATATCTCGTCGCCAACTGTTGTGGTTGCAAGGTTGAACAATAATTAGTGAGGAATACAATGAAGACGCAAACAACAAGGAGAATGCAATAATAAGTGTATTAAAGAAAAGGTATAGTTACAGTATGTACAAATGAAGAGAGTCTTGGTGGGAGGACATGTACGCTTTTCGGCGTCACTTCCGGTGGCATTTAGGTAACACACACTAAGGCCAACCTAGGCTTGCCATTTATAGTGTAACGTTATTCGTATATGCAAATGAGTGGTTGCCACCACAACAAATATAATGTTCAACGAAAATGTGTCAAACTGCAACTTGTTTTACATCTACAACGAGCCTGTTGGCAAGTGTGAGTAGGTATTAGTATGATGTTGCATCAGCACACCCGCTAAATAGGTAATCAGTCTCTTTAATGATAATGTTTTTCAAACCAATATAACAAATAAAACATTTGAGAGTTAAGGCAACTGAACGATATATAAGGTAATACAAGACAATACGTTTTAAACTAGTAATCATCAGTGAATGTCTCTAACCAATGAACTAGCTGCTCTTGTTCCCCCTCGACGCCCATATACTAGAACAACCCGACAATCAGCTAGGTCCCATCCATTCACTATGGAGGTCCCCAGATGCCGGAGAGCCTTCTACTCCAGCAGTTTCTTTCCTCGTGCTGCCGGCCTCTGGTACTCCCTCCCTGCTCCCTGTTTCCCCGACTGTACCGACATGCAGAAGGTTTAAAACTAATGTAAACAGACATCTCGCTGCACAGCTCCGAACTTAGGATGACACCCAAAACCTACTCCAGTAGCCCCTTAGGTCTACAGTGGTGAACTGCTATGTTTGGGGTGAAATATCTTCTTTTTTTTAAATCGCAAGTCAGACAAATAGAAACACCCATTATTATTTCGGGTTTGATTATAATGTCTTTTCCACTACAAAAATCACACAACACCAGAGAACATATAACGTAGTAAAACTAATATTACGGGAAATTTCACAATTTCTATTTTTGTTATTTATTGATTTTAGCTATTTCCTTACTTAAGGCAGATATTAGTAAGTATTCAGACGATAGATGAAGTGAATGATATGTTTCCGTCGTCAAGCATGCTATTCTACGGAAATACTTTTCGAGATCATCTTCGAAATATTCACGGTGAATGTCGATTTTCGCAAAATAAACATAACAAATATAAATCTATGAAAGAAATTTAAAAAAAAACGGAAACCTTACCGATTTCGCATCTAAATCCTTTTCGTCCAGGTTGGCATGGCAGTACACAATAACCATTTACTGGGTTACATTTGAGTTGTGGGCAGAAGTTACATCTTTTCCTGCAATCCTGTCCATAATTACCAAGACTACACTCTGGAAAAGACATTATTTCCATTAAAATCCTACTTGTCATAACAACAATAACAATTTAATAATAATAGTAAACATACAATAAAAGAATACAATTATCTGACCTTTTCTCACGAGCAAAATTCTTTTGTATGGCTATAATTAGCTAACAATGAAAAATTCTAAAAATTTCTTACAATAGTCACAGTTTATATGTAATGATTGCACAACCTTCGATATTTGAAACACACTTGCAACAATAATTTAAATGTATATCCAATAGTTTGAGTTCAATATTACTAGTATGTTTCATTGAAAATAATTTTGAAATTGTGTATTCTTTCTAAAGAGGAACAATTAGTGAAAAACGAATAAGAAATGCTTTACCTAATTCACATCTTTCGCCAGTTCTTCCAACAATGCATCCTGAGAGGCAGCGACCAGTTACCGGATCACAGTTCTGTGCATTGCAATATTTACACTGACTTACACAACTCTGGCCATAGTAACCATGACTACAGTCTGTAAGAAAAGATAAGATTAAAAAAATTATATTTAAAAAATAATCAATGTTTAATAATATATTAATATTTTAATATACATATCTATATCATCTATTATATTTATTATGATACATATTACAAATATTAGCCAAATTACTTTATATAAAGTGCATACATATTACTAACGGATGCTGAAAAAGCATTATGTAAAACTTTTATAATAGATTATGGATATTATAGTTATTAATAGTGGCTTTTCGTATAATCTAGCAATCACTTAGAAGAGGGTGTACACTAAATTCTGTTTGTTTCTAATTAAGAAATAAAGCTTACAAAACTTTTTATTAGAACTGATTAACATTTACTTTCTTATGCTTGCCATTTTTTGTTTCCGATTTGTATTTCATTTCAATAACTTATATGGCATATATATATATATATAGATAGATAGATAGATAGATAGATAGATAGATAGATAGATAGATAGATAGAAAGAAACAATTACTAACTTTCTCTAGTTTTTAAACTCATCTACATAAAATATCTAATCGCATTTCTAACTAACAAATCAGTTATCACAGAAGGAGTTCTGTCCTTTTCGGCTATCAAACTATTGCTAAATTCTGACGAATATATTCCGGTATAGTTTTATTTCAATATCAATTTTCATCTATTGTTTAAGGTCTGTCTTCCATTCAGTTATATTATTTTTAAGAATTGTTCAAACATAAACAATAAACATATAAACAAATAAAATCCTTAGGATCGGCCGAAAATATCGTCTACACCGCAGTAAACTAGAATATTACTCTCCATGACAAATGTCGTTCTATAATTGCAGAAGGATGTCTATCAGTGTATGCTTATTTTATTATCATTCCTTCCCCCACATAGACACTGTGTATAAACTAGCTGTTCTATCTTGTTCGAGTTAATTTTATAGAAAGTTGTTCAAAACCGTCGATTACTTACTTAAATTACTTACATGATCAAAAGAAAAGTAAGAAACATGTTTACTTACGTTGTTTACAATACTGTCCTCTCCATCCTGCGGCACAACCGGTCTTGCAAATACCAGAGTCTTTGTCACATTGTGAGATATCTCTGCAATGTCCACACTTGTACTGACAGTCGGCACCATAAAAGCCGATGTCACAAACGTGTTCTATATGTATAGAATAGAAAATAGCCAAAATTCAATAGTAATATAGATGGGTAATGTCTAAGAGAAAAGCAATCGATATGCACGTGTCTACGGAAGATTCATCAAAATACATTTGCTTTGAAAGTTTTCTCTGAAATCATTATATTTTAATGGAATGCTGGTCGACTGAAGTCTTCAAACTAACACAGTTATCATCGACTTTCACTATTGTTCCCAATATGCATTATTAACTTGCTTAAAGGCAAACGAACCATATATATAAGTTAGTAGAATACAATACGTTTAAAATTTGTATTCGTCAGTGAAGGTCTTTAAGGGAGGTGACGGTGGTTAAGTGGATAACGACACGGACTGAAGATCTGGGTGTTCCAAGTTCGAATCCAGTCGGTTCCACAGTAACACTTTGGCAACCTTCTCGTGGTTCTTCCCGTAAGTACCCGATATCTTTCCAGTGGAAACTAATGCCAACACCAGAATCAACTGATTCACACGAAAGAAGAAGAAGAAGAAGAACCAATAGTAAGTTGTTAAACAAACAGACATATACATCATTATTCCGGTTTAAAAGCCTTTGATTATAATTTTATTTTCAATACAAAACGTCCACAACACCAGAGAACACATAAACCTCGTCAGATTAATTGACAATGTCTATTGTTTTGGAATACTTGTTTTTGCCTATTTTCTCATTTAATTAAGATATTTATGAGTATTTGGACAACAGTAAAAAGCATAAAGCACTTGGTTTGCAAAGATTGGCCACAGAGAAGTTTGCAAACCAAGTGCTTCATTGGAACCTTGATGGAAAAAGAAGAGGAAGACTAAATATGCACTGGAAGAAAACAATCGAGAGAGATTTGATCGCAACGGGAAGAAGCTGAAGGGGCACCGTGGATCTGACTTCAGACCGAAAACGATGGTTTACTTTGACTGCATCGTGCGTCGCAGGACGATGGAGTTGCTAAGTTCAAGTCATCAAGCATACCATTCCAATAAAATCAAGTCATCAAGCATACCATTCCAATAAAATCAAGTCATCAAGCATACCATTCCAATAAAATCAAGTCATCAAGCATACCATTCCAATAAAATCAAGTCATCAAGCATACCATTCCAATAAAATCAAGTCATCAAGGATACTATTCCAATAAAATCAAGTTATCAAGCATACCATTCCAATAAAATCAAGTTATCAAGCATACCATTCCAATAAAATCAAGTCATCAAGCATACCATTCCAATAAAATCATGTCATCAAGGATACCATTCCAATAAAATCAAGTTATCAAGCATACCATTCCAATAAAATCAAGTTATCAAGCATACCATTCCAATAAAATCAAGTCATCAAGCATACCATTCCAATAAAATCAAGTCATCAAGCATACCATTCCAATAAAATCAAGTCATCAAGGATACCATTCCAATAAAATCAAGTTATCAAGCATACCATTCCAATAAAATCAAGTTATCAAGCATACCATTCCAATAAAATCAAGTCATCAAGCATACCATTCCAATAAAATCAAGTCATCAAGCATACCATTCCAATAAAATCAAGTCATCAAGGATACCATTCCAATAAAATCAAGTTATCAAGCATACCATTCCAATAAAATCAAGTTATCAAGCATACCATTCCAATAAAATCAAGTCATCAAGCATACCATTCCAATAAAATCAAGTCATCAAGCATACCATTCTAATAAAATCAAGTCATCAAGCATACCATTCCAATAAAATGCTTACAGAGATCATCTTCAAAATATTAATGGCGAATGCTGATTTTCGCCAAATAAACATCTGAATAAACAAATGCGAAAGTTGGGTTTATTTCTAGCGTTAACGGCAAAATGGAAAACGCCCTATTTCAAATTATTTCAACTTTACACAATAGACGCGCTATCTTTTTTGTATACTGATGATATATATGCGATATCAGTCGCAAAGTTAACTAATTTGCATATTCTTTTTGAGAAAAGAACATTTAATTACTTAACTATTATTTGTTATTGTTTTTAATTCAATGATTGTTTCGATTTTAATTTAACAAATACTTCTGTTTGGCAATAGTATTTTATTTCCCCGGACAAATATTATTTAGCAATTGAGTTCAAATGTTCCTTACTTTAAAGGAACCTACATCATTTTCAACAAGTTCCGATCTATTTCTAAATTGTAATTTAAAAAAAACAAATTGATTTCTCTTTTCTTTCACTTACTTTGCGATCACATTTCAAGGAGAAATAAACTAGAACAATGTTAATGTTTATCTATCTATATAAATAAATGAGAAAAATCTTGTTTCGTGTTTACAACAAAGTCATGAATAAAATGTTTATTATTTAAAATTAATATTTCAAGTATTTCAATTGTGAAGCGGTAGCAAAACCAGCTAGTAATATATTTGAATCTATAAAAGTATTAAAAGAAAAAAAACAGAAAATCTTACTGATTTCGCATCTAAATCCCTTTCGTCCAGGTTGGCATGGCAGTACACAATAACCATTTACCGGGTTACATTTGAGTTGTGGGCAGAAGTTACATCTTTTCCTGCAATCCTGTCCATAATTACCAAGACGACACTCTGGAAAAGACATAATTTCTTTTCGAATCATATTTTCTTTAACAAAAGTAATTACAATTTATATAGCAATAGTAAGAATGCGATGAAAGAATCAATTTTCTGATATTTTCTCACGAGAAAAATTCTTTTCTATGGCCATAATTAACCTACAATTGAGAAATCTATTAATTTCTAGCAATGTTAATAGTTGATATACAATGATTGGAAAACCTTCGTTATCTGATCAAAAATACTAGATAATTAACCAACAATCGAGAAATCTATTAATTTCTAGCAATCTTAATAGTTGATATATACAATGATTGGAAAACCTTCGTTATCTGATCAAAAATACTAGATAATTAACCTACAATTGAGAAATCTATTAATGTCTAGCAATGTTAATAGTTGATATACAATGATTGGAAAACCTTCGTTATCTGATCAAAAATACTAGATAATTAACCAACAATTGAGAAATCTATTAATTTTTAGCAAGATAATAGTTGATATACAATGATTGGAAAACCTTCGATGTATGATCAAAAATACTAGATAATTAACCAACAATGGAGAAATCTATTAATGTCTAGCAATGTTCATAGTTGATATACAATGATTGGAAAACCTTCGTTATCTGATCAAAAATACTAGATAATTAACCAGCAATCGAGAAATCTATTAATTTCTAGCAATGTTAATAGTTGATATACAATGATTGGAAAACCTTCGATGTATGATCAAAAATACTAGATAATTAACCTACAATTGAGAAATCTATTAATGTCTAGCAATGTTAATAGTTGATATACAATGATTGGAAAACCTTCGTTATCTGATCAAAAATACTAGATAATTAACTAACAATTGAGAAATCTATTAATTTTTAGCAAGATAATAGTTGATATACAATGATTGGAAAACCTTCGATGTATGATCAAAAATACTAGATAATTAACCAACAATGGAGAAATCTATTAATGTCTAGCAATGTTCATAGTTGATATACAATGATTGGAAAACCTTCGTTATCTGATCAAAAATACTAGATAATTAACCTACAATTGAGAAATCTATTAATTTCTAGCAATGTTAATAGTTGATATACAATGATTGGAAAACCTTCGTTGTATGATCAAAAATACTAGATAATTAACCAACAATCGAGAAATCTATTAATGTCTAGCAATGTTAATAGTTGATATACAATGATTGGAAAACCTTCGTTATCTGATCAAAAATACTAGATAATTAACCAACAATCGAGAAATCTATTAATTTCTAGCAATCTTAATAGTTGATATATACAATGATTGGAAAACCTTCGTTATCTGATCAAAAATACTAGATAATTAACCTACAATTGAGAAATCTATTAATGTCTAGCAATGTTAATAGTTGATATACAATGATTGGAAAACCTTCGTTATCTGATCAAAAATACTAGATAATTAACCAACAATTGAGAAATCTATTAATTTTTAGCAAGATAATAGTTGATATACAATGATTGGAAAACCTTCGATGTATGATCAAAAATACTAGATAATTAACCAACAATGGAGAAATCTATTAATGTCTAGCAATGTTCATAGTTGATATACAATGATTGGAAAACCTTCGTTATCTGATCAAAAATACTAGATAATTAACCAGCAATCGAGAAATCTATTAATTTCTAGCAATGTTAATAGTTGATATACAATGATTGGAAAACCTTCGTTATCTGATCAAAAATACTAGATAATTAACCACAATCGAGAAATCTATTAATTTCTAGCAATCTTAATAGTTGATATATACAATGATTGGAAAACCTTCGTTATCTGATCAAAAATACTAGATAATTAACCTACAATTGAGAAATCTATTAATTTCTAGCAATGTTAATAGTTGATATACAATGATTGGAAAACCTTCGTTATCTGATCAAAAATACTAGATAATTAACCAACAATCGAGAAATCTATTAATTTCTAGCAATCTTAATAGTTGATATACAATGATTGGAAAACCTTCGATATCTGATCAAAAATACTAGATAATTAACCACAATCGAGAAATCTATAAATTTCTAGCAATGCTAATAGTTGATATACAATGATTGGAAAACCTTCGATATCTGATCTAAAATACTAGATAATTAACCAACAATTGAGAAATCTATAAATTTCTAGCAATCTTCATAGTTGATATACAATGATTGGAAAACCACCGGTAATCTGATCAAAAATACTAGATAATTAACCAACAATCGAGAAATCTATAAATTTCTAGCAATCTTCATAGTTGATATACAATGATTGGAAAACCTTCGATATCTGATCAAAAATACTAGATAATTAACCACAATCGAGAAATCTATTAATTTCTAGCAATGTTAATAGTTGATATTCAATGATTGGAAAACCTTCGTTATCTGATCAAAAATACTAGATAATTAACCAACAATTGAGAAATCTATTAATTTCTAGCAAGGTTAATAGTTGATATACAATGATTGGAAAACCTTCGTTATCTGATCAAAAATACTAGATAATTAACCACAATCGAGAAATCTATTAATTTCTAGCAAGATAATAGTTGATATACAATGATTGGAAAACCTTCGTTATCTGATCAAAAATACTAGATAATTAACCACAATCGAGAAATCTATTAATTTATAGCAATGTTGATATACAATGATTGGAAAACATTTTATATCTGACACAAAATATCAATTAAAAATCTATTTCTACTCCAACATGACAATTCTCATTATGTTCCTGAAAAGAACGAACATGCAAAAACGTCTGGGACAATTTTCGAGACACTTAATAAACACCGTTTTTTCCAATCCTTTCAAGAGCCGCTTCAATTTGTTTCATAAACTAACAATAAACCGTCGTCGATACTACCGATTTTCTTGCCGTATATTGCATTCATTTTGAGTGTGTATCAAATAATAAGTGTGTCACATTCAAAATAGTTTTGAATTTCTGTATTGGTTGTTATTTCTAAAGAGGAAAAATTAGTGAAAAACGAATAAGAAATGCTTTACCTAATTCACATTTTTGACCAGTTCTTCCAACAATGCATCCTGAGAGACAGCGACCAGTTACCGGATCACAGTTCTGTGCATTGCAATATTTACACTGACTTACACAACCCTGGCCATAGTAACCATGACTGCAGTCTGTGGGAAAAGATAGGAAAATGTTTCAGATAAAAATAATAGGAAGAAAAATTAATATTTATAATATAACCAATAGTCAACAATATATTAATATTTTGATATACATTTCTATATTATATATCATATTTATGATAATACATGTTACAAATATTTGACACATTTCTTCATATAAACTACATGTATAATTCCAACAGATCTTCAAAAAAACACTATGTAAAGCTTTCATAATAGATAATGGAGGGGGTGTGGTACACTAAATTCTATTTATTTCCTTTTGTATTATATTTCTAATCACCAACCACAACGCATAGAAATCTTAGCAACTAGCAGACCCATACCCGGGCATTGCCCGGTAAAATCGAAGCACCCAGGAAAATCATGTTCCCACTCGGTATAAATATTTTTATGATATGTTTTAGCTAGCTGTAAATATTCTATGTAGTGATTTTAATTAATAAAATTCTAAGTAACATTTAAACGTTAGTATTAGTTCATAAGAATGAAAGGGCATACTCGCAGCAACGTTCTTACATGGAGGCGAGAAAGACTTTTTTTAGCAACGGGGGGGGGGTAATTATGTCTACACACAAACACTAGAAGGAAGGTAATATTTTATATCAATGGAAAAAAATGCAGAACTGATTAACATCTACTCTCTTATGCTTGCCTTTTTTCTTTCTCATTTGTATTTCATTTCAATAAATAGTAAAAATAATAGATACATATATATGTAGATATATATAGATAGATAATTAGATAGATAGATAGATAGATAGATATATATATAGATAGATAGATAGATAGATAGATAGATAGATATATAAATAGATAGATAGATAGATAGATAGATAGATAGAAACACAATTACTACCTTTCTCTAGTTTTTAAACTCATCTACAAAAAATATCTAATCGTATTTCTAACTAACAAGTCAGTTATCACAGAACGAGTTCTCTCCCTTTCAGCTATCAAATTATTGCTAAATTCTGACGAATATATTCCTGTATTGTTTTATTTCCAGATCAATTTCCACCCATTTTTTACTGTTTGTTTTAGAGTAAAAAGTGGACCCATGAGAGTAGAAAGTGACTAACTTGGGTCTACTTTCGGCAGCCTCGTGACTCTTGCTTCCCTTATTTTGTCCTTTAGTCCTCACATTCCATGTGCGATGTTTCTGATAAAAGGGAGAAGATATGCTGTTTTCTGGGTCGGAATCTATCCATCTAACACTTATCGTTGGATATTTGTTACCTCGAATTAATATTTTATTTTTAGATCCTTGCATCAAGTGGCTTCATACCTTGTCTAGAGCAATTTCCATGTAAAAAAAAATTTCAGTTATATTATGTTTTAGAACTGTTTAAACATAAGCAACAAACAAACAAATCATTGGGACCGGCCGAAAATATTAATCGACACTGCAGAAAACAAGAATATTACTCTCCGTCACGAATGTCGTTCCGTGTTGCCAGAACGATTTCTATCACTGTATACATCATCCTTTTTTAATATAGACATTCTGTATGTAAACCAGGTGTTACTCACAATGCCAGTTAATTGTAGAGAACGTTGTTGCAAACGTTTAATTACTTACTTAAATTACTTACATGATCAATAGAAAAGTAAGAAACGCATTTACTTACGTTGTTTGCAATACTGTCCTCTCCATCCTGCGGCACAACCGGTCTTGCAAATACCAGAGACTTTGTCACATTGTGAGATATCTCTGCAATGTCCACACTTGTATTGACAATCGGCACCATAAAAGCCGATGTCACAAACTTTTTCTATATGAATAGAATGAAAATAGTCAGAATTAAAAGATAAGCTATGTCTGAGATGAAAGCCATCGATATCTAGAAAGCAATCGATATCCAGAAATTAATCGATATCGCTGTGTCTATGTAACATTCTTCTTTGAAGGTTTTCTCTGAAAGCATTATATTTTAATGGAATGTTTGTTGGCTTTAGTCTTTAAACTTAATCAATTATCATCCATTTTCACTATTGTCCTAAAAATTGCCTATGTCTTTTGTTTCGGAATCTTTTGTTTTACCTATTTCCTTATTTAAGTAAGATATTAATGAGTATTCAGACGATAAAGTGAATGGTAACTGTCCGTCATCAAACATGCCATTCTACTAAAAATACTTTCAGGGATCATCTTCAAAATATTTATGATGAATGCCGATTTTCCCAAAACCAACATAACAAATATAAATCTAGAAAAGAATTTTTTAAAAACGGAAAACCTCACCAATTTCGCATCTAAATCCCTTTCGTCTAGGTGGGCATGGCAATATACAATAACCATTTACCGGGTTACATTTCAGTTCTGGGCAGAAGTTACATCTTTTTCTGCAATCCTGTCCATAATTACCACGACGACACTCTGGAAAAGATATTATTTCTTTTAAAATCCTACTTGCCTCAACAACAGTAATAACAATTTTTATAATAATAGTTTAAATACGATATGAGAATTTATTATCTGACCACGAAAAAAATTATTTTGTATAATTGACCAACAATGGAAAAAAATGTAAATTCTGGCAATGTTCATAGTTGATATACAATGATTGGAAAAATGTTATATTTGAACAAAAATACCAGATAAAAATCTACATTAACTTCAACATGGCAGTTATCATTATATACTTAATTATGCATGTAAAATCAGTGAAGTAGTTATAAAAAACACACTACACTAACCATAACTAGCGATGATTCAATATATATAGAATAGTTAATGAATTCAGTATTATTAGTGTCTCAGTAAAAATAATTATAAAATTGAGTTTTGTTTTTTTCTAAAGACGAAAAATTGATGAAAAACGATTAAGAAATGCTTTACCTAATTCACATCTTTGACCAGTTCTTCCAACAATGCATCCTGAGAGACAGCGACCAGTTACCGGATCACAGTTCTGTGCATTGCAATATTTACACTGACTTACACAATCTTGGCCATAGTAACCATGACTGCAGTCTGTAGGAAAAGATAGAAAATGTTTCAAATAAAAAAGAATAAAAAGTAAAAGTTATATTTAAAAAAATAATCAATAGTTAACAATATATTAATATTTTGATATACATTTTTATATTACCTATTATATTTATGATAATACATGTTACAAATATTTATCAAATTTGTAAATGTACACTACATACATATTACCTACAATTCTGAAAAAGTATTATGTAAAGCTTTCATAACACATAAATATGATAGTGGCTTTTCGTATAATCTAGCAATCACTTGGAAGGGGTAGGTGTATACTAAATTCTATTTCCTACCAATTAAGAAATAAATCTCATTAAAAAATCATTTAATTATTTACTTAAATTACTTACATAATCAAAAAAGGTAAGAACCCCATTTACTTACGTTGTTTGCAATATTGTCCTCTCCATCCTGCGGCACAGCCGGTCGGGCAAATACCGGTGACTTTGTTACATTGTTCGTTATTTCTGCAATGTCCACACTTATATTGACAGTCGGCACCATAAAAGCCTTTTTCACAAATATTTTCTATAGAATCAAAAAATAACCAGGATTAAAAGATAAGCTACATGAGTTATGTCTGGGATAAAATCAATCGATATCTAGAAATCAATCGATATCCAGAAATCAATCGATATCAAGAAATCAATCTATATCCAGAAATCAATCGATATCCTGAAATCAATCGATATCAAGAAATTAATCGATATCGCTGTATCTATGTAACATTCTTCTTTGAAGGTTTTCTCTGAAAGCATTATATTTTAAGCATTATATTTTAATGAAAAAAGCATTATATTTTAATGGATTATATTGTTTAATATATTATATTATATAATGGATATATATTATATAATGGATTATATTAATTAATGGATTATATTATAATCTTTAAAAATACCTTTCTAAAAAGACCTTGTAAAAGACCTTGTAAAAAGACCTTCTTTTAAAAAGACTTTCTTTAAAAATAATAGATTATATTATTTAATGGATATATATTATATAATGGATTATATTATTATCCATTATATTTTAATGGATTATGGATTTAATGGATTTATAAGCATTATATTTTAATGAGAAAGCATTATATTTTAATGGAATGTTTCTTGGCTTAAGTCTTTAAACTAAACCAGTTATCATCCATTTTCACTATTGTCCGAAAAATTGACTATGTCTTTTGTTTCGGAATCCTTTGTTTTATCTATTTCCTTATTTAAGTAAGATATTAATGAGTATTCAGACGATAAAGTGAATGGTAACTGTCCGTCATCAAGCATGCCATTCTGCTAAAAATACTTTCAGGGATCATCTTCGAAATATTTATGATGAATGCCGATTTTCCCAAAACCAACATAACAAATATAAATCTATAAAACAATTTTTTTTAAAACGGAAAACCTCACCAATTTCGCATCTAAATTCCTTTCGTCTAGGTGGACATGGCAATATACAATAACCATTTTCTGGGTTACATTTCAGTTCTGGGCAGAAGTTACATCTTTCCCTGCAATCCTGTCCATAATTACCAAGACGTGTCAACATAAGATTCAGCAAAATATGTTGGCTTAGAGGGTTTTCCTGTAAGCAATATATTTTAATGGAATGTTCGTTGACTGAAGTCTTCAAACTGACACAGTTATCATCCACTTTCACTATTGTATGAATACTCATTATTAACTTGCTTAAAAGCAAACGAATAATATATAAGGTAATATTAGATAATACGTTTAAAATTTGTATTTATTAGTGATGTATTAGTGACGTAAGTCATTAAACATAAAAAGATATTCATCATTATTTTGGTTCAAAAGTCTTTGATTATAATTTCATTTCCACGGCAAAAAGTCCACAACACAAGGGAATTCATAAACACAGTCAGATTAATATTATGAGAAATTTTACAATGTCTATTGTTTTTGGAATTTAGTTAAATCACAGAACATGTTGCTTAAGAAAAAAACTGTAGAAATAAAAAAAAATCTATGTATATCTTTTTTAGCCGTGATGGGATTACAATGGAGGTCCAAACTGCAGCAAGATCTCCTCTTAAACAACACCGTAATAAACACTGATCAATTTTTAACACTAACGCTTTCTTTAAGCGGTTCAAAATTTGATTCCCGTCTGCTTTTAATATGTCTTTTTTTTTAAGCAGTTGGTTTCTACGTATGCAAATTAATCGTTCGTGCATGCAAATTAGTTTCAACTATAAGAAGATGAAATTATGAACACAAGTTTTTTTCACTGGAAAACGGAAGGCGACACGCAAAACATAACATATGCTTCGAAGCTGGTCAGTTTTCGTTTCTGTCTCTATTGTTACAAAAGCAGTTTTAGAAAAGGAAGCCTCTGTAAGTAAAAGCCGTTTTTTCTATTACTTATATGCACCAAATCTGTTACCTATTTAATTGTATTAATGAATATTAGAACGACAGATAAAGTGAATGATCACACTCCGCCATCATGCATTTCGAAATATCTTATAATGAATTCGCGTTTCGACAAAACAACATAATAAACATAAATCTATAAAATTGAAACTTAAAACGAAAAACGGAAACGCTTACCAATTTCGCATCGATTTCCTTTTCGTCCTGGTGGGCATGGCAACATGCAATAACCATTTACTGGATTACATTTAAATGCAGGGCAATATATACATCTTTCTTTGCAATCTTGTCCATAATTACCATTATGACACACTGAAAAATATATTATTTCATTTGAAATCATACTTGCTTCAACAACAATAATAACACTGGTTTACAAAAAAAAGATTTGGGTTTGAGGCAAGAATGGGGATAGATGTTTTTTGCTAATTTGGGTGTGCTGAATTCAAATTTATAAATAGTTTTGCTCTATCACCTCTAGTTTTCTGGCTTTAAAATAGTCTCATTTTAGTATAAATAGAGAATAATGTGCATATTTCAAGAGTTGCAGCAGCTTATAACAGATAAAACAGGATAGATAAAGAACACTGATTGAATAAATATACTTGGATGACACAATTACACAATTCATAGTACCACAGACAGTCAAATGTGTGTTTTCTTAGATCTAGTGTATTTTGCCTCCGGGGTGTCACGCAAGAGCATCCAGCAGAAGTCTCCCATCATACCAGGGTTCCATTTGCCTTGATAGTTTCTCTCCATCTGCGTAATGTCTTGGTGGAATCTTTCTTCATGCTCATCACTCACTGCTCCAAGGTTTGGCAGGAAGAAATTGAGGTGGGAATGGAGAAAATGAATCTTAAGTGACATTCGGCACCCCATATCCTCGTAAGACTTTAGCAACTTCTTAACTGCCAAAATCCGTCTTGATATATAACTAGATATATATAATGTAATACTATCACTTACATTTAGTACATAATAACTAAAAAATAAGCCATGAGTCTCACAATTAACCCCGAATGCATATACGCCTTTATGTACCGTATATGCACAAAATGCACACTATGCACATCTACAAAACTAGAGGGGATGAGTAAAAACGAATTTCAAATTTGAATTCAGCACCGCCATATTAGGTAAAAACGGGTATTTTTGTGCTTGCCTCAATTTCTTTGTAAATCAGTGCAATATTTCCATAATAATAATAATTAGTATATCATGAAAAATTTAATTGGATGAGATTTTTCCACCAGCAAAATTCTTTTGGATCGACATAATTAAACAATAATAGAAAATTTTATAAATGTCTGACAATGTCCACAGTTGTAAATATTTTGAAACATGATATTTGAACAAAAATGCCACGTAAAGAGGGTGTTGTGTATTTCATGTTAATGGATGTCCGGCAAGAATATAGACCCTACGATATTTCTGTACGACTTTGTTCAAAATGAAATATACTCAGCTGAGTACTCTGAGTTCTTGGCCTTTTGGTTAAGATCAAAGTGTAGTATCTGTTCCGATGGATACTGCACCCCATAGACTGGTGTTGTCTTGGCCTTCGGGTCTTGATTTACGCCGGTCAATGGGTCTGTCCTGTGCAGTTCTAGGAGGTGCACCCTCCCAGGCTTTGCTTCCCCTCTTTGGGGAGGAGTAAGTTTATTGCTTACTGCCTGAGGTGCCCCTACCGGGGAATGCCGACGGGGCTGCCCAGGCAATTTTTAAACCCCACTTTCCCGACCCGACCTTGGGTCACATCTTACTTGTGGGAGTAAGATAAAAACTGGCCTTGTGCCTAACTCCTGGAGAGAAGTAAATCAATACTCTGAGTAATAGTTTCAGAATATATATCTTTTGTGGAAATCGCTCCAGACAAGGCATGAAGCCATTTGATGTAAGGAGCTAACAAGAACAAATATGATTATCACAAATACAGGAGATGCCTATTGGCCTTAGTCTTGAAAAAAAACAAGGTTATAGGTAGGAGGAAAACAGCCAGCAGGAAGATAGTTCCACAAGTCTGCGGTTCTTGGAAAGAAGCTACTGGAATAAGAAGCTGTATTACAATGAGGTCGCAAAACAGCGAATTGATGGAGACCACTAGACCAACGAGTAAACGAGATGGAACAAAAGAAGCGGTTAGGGTTAGCGACTATTTCTTTTTTTATTAATGTCTGGTTCGAACACAGACCAAACAATATTAGTGTACCCCCTTTGATTCAAATAAAATATACTTAGCTGAATAAATATACTGTTAAAAATTATTAATCTGGAATACCATTATTATTTATGGAAATAACTACAAATCGAAACAACTTTTAATCAGTTTTCTAAACCTGTTTTGAAAGATACATAAATGTATTTTTTTTTTAATATTTCAAAGATAATTAGTAAATCAAATAATAAAATAAAATTTTAAAATAAAATTATAAATTAATAAAGATATGAAAAATATTACTTACTTTATAATAAAATTATATTTATCCTAAAAAAAAACTTTTTTTATTTCACCAAGTAAACATTTTTATGCAATTCTTTTTCGTACTCACTTTCTAGAGAGCTCTTTTTAAGTTTATGATGTGCCGAAAAGGGGGATAAAATATTTTGAAAAATTGTATTGAAATATGTTTCTGTTATTATAGTGATTTCCATGAAAGGATCGCAAAAATCGTATCGTTCATGCAATACCATGAGATCGATAAATATTCTTGTTTCAGAATATATTTAGTTATGGAAGTCGAAAACCATCGGAGGATATTGTGGCGTATTTCCTTTTTATAGATATCCAGTGAAAACATAAACCCTAATCTGTTATCACTTTCTAGAGCCTGGTTTTATAAGTTGTAATAGCACTAGTAATAGTAAGGTGACGGTGGTGGGTGCAAAGCGAAGGTGGTGGGTGGAGTAGCAAAGTAAGTCATTATAAGTTGGCCTTGTGTTTACTACCAGCAGCCTCGTAACTATCGCTTTCCTTATTTTGTCCTTTAGTCCTCACATTCCATGAATGATGTTTCTGACAAAGTAGGAAGAATTTCTGTTTTTCTGGGTCGGAATCTATCCATCTAACACTTATCGTTGGCTAGTTTTTGACGTTGAAGTAGTATTTTTTTAGATTCTTACATCAAGTGGCTTCGTGCCTTGTCTAGAGCGATTATCATTAAAAAAAATCATGTTGACATACCGATTCCTGTCAGATCACCGGTTAAGCAACGTTGATTCTGGTCATACTTAAATGGGTGATCATTTAGAAATACCGCATGCTATATAAAAACACTCCTCTCCTGTTTATAAATGTGTAGTAGCCTTACTAAGAAGTATAATCGGTGACAAACTAGCTCCATGTCACGGGGATGGTTCATGCCATCTGTTCAGCTTAACACTATTTGACCGGAGATAAGGACCAGACATTAGAGACTTGCATACTATTACTACTACTACTACTACTACTACTACTACTACTACATATGTTTACTATATCTCCACTGGATATTATGCCCTTGTCTATGGTCAGTTTGAGTATCGTTTCTCTGAAGGCTCTCTCTTTGCCATTGAGCAATTGCTCCATATATTTTTATACTTTTTACTATTTTCTTTAACGCAGGACATTGCCTTGTTTTTATTCTGAATCGATTTGGGGGATGAGACATCCGTTTCTACCCAGTGTATTATTTTGTTGGTACTTCTATCGAACATGAACCAGTTTCCGTGAACTTCGCGTCGCCACGTTCGGGCATGCTACGTAAACAGCCGAGAGATGCCGAGCGATTAGCCAATCAGCTGTCAGCTACCAGACGACAATTTTCTAACCAGTATTGAAACTGATTAAAGCCAGAAGCAATTGATCAAAGCCAGTTCATGTTTATTTCCTGTTAAATTCCCAAAAATGAAATACTAAGAGCTGCGTAGTAGTGTCGAATCTCTCGAAAGAGTCATTTCTTTCTGTCAAGAAAGAAAACTGTTGTCAAAAAAAAAAGTAAATATGTCAGAAATATTTATTACATGTGCCGGTTGATAGAAAGAAAAGAAATAACGGGCAAGTATTCATGGAGGTGTACAAACACTGAATCGGAATTCTGTAAGAAGTGGCACGTTTGTTTTGTTTTTTTGTCATTTGCTATCTTTCTTTAAAATAAAACTGAAAAAAACATACGACGCAACAACGTATCGAAGTTTTCGGCTGCCACCATTCGCTTCGTCATCTCTCGGGTGTTTACGTAACATGTCGAAAACTACTGACGCGAAATTCGCGGAAACTGGTTCATGTTCGATTGAAGTACCGTTGTTACTATTTTCTTTAACGCGGGACATTGCCTTGTTTCTATTCTGAATCGATTTTGGGGGATAAGACATCCGTTTCCACCCAGTGTATTATTTTGTTTTCTGCATTTGTATTCTCGTCCATGATGAGCAAAACTTATTCCTTTCTATAAGTTTTTTTTCTTTTTATAAAAGTAACTGTATAAAAATGGCCGATCACAATAGATAGCAAATGGTGAAAGAAACTGTTTTCGTATTTTGTCGACTATCACATACAAAATAGCCTCCCCCCACATCTAAGCAGATCGAACTGACTGCAACAATAACAACACTGAATACGAATACGAAACATTCGTACTACAAGTGTCAGTTCTTATGATCGTACAACAAGTGTTAGTTCTTATGATCGTACTACAAGTGTAAGTTCTTATGATCGTACAAGTGTTAGTTCTTATGATCGTACTACAAGCGTCAGTTCTTATGATCGTACAAGTGTCAGTTCTTATAATCGTACTACAAGTGTCAGTTCTTATGATCGTACTACAAGTGTTAGTTCTTATGATCGTACAACAAGTGTCAGTTCTTATGATCGTACAACAAGTGTTAGTTTTTATGATCGTACAACAATTGTTAGTTCTTATGATCGTACAACAAGTGTCAGTTCTTATGATCGTACAACAAGTGTTAGTTCTTATGATCGTACAACAAGCGTCAGTTCTTATGATCGTACTACAAGTGTCAGTTCTTATGATCGTACTACAAGTGTTAGTTCTTATGATCGTACAACAAGTGTCAGTTCTTATGATCGTACAACAAGTGTTAGTTCTTATGATCGTACAACAATTGTTAGTTCTTATGATCGTACAACAAGTGTTAGTTCTTATGATCGTACAACAAGTGTTAGTTCTTATGATCGTACAACAAGCGTCAGTTCTTATGATCGTACAACAAGTGTTAGTTCTTATGATCGTACTACAAGTGTTAGTTCTTATGATCGTACAACAAGTGTCAGTTCTTATGATCGTACTACAAGTGTTAGTTCTTATGATCGTACTACAAGTGTTAGTTCTTATGATCGTACTACAAGTGTTAGTTCTTATGATCGTACAACAAGCGTCAGTTCTTATGATCGTACTACAAGTGTCAGTTCTTATGATCGTACTACAAGTGTTAGTTCTTATGATCGTACGACAAGTTAATTGCAAAGTATTTTTACCTATTTCACATCTTTTACCAGTCCTTCCATCCGGGCATCTTGAGATACAGTAGCCGGTATCGGGGTGACAGTTCTGTCTCTCGCAATATTTACATTGCATTCTACAATCCCGACCATAGTAACCATGACTGCAGGCTGTATAAAAAGACAAACAAGTTTTCAGGTAAAAATAAATAAAAAGTATAAATTATATATTTTTTTTTTTATAAACAATCTTTATAATATAGTGATATTAATTTCTATATGAGCTATTTTATGATAGTGGATTTTACAAATATTTACAGAATGACTTAATATGAACATATTTCAACGGATCCTAAAAAACGCATGAAGAACGTAAGCTGCCGTGTCTTTTCTTATCCTCTTGCGAAGAGGTTATACTAAATGCGATTCCCTTCCAATTCTGAAATAAATATTCAACAAATCGTTTTAAAACAGAACTCTCTCTCTCTCTCTCTCTCTCTCTCTCTCTCTCTCTCCATCCCCTCTGTCTTTCTCTTTCTCTCTCTCTCCATCTCTCTCTCTCTCTTTCTCTCTTTCTCTCCCTCTCTCTCTCTTTCTCTTTTTCTCTCTATATCTTTCACTCTTTCTCTCTCTTTCTCTCTCTTTCTCTCTCTCTTTCT
>OY744543.1:1680000-1927500 GCA_963556195.1 Sepiola atlantica | reverse complement strand
TAGATAGATAGATAGATAGATAGATAGATAGATAGATAGAAACAGACTGGGATAGATAGATAGATAGATAGATAGATAGATAGATAGATAGATAGATAGATAGATAGATAGATAGATAGAAAGAAACAGACTGGGATAGATAGATAGATAGATAGATAGATAGATAGATAGATAGATAGATAGATAGATAGATAGATAGATAGATAGATAGATAGATAGATAGATAGATAGATAGAAACACTAATTCTTGTAACTCATCTAAATAATACATATAATCACATTCCTGCTGGAAACAAATATATTTGCAAAGCGTCTTGCAAGTCATTGAAAGTAACACGTAAGTGAACCCATGGGAAGTTTTCCCACTTCCTACTATCAAATAACTGCAAACTCGTGCCGAATAATCGCTGTATTGATTTGTTACACATATATTTCTTTGTTTCTTTCTGTTATATTAGTTTTAAGAATTGCTTAAACATAAGCAATAAACGAATAGAGACTTTGGGGCCGGCCTAAAATATTAGTCTTCGCTACAGTAAATTAGAATATCGTTCTGTTTTTCCAGAAAGAGTTCGATCACTGTGTACTATTTGATTATCATTTCTTTCTCCACTATCATAGAAATGTATCTCAGGTATTCGATTATTGACTTATATTACTTATATTACCAAAAGAAAAGTAAGAAACCTATTTACTTACGTTGCTTACAATACTGTCCTCTCCATCCTGCAGCACAACCGGTCGGGCAGATACCAGTCACTATGTCACATGCTGCATTTTGCCTGCAATGGCCACATTGTGATTTACAGTCGATACCATAATAACCTCTTTCACAAGCGTGTTCTATATGGATATAATAGATAAAAGCCAGAATTAAAATAAAATAAAAAATATAACATGAATTAGTTCTGTCCATGTGTCATCGTAATATTTATCAAATTACTAATCAACTGTCTATCATTTGAGACAATAATAGCACCTTGGTCAATTGTGAACTGCCTTGTTGATGACAATGGCGTTCATGTTATATTTACAGTGGGTGACGTTTGTGAAATGGCCATGAGATAAGTCTTGATCATAAAGAATGAAAAATGTTCTTATGTCTCAACGAAACAACACAATACTCAACCGAACGAACGATATATGAATCATTAGTAGACAATACGTCTAAAACTAACATTTCATTAGAATATAATATTTACAGGCACCATCTTCCAAAAATGTGTGAACATATTAAATATAAATATAAATAAACATAATAAATAAACATAATAAATATAATAAATATATTGAATATAATAAATATATTGAATATAATAAATATATTTAATATGAATAAACATAATAAATATATTAAATATATTAAATATAATAAATATAATAAATATAATAAATATATTAAATATAAATAAATATAATAAATATATTAAATATAAATAAACATAATTAATATAATAAATATATTAAATATAAATAAATATAATAAATATATTAAATATAATAAATATAAATAAACATAATTAATATAGTAAATATGAATAAACATAATAAATAGAATAAATAGAATAAATATGAATAAATATAATAAATATATTAAATATGAATAAACATAATAAATATAATAAATATAATGAATATAAATAAAGATAATAAATATAATAAATATAATAAATATAAAAAAACATAATAAATAAACATAATTAATATAATAAATATAATAAATATGAATAAACATAATAAATATAATAAATATATTAATTTGAATAAACATAATAAATATAATAAATATAAATCGACAAAGAAAAACAAACTTTACCAATTTCACATCTAACTCCTTTTCTTCCGGTTGGGCATGGCAAAATACAATGACCATTTATTGGGTTACATTGCAGATTGACGCAAAATCCACATCTCTGCTGGCAATCTTGTCCATAATAACCGTTACGGCAGACTGAAAAAAAACATTATCTTTAGAAATCATATTTTTCGCATCAACGACAAAAATAATAATTTAATAATGATAATTCGAATAAAATTTAGACAGTTATTTGTTTTTATATTTTTGGAATCATCGAATCTTAGGTGATTCAGTATGATATTTATTTTAATCCAACATTTAGATAAAGTTCTAATAGTTACTTTAAGAATTTATTTTCTTCTAGGAAAGTGAGTATTGATATGTTTTTTTCTAAACAAATTTTACAGTGTTTTCATTTGTTATTGTAATTTTTAACTACTTTTTTAATTTCCATTATTATTATGTGTTTTTGTTTGGATTGACCGCACGGATAAACAAAAATGTTCTGATTTCCAATCTCTCTCCAAAAATAATTGTTTTGATGTTTTCTCTTTTTTAGTATTATTATTTTTCATACGTGTGCTAATTATTTTGCTGAAACGTGTCAAAAATATGTCCTACTTTTTTATTGTTCTCAAAATCGTGTGCTAATTATTTTGCTGAAACGTGTCAAAAAAATGTCTTACTTTTTTCATGTCTTAAAATCGTGTGCTAATTATTTTGCTGAAACGTGTCAAAAAAATGTCCTACTTTTTCATGTTCTCAAAATCGTGTGCTAATTATTTTGCTGAAACGTGTCAAAAAAATGTCTTACTTTTTTCATGTTCTCAAAATCGTGTGCTAATTATTTTGCTGAAACGTGTAAAAAATGTCCTACTTTTTTCATGTTCTCAAAATCGTGTGCTAATTATTTTGCTGAAACGTATTTGTTGAAACGTATTTCCTCTTAAGTAGTTTGGTTTTGCTTGTTTTTTTATATATAATTCAACTAATTATTTGTGTGTTGTGGGATGACGTTTAGTCAACATATATTATGACATAGAAATACCTTTGCATTGCGATTCATCCTTGTATCTATAAGCGCATCCGTAAATACATCTGCCGCTCGATCGTTCACAGAATCGGTATTTACAACGGTTACATGTCTCAGTACACTGCAATCCATAGTATCCTCGGGCACAACCTGTAAGAAAATAAGCAACAAAATTCTTATATCCATATTCACTTTCTCAATTATGAAAAATGGTTTTGTTTTATATATTTATTTATATATATATTTATTTACTCTATCGATGAACAAATAGTGTATACAATAAAAAAAAAACACTTAGCATTCATTTTTAATGTTAAGCATTTACACGCCTACAATTGATAATCAATACCAAAAGTTCACAAAAGGTCACCATTGTAAAAATAATGTTTGCAATGAATAATCGTGCTAATGCTTAAGACACGTTCACTTCTGTTGAAAGTAATCACAGAGAATAAAAGTGTTTACAGATTTCCATGATAATATCACTGTATGTGTATGGCTTGCCTCAATTCCTCCGTATTGTGTTTGTTTCTCAACTTTTCAGCAGTAGATTCCGTAAATAAAAATTTATATTTTTTAATGTATTTTTTTTTTTTTTTGTAATCTGGGATTTAAAACAGAGTTTTAAAGTTTAACCGAAACGTATGCTACATGAGCAATTAAAGTGATACTTGAAATAGTTTGTTTTTCATAATATATATATATATATATATATATATATATATATATATATATATATATATATATATATATATATATATATGAAGATAAATGAAGGAAGAGAGATAAAGATGTACGAATGGCAAATCTATTTCATCTTTGATTGTTCAATACAAGGTGCACTCGATAAAAACATGTTTCATCAAGTACACCTTGCATTGAACAATCGAAGATGAAATAGATTTGTCATTCGTACATCTTTATCTCTCTTCCTTCATTTATCTTTATAATTGCTCTATCTCGTATATTGAGCTTAAACCATTTCACTATAAGTTCTATCCTCTAAAAGTATACTTTTATATATATCTGATTCGTGTGTTATCTCAAGTGTGAAAATTTTATTCGGCGGTGGATTTTTTTTTCTTCTATTCTTTTTTCTGAAGTGATCACCTATTTTCCAAGTGAGTGTTTTGCCTTTATATACTTTAGTTCGTCGAATTTTTATCAAAAATCAACTTATTTCCCCTCCGGTTATGACATGTTTTTCGCTACTCAACAACATATACTGCCAGCCTCTGAAGATTAACAAAATTGGACTAATTGAAAAAATACACCATTTGCCATGAAACGCGCGTAAGGGATATTAAATTTGAATGAATTATAAATTTTGTAAAATGAGAGATGTAAAAAAAACTCATCGAAATACTGAAATAAAGAAGTTGTTGAAATCAATGAAAATTATGGTTTTGGAATGCAAATATAATACATATATATGTACGTATATATGTTATAAAGAGATAATATTTTATGTACCGATTTTCAGTATTTACTTCAACAGTGTCCAATACGTGAGTAGAGCTAGGTAGTAAGTTATGAAAATATATTTATGACAATAAAGCTACACAGACGCTTCCGCGTATATATATATATATATATATATATATATATATATATATATATATATATATATATATATATATATATATATATATATATAAGTATAAATTTTTATTACTCTGAATCCTTGGTCTGATGAGGTTGACTCTCTGCGAAGAGTGCAACCGAAACATGTATGCACATATGTAACCAATAATGTTTGTATAAATAAAAATGTATACTTATAAACAGCTCTACTTGTTATTGAGCACTTTTTATAAACACTTGAGTTTCAACGGATTTACATCTACAGAAACTAATACAATACATATACACTATATATATATATATATATATATATATATATATATATATATATATATATATATATATATATATATATATATATATATATATATATACTTTACGTAGACAAGATAAATTTACTCAGATTGGAGAACCACTCATTGTCTGTTCTATTGAACCAAATATATCACTTCTAATTTTATCAGTTTTAATAAATAAATATTTCCGAAATTAAACGACACAAGTTGTCTATTCAAACTGATAACTCGAATCATGACAACTCTCGTGCACCACAAATTATTAAACTTGAGCATATCAAATATTTTGATCAGAAGCGACAAAAATGGGAAAAATCAAAAAACCGTGTCTCACTTACGATCGCATCTGGGTCCGACATGATTCCTTTTGCATCCTCTCTTACAGATTCTAGTCGTAATATCGCATTCGTTGTATAAGCAGCCAACACAGCGACTTCGGCAAGTTTTACCGTACTGGTCTGGAAGGCAGGCTGAAGAAAGAAAGAAGAAACTGCTTTATTTCTTATTATAAAAATTTGGTGCTTCTGCTGTTTCACAATGACATGTTAGCCCTCTCTTTTAAAAAAATGCTGAAGAAAACTTTGTTATGTACTTACGTGGTAGCTTAAAAGAAGACTGTACACCAAAGATTACGCAAATTCATCCAGTATTTATTAAATTAAAAATAAAAATAAACCTTTTTATCGGTCGTCGCCATCTTGTATCTTTCAATCGCCCGATTTTATCATTCGCCGTCAAGGAAGAAGGGAGATAACTGATATTGTTTGAATTTTTTGAACAATGAATGATAAACAAAATCTTATGTTCACTTTCAAATTACAAAATCTATTTCCTTGTGGAAATGATTTTTGTAGTTCAAAAAATTGGTCATTATTTACCTTTACAGTTGATTCCATAATATCCGTTCTTACATCCAATACGACACTGTCCAGTCCTGCTGTCACAATTATTGTCTATGCAGTTGGTGCAAGTGCGAGTACAACCTAAACCATAATAGCCATGGGCACATACTGAAAGAAAAAAGAACGTCTGCTATGAGATGGGCATGGAACATCGATGGTCTGTGAATTCGGAATTGATACTGAACCAAGACATTCGTTTAAAAAAAACTTTCAAATTGAAATATAATATTACTTTCGAATGTCTATATATTTATATCGATATCATAAGTTGTAATACCTTTGTAAAAAAAACTTGATACTATTCAACCTTTATTTTCTAATTTTATTTTTATTTCTATTTTTATTTTTATGTTTAATTTTTATTATCTTATTTTAATTTCAATTATTTCATTTCTTTATTTTTATTTTGTACTTTTCATTTTTATTTTCATTTTTTAGTTTCATTTTTATTTTGTATTTTATTATTTTATTATTTTATTATTTTATTTTTATTTAATTTTTATTTTTTTTTATTTTTTATATTTTTTATTTTTTATTGATTTTTTTATTTTATATTTTTTATCTTATTCTTTTTTCTATTATTAATTCTGTTCTATTGTTTTCACTACCCCTCTGACAAAAGAATTTGTAATTTTAATTAATTTATTGCATAATTTGAACGCGTAAATCTATGGAAAATATTGGATTATTTCTTCTGTATGTACCAGTGTTTTGGTTTATAGGTACCAGTGTGTTCTCCCCCCCCCCCTCTACTACTAACATATCAACCGGTGACTTTTTCTGTCAGGGGATGTTTCTCTACAACGAGCTTTTTATTTTTTTCTCTGACTTTCTGTAAGACGTGTGACTAAAGACGCTGATGAAGAGACGTTTTGGATTAGCTTTATTAATTTATAAAATAAAATAAAGTATTTCCAAACTGTTTTGGAAACGATCGTACGCCATACTGGACTTGATGTTCTAATTCTTGGAACAATTCTAATGTTTTAATTCATTGAATGTTTTATATATATATATATATATATATATATATATATATATATATATATATATATATATATATATATATATATATATATATATATCCGTTATTTACACCAATTTGCTGTATTTTATAGTGTTCGGACGAATCTATTACACTACTTATTTGCTTATTTATAGTTTTATGTATTTATGTTATTATATTATATTTAGTTTCATATTAAAATATTTAAAAATTAAAATATATATATATATATATATATATATATATATATATATATATATATATATATGTAAAATACATTTCTAGTGGTACAACATTTCATTAAAGCAAGGAATATAGACGTTTGTGACATTTTTGGGGTGGAATGAAATTGAAAAGTGTAAAACCGAGAGGAAAAAAAAACAATACATGAATATACTAAGCCGACTTTCGTCCATACTCATCAGAGTAAATACGTGGAAATAATTCAAGCATAACGAGTTAAAACTTAAAATAGTAGAATGAAGACCAGTGACAAGTTTAGGGGGAAAATTGGGGGGGGGGGGCTTACACTAGTGATAGGTTTTCTGTCATAAGTAGATCACATTCGTTATTCCACCTTAAAGTCCTGGAAGCAATATATATTAAGTCATTTAAACCCTCCCTTTGTAAACAAAAGGAGTGGCTTCTAGGACTCAATGTGATCCACTTGTGCCCCTCCCCCCCCCATTTTTTTTTCTAAACCTGTCACTCGTCTTCATTCTACTATTTTAAGTTTTTAGTTGTTATGCTTGATATATGGGGTGTGTGTGTGCGTGAGAGAGAGAGTGAGATTGTTCTTATGTGTTACTTAGGCCACAATGAACTTACCTTCACAGTTGCGACCAACAAATCTTTCAGTACAGCCAAGCTTACACCAGCCAGTTATTCTGTCACATAACCCAAAACGGCAACGGCTGCATTTCAAACGACATGTCCTTCCGTAATATCCTGAAATACATCCTAGAAGATAAAAAGAAAACGGCAAAAAGAATATTATTCATGTCTTTTTTAACAAATAACAATAATTTGTATGATTTTGTTTTTAAATCTATCTTCACATAAAATGCTAAGATTTTCCGTCCGCTTGTCACATTTTACACCGTCCACTGCCGACTCCATGACTTCCATTTGACTAATTATGAAATACGACGTCCATTGGACGGTTTCAAGCTCCAAATGTCGGAACTAGAGATGCGGAAGTATTTTTGAATCGTTTACGGAAATGTGTTTGGACATTAAATAAACATGAATGCATTGATTCGGTGGAAAAATGGACAACACAAACGAAACGAAACAAACGAAACGAAACGAAACAAACGAAACGAAACGAAACCAAACCAAACAACCCAAACCAAACCAAACAAACGAGACCAAACCAAACCATGCAGATGCGTATACTGGGCGACGATAACCTACTAAGCAGACATACTATAGAATTTAATACAATATGGAAACCATTAATTATTTGGTTTAACCATTCTTGCATAGTTTAATTCGTTCAAATATTTGTTGTCTTTCAAAAGATTTTTAAACAATATTATTCGCGTATTTCTTCAGAGGTGACCAGTGAGGATCAAACTCGCTGATCATCAGGAAACATTGATAAATTTTCGTATGAAAGATTTTCATTTTCTTACCTTCACAGTTCTTTCCCCAGAATTGTTCTTTGCATCCTGAAAGGCATTGACCGTTTCGATCGCAATTATCTCCACGACAGTTGTCACATCTCTTGTTGCACAGTATTCCATAATAACCGTTCAAACAGTCTGCAAAGAAACAATATATATTACAAACATAAAATAATTGAATATATTGACAATGTATATATCATCTCAACAAGTCTCCCTAATTTCCAGCACTCTTCGCCTCCTCCGATAACCGTTCCAAATCATCTTGCCTTATCGCAACAGCCGTTTGTCATTGATTTCCCACTGGCAACAACTGTTAGTCTTCTCCGGAGTTTGAGTGGTAATGAGCTTCCCCAAGATTTCAGTACTCTCCGTATCCTTCCACTGGAGGTCTGGTTGGTGCTTTATCTCTTTTAATCCTCTTTGACCTTTCATGACCTTTTTGTGTGGTGCCAGATGACGCTGGTGCAACTATAGGTGCGTGTTATGTGTGTGTTTGGATGGGGTCCAGGGTAAAGCTATATTATTTTGTACAATAGAGGTGCAGTCGTAAACTTTTGATTCTTTTGTACAATAAAGGCGCAGTCGTAAACTTTTGATTCTTTAGTACAATAGAGGCGCAGCCCTAAACTTTTGATTCTTTTGTACAATAGAGGCGCAGTCGTAAACTTTTGATTCTTTTGTACAATAAAGGCGCAGTCGTAAACTTTTGATTCTTTTGTACAATAGAGGCGCAGTCGTAAACTTTTGATTCTTTTGTACAATAGAGGCGAAGTCGTAAACTTTTGATTCTTTTGTACAATAGAGGCGCAATCGTAAACTTTTGATTCTTTTGTACAATAGAGACGCAGTCGTAAACTTTCGATTCTTTTGTACAATAGAGACGCAGTCGTAAACTTTCGATTCTTTTGTACAATAGAGGCGCAGTCATAAACTTTTGATTCTTTTGTACAATAGAGGCGCAGTCGTAAACTTTCGATTCTTTTGTACAATAGAGACGCAATCGTAAACTTTCGATCCTTTTGTACAATAGAGGCGCAGTCATAAACTTTTGATTCTTTTGTACAATAGAGGCGCAGTCGTAAACTTTTTATTCTTTTGTACAATAGAGGCGCGTTCGTAAACTTTTGTAATAACAATTATTTAAAAAGATAAACTTTTTTTTAACTTACCTTTACAATCCGGTTCACGATATCCTTGGGCACAGCCAAACAAGCAATGACCATCATTGGGGTCGCAATGGCCAAATTTACATGTGGAACAGGACTTCGAGCAATCTGGACCATAGCGACTGATTGCACATTCTGAAAAGTGTAAACAATAATATTTATAATATACCAAATTTCTGTTGCATGTTGTATATTTTAACTTAGTATCTCACTATGAAAAGCAATAAGATGTTTTTACATATTTCATGGCAGTTTCAAAATGTTGTACTAAAAACTGGATTTATTACTTCGGGACTTTTTTTTTATTTCTTCAGAATTTTCGGTCAATTTTCAATACTACCAAACTTTCTATAAATCTGTTTCTCAGCTAAAATGATCAATTTATTCACATTCGAAAAATAAAAAATATAACCTTATGGAAAACGAAAGCATATAAATTATAGGCGTTATCATAATTGTAATATTTCGAACAGTCCTCTGCCCTTTATCAAAAGAAATGTTTTTTTCTAGATAAAACAAATAGAGAACTTTTTTTTAATATAGTTCACCCCAAACAAGGCAAATTGCCACTGTAGACGTAAGGGGCTACTGAGAATTGAACGCTGTGCAGGTAGATGCTTGTTCACATTAGTTATACATTTCTGTATGTCGGTATAGTCGAGGGAAACAGGGAGCAGAGAGGAAGTTCCAAGGGCTGGTAGTTCGAAAAAAGAAGCTATTGGAGTTGAAGGCTCTCCGACATCTGAAGACCTCCACAGTGAATGGATGGGAATTAGCTTATTGTCGGATTGGTCGAGTGTATTTACATCGAGGGGAACCAGAGTATCAACTTCATCGGAGCACATTCCATTGAAGTACTTGTAAAAAAGCACAAGGATGCAACATTGCGGCGATGGGACAGGGGCTGGAGATTGGTGGATAATGAGGGACCTATTAGATTAGATACTCTTGTTAGACCTTGTCTAAGTGAGATAGACTGGTGGATGGTGCACCAGCCCAGATGTGACAACAATACTCCATGCATGGGCGGGTGGTGGCTTTGTAGAGATCTAGGATACTGTCAGGTGTGAGAATCTTTCTAGAACGGTAGAGGGAGCCAACTTTGCAGCAACCTGTTATAAATAATTGCACCTAAGGTACCTTTATTATGAGTCTTTTTCATTGCATGCAACTTTTTCAAGTCTGACTTTGGTATTTTTAATACATATAGTCTACTTAAAGAATGTAAATTATTACGGACTGTGAAAAATCTCGTTTTTAACTATAGACACATCCTTCCAATGGAGGTCTGGTTGGTTCTCTATCTCCTTTCATCCGCTTTGACCCTTCATGGCCTTTTTTGTGTGGTTCCAGCTGACGCTGGTGCCACCACATGTGCGTGTTATGTGTGCGTTTGGATGGGGTCCGTTTAAATTAAACATTAAACAAAAAAAGAATATAAGAGACGCATTTTAGAGAAACGGTTATATTATGCGGTGAAGACTATAAAAATGTTAAATAAGAAATTCTCTTTGTAATTCAAACGTATAATAAGTCTTCAGATACACGAAAACAAGAGATCGTTATTAAAGGGTGAGTTTAAAATATATTGTGATAATCATCTTAAATTTGTTGCAGACAACATAAGTAAGTGCTTGTGCTGAGTTTAGAAGATTGTATACTTACTGTTGCATCTCGGGCCACCATATGAATTGACACAACCGATTTTACAAATACCAGTGACTGCATCACACTTCTGACCTATGCAGAAATTGCAGATCGAGGAACAATTAATTCCATAATGACCGGGAAGACAGACTGAAAAATAAAATTAAAGTTAATTAATTATAATTATCAACAAACATTATTTAGATAAAGTAAATATAATTATGATAATCACGAATTTCTCGTACTTATGAAATGTGTATTCTGATAAATTTAACGACGCTTCTTGAAGCAGGTATTTAATTGCTTCCCACCGCAGCAATATGTGATACAAGGTCGGAAGGTGGGGGAATAGTCAAGCCAGTGCCCCTAAAGAAGGAGCACTCTGGCCTAGCAAAAATAGCCTGGGAAGCCTTGTCGGCATTCCGTGGTCAGGCCGCCTCAGGTTGTAAGCAATAAACTTCCTCCTCCCCAAACAGGGGAGGCAAGGCCTGGGACGGTGCACTTCCTAGGACAACCTAGGACAGTATACCTCAGCCCGGTAGATAAAAAGCCACCAAAATGGCCTAGTTCCTGCCGGACTGATTGTCAAGAACGAATCCTCGACTGGTATTACCCCAGCCCGAAGTCCTCAATCAACCGAAGTTAATGAGAGGCTGAACGGGTGTTAGCGGATCTTCTCGAACCAGATTATATCAGCAGTACTTAACCAAAGAAATGAAATTTGGAGTCCAATGTGTCAAGTAGTATACACTCATATGCATATATATATATATATATATATATATATATATATATATATATATACGAGATCTGTCTAAAACGTATCCGACCTTTGGCCAGAAAAAATATTTCAAATGCATGATGGGGTTGGGACCCTAATCCCTTTAAAGTGGGTCCCTTGTGCTTGCACACACTTAGCCAACCGATCCATCCACTGCCGGAAGCACCTTTGGAAGTCTTCTTTTATGAAGAATGGTGTTCATCTCCGCCGTTGCGTTCAGCATTATCTCTTTTTCGCACCCTCTCAACAACAGCTGCACTCCGAACAGTTTGAGGCCTGCCAGAACGCTGGTCACGCTCTACTGATGTGTGGCCATTTTTGAATCGGTTGAACCACTCCTTATTTGTGTTACACATTGCATCTTCTCCAAACACCTGCTGAATCTAACACATCTAACATTAAAATGCCTATTACTCCTAAAATAATTATTGTATCTAAGGTTTCTCGACAGCTTTGGATGTGGTTGATCTCATATTAAAAGTTGATCCTAATCGTATTTTCAAGATGGCGCCCAAAACGGCCGACGGTGAAATCTTTAAAATGTTTATACTTTGTTAATTCATCACTCTAAAAAAATTTAATTGGTTAAGAATTGTTTAAGAAAAGTAATTTGTATTATTAAATAAAATAAGTGACTACTAAAAACGTTTTATTTTCAATATGGCATCTGCGAAATATTCTCAACATGTTTATGGGTAGTTTTAAATGCTTTCAAAACAAGTGACAGGCTGATTTCTTTTAGAATAGCTCCCTTACGTTGCGAGAATAATATGTCAAAAGTTCCTAAGTTTCCATCTTGTTCTCTTTCAATATGGCGTGCCTAGGCTTGAAATAAACTTCCAAACTAGAGATATATCCGATCATTATACATTGAAAAACACAAGGAGAGCTATAAAAAATATTTTGGTATCAAATTTATTTGTTATAGTTGTGAAGATGTCAGATTGAAGAAAACGGATGAAACTTCTATGATTATTCTCAAATTTTATTCATGTTTTCCGTTAAATAAAATAACATTTTTACAAAAAGTAATTCATTCAATTTGATTTCATACTTTTAATCAACAAATATTCTTTTATTTCTACAATTTTCATATATATGATTTTTTTTGTTTTGTATTTATTTGGTGTTATTGTTGTTTTTTATTCAGTTGTATAGATTAAACAGTACATTTACATATGATATTTTAAATAATAAAACATGACTTACCTTCACATGTGGGACCAAAATATCCGATATTGCAGCCGCTATTACATATACCAGTCACTCGATTGCATTCACCATCTTTGCACCCGAAGCATTTATTTTTACAATCGCTTCCATAAAATCCACGACGACATACTGAAAAGAAACCAACATAATTAGAAGTTAGTAAACAATATTGAGATGAGACAGAATGTGACTTACAAGCTCATGTTTTAAAATGGACAGAATGTGACTTACTAGCTCATGTTTTAAAATGGACACAATGTGACTTACTAGCTCATGTTTTAAAATGGACACAATGTGACTTACTAGCTCATGTTTTAAAATGGACACAATGTGACTTACTAGCTCATGTTTTAAAATGGACACAATGTGACTTACTAGCTCATGTTTTAAAATGGACACAATGTGACTTACTAGCTCATGTTTTAAAATGGACACAATGTGACTTACTAGCTCATGTTTTAAAATGGACACAATGTGACTTACTAGCTCATGTTTTAAAATGGACACAATGTGACTTACTAGCTCATGTTTTAAAATGGACACAATGTGACTTACTAGCTCATGTTTTAAAATGGACACAATGTGACTTACTAGCTCATGTTTTAAAATGGACAGAAGTTTACTTACTGGTACATGTGGTCGTTATGACCTTAAATTGCATCCTGTAGTGAGGCCCCAATTTGGGAGCTTTCAGACGTGTTGGTATGGGTTAGGGTTAGGGTTTAGGGTTAGGGTTTAGAGAGAGAGTTAGGGTAAGGGTTAGGGTTAGGGTTTAAAAAGAGAGTTAGGGTTAGGGTTTAGAGAGAGAGTTAGGGTAAGGGTTAGGGTTTAGAAAGAGAGTTAGGGTTAGGGTTAGGGTTAGGGTTTAGAGAGAGAGTTAGGGTTAGGGTTTAGAGAGAGAGAGAGAGTTAAGGTAAGGGTTAGGGTTAGGGTTAAGAAAGAAAGTTAGGGTTAGGGTTTAGAAAGAAAGTTTTAGTGTAAAAAAAATTAGATGGAGATAAACATTTATTAAAACAATCTTACCTTCACATCTCAATCCAGCATATTGGAATGGGCAATTGAGAACGCAGTAACCGGTTTCGGGATGGCACTGATTTTTGACGCATTTTTGACATCGTTTGCTGCATGTACTACCATAATAACCTTGTAAGCAAACTGTGAATAAATAATAAAAACAGAAACATTGTATTAGTAACAGGAATCAGTTTTAATGATATCTTCGCATTTCTTGTTCTTACCACTATGTTACAACTCATGGTACAACTATGTTACAACTCATGTTACAACTACGTTACAACTCATGTTACAACTCATGGTACAACTATGTTACAACTCATGTTACAACTATGTTACAACTCATATTACTACTATGTTACAACTCATGTTACAACTACGTTACATCTCATGTTACCACTCATGTTATAACTATGTTACAACTATGTTACATCTCATGTTACAACTATGTTACAACTCATGTTACAACTACGTTACAACTCATCTTACAACTATGTTACAACTCATGTTACAACTATATTACAACTCATGCTTTCACCAGCAGTTTGATATTTTGAGAGACATTTTGTTGAGTAGTTTGAGAATCCTATCATTAAAGTATGATTTATTTGGAACTAGCAGAGACAAAAGTGTAACATATTTCTATTAAAACTTCTATCTCTCTACCCCCTCTTTCTCCCCCTCCGTCTCCCCATCCCCATTTTCCTCCACACAGCTCATTCCTCTTTTAGGACACATACATACACACACACACACAACTCGGGGAATGAGTCAGCATAAGGAGATTAAATCTGTGACAAAAATCAGAGTAACTTCCCTCTTTCATTAGTGACTGGAAAACAGACCCCTAACGCCCCCCCCCCCGACGAAATCTGCGCCAGTTTAGAGTCAAACACTGAATATTTTTTTATAAATTTTAGATATTATTCACCCGATGCAACGCTGATCAGGAAAATACCAACTTTGTGAATGTTTGTTTCGTAGTTTTAGAGCTTTAGCCAAACATACAGACATACACACAGATAACTGCGCTTTATATAATAGATATTTTGCTACAACAGTCTCAGTCGACTTCATTTAATCTGATCTCCCAAAAAGAATGTTAGTGAGTAATTCCTTATTTCTTTTTTTCAGAAGAAGGGTATCCTCATCTTTGCTATGTTTTCTACTTATTATCCTAATTTGAGAATAATGTCAAATGCAGTAAATAGAAGAATGGATATTATTAACATGTGTCCATTTAATCTGATTCAAACTTAAGTGTGACAGACTGACGAAAATGCTATTTTAAATTTAAGCATGTGTAACCGAATCCTAGAATTTCTTCAAGTGGATGCAGCCATTCCATTCACTGCTATTTGATTGTAAAATCTACTTCATTTAACTATTAAAATAAATAAGAAAGTAGAATTACAGCTATTTCTCTAATTTTTATTGTTTTCCCTTAACGTCTATCCACAAAATTATTTTGAATATATATTAAAAGTTAAATTAAATAATTACAAATCAATAATACAGGGAAATTATTTATTAAAATAAGTTTATTTTTCAAATAAATATATAAATTCAACAACCAACAACCAATCGAACCATTTCTGTTTTTTTAGGGGGGGACTTTTTTTTTATTCTATAGGTGGCTACTCCAAGATTAAGTTTGTTTTATGTATGCAATTCATAACTCTCTCACTTTTTTGGTTTAGCATTTTTTTACGTTTTTTAACTTGAAGATTTCTAGTTTTTCTAAAGGATTTACTTGGATCATCTAAAACTCTTTCCACTTAACAACTGGTAATGTAAGTAAATTCGTATGAATCAGAATGATACAACTTTGATTCTGTTGTCGGCATTCTCGCAGGAGGGACCATGTAGTGATTATCAATATCCATAAATGAAAGTGATTCTATGGAATCGACTGGATTCGAACTTGATACACCCTGGTCGTTATCGACTTAACCACCGTCACCTCCCTATTTAAAACTACTGGTGAATTTCTCCTATCTTTGAATTCTTCAAAATAATTCGACAATGATGTACGATATTTATATTTTCTGTTCATAAATCAACTATTGCGATTACAATTTTTTTTTAAAATATAAGCTGGTTTCTCATATGTAGCAGTTTTTGTTGCTTAGGTTTTTCAGTGGTGTGTATTGTAGCTTGGCAGATTACATTTTTGTTGGTAAGCATTATCTATGAAGCTACAAGAAAGGGTTAGGGTTAGGGTTATCTACGAAGCTACAAGAAAGGGTTAGGATTAGGGTTAGGATTATCTACAAAGCTACAAGAAATGGTCTACCTGTTACATAAAATGCATCAACTTTCAAAACGTTTCATTAACTATAACTGTTGGATAGATAAAAAGAATATTTAAAATGTTTGCGAAACTTTTCAACAACTGGAATCTACTTTTTTTTAACTTTTTCGTCACCACTTATCAAGACTAAAAGCTGCTCAAGGATAAAGGTTTATGGGACAGAACGGTTGTCAACCGAAATTGATTAATTCAATGAACTAAGTTTTGCTACTGATGGAATAGTTTGCGATAACTGCTTGTTAACATTGGATTTGAAGACGGGAAGCAGTCCTGCAGTAATGTGTTCCACAGACGAGAGGTCCTTGCAAAGAAGATCTGCCCATGGAAATACCTTCTGACGCCAGGCACATGGAGGAAGAAGGAGGAGTCTTTTTCAATTGTAGTAGAAAAGCGAGTTCTTGCTGTGAATGTCTTATCTGGAGGAATGAAAAATTAGAGCTCAGTCGAGCACCTCTTATAAGGATAGAGTAGAGAGAGACTAGCAACGTCTCTTCTGTGAGAAAGGGGTTGTAAGTAAGAAAAGAGATCATTCGCCACTAGATTTTGGACTTTGTCTAGAAAACAGTGCTCAAAGCGGCGGCTCCCCCGATGTGGCAGCTACTTCATCTTAGGACGAATCAGACTCGTATTTAGTAGACAGGGAAGATTGATTGCTTTTCTGTTTATCGATGAATAAAAACTGGATTTACCTTGACACTTATCTCCTTTGTATCCGAACTGGCATCCCTGTCGGCAAACACCGGTATTATCACAATCTTGTTCCTTGCAAGTTTTGCAAAGAGAGCCACAATTCTTGCCATAATAGCCATGCACGCATTCTGAAAAAAATAAATTAGCAGAAAAAGATACTTTTACTGAATGATATGTTAAAGGAATGCAAGTTTTAGGGTTCATCGATACAGAAATTGATAAGGAGAAATATAGATGAATGGATAGAGAATTGTTTTATATCATCTACGAATAAATGGTCTGTTTGCTTTATTGATGATAGAAAAGAAATCAGTATTGGACATAGATTCTTTACTTAATTGGGTTATGTGTACTCAATTGCAATCTTTCTAATAGTGAATAATCTTTTTAATTTCAGATTTTACACACACACACGCACACACACACACACACATATATATATATATATATATATATATATATATATATATATATATATATATATATATATATATATATATAGTACACGTATTGTATTAGTTTCTGTAGATGTAAATCCGTTGAAAGTGCTCAATAACAAGTAGAGCTGTTCTTAAGTATAAATTTTTATTTATACAAACATTATTGGTTGCATATGTGCATACATGTTTCGGTTGTACTCTTCACAGAGAGTCAACCTCTTCAGACCATAGAAGACAGGTTTAATAAGGTTTGAAGAAAAAGGGGGGGGTGAAAAGTAACAGTTGAGATTTTAAACCGGAGAAGATTTAAAGAGATATAAAAGAATTAAAAAATAAAAATAAAAAATATTTCTATATAAATCCCGTGAGCTAATGTTTATGAGTAGTGTATATTTGGCCGTTACTGTTTTGGGGTTTAATGATGTGTCTTCTAAAGAAAAAAGGGAGAGAAAATGGATTTAAGGATTATACTTGTGAAGAGATAAAAAGGTTAAAAAAAAAACAACATTAAATTCAAGTTTAAATCCTGGCTTAAAAGACTTTAAATAAATTCCAAAGGAATTTAAATAAAGATATCATCCAGGTAGTCTAATATATATATATATATATATATATATATATATATATATATAAATTTTTATTTATTTATACAAACATTATTGGTTACATATGTGCATACATGTTTCAGTTGTACTCTCTCATAGAGAGTCAACATCTTCAGACCAAAAATGAAATTTGAATTTCTCTTTTGGTCTGAAGAAGTTACTCTCTATTGGAAGGTACAGCTGAAACATGTATGCACATATGTAACCAATAATGTTTGTATAAATAAAAATGTATGCTAAAAAACAGCTCTACTTGTTGTTGAGCACTTTTTATAAACACTGGAGTTTCAATGGATTAATATCTATAAAAACAAATATAATACATGTACCATATAAATAACTATATATATATATATATATATATATATATATATATATATATATATATATATATATATATAGTCTCGGAAGTTTCTCAACCATTAAAACTATATAAAAAAAACAACAAAAAAACAACAAAAAAAAAAACTTATAGTCTCAAGTCTTCCAGTGGAAAATCACTCATGTAAGTCAATTTATTTTTTACAGTTATTATATTAGTTAGTTTCTAACACTATTTTAAGGGATCATCAGTTGTTTACCATGAAAAACTGTTTCGGGAATTTAAAAACAAGACAGTATTTAATTTCATGGCTTCCCAGCAAAGTTGATCAGACCCCACTTCCCTTAAAAGACAAAAACATAAACGTTCCTTATACTAAATCTACGTTTTGTTCCATATAAATGTTTTGCTAACTTATATTAGTTATTTAAAACATCATATATATATATATATGAGTGTGTGTTTATTAATTAAGTTAAAATATCTTGATAATATGAACTTAAAACCAATATTCTTTTCAAAACTGCTCAATACAAAGTAGACTCTTAAAAATAAATTTATATAAACATCATATGAACTCTAATGTTTATATAAATTTATTTATCTATCTATCTATCTATCTATCTATATTTAAAAGTTGTGTCCTTAGGGGATAAGCTCTTTTGTTTTCTTGTTCTTTTCAATCAATCAAAATAAATTACCTGTGCATGCTGGTCCAGTAAATCGTTCGGTGCATCCGGAAAGACATACGCCCTGTCGGTTACAGTGTCCATTTTTGCAATAATGACACACTTTTTCACAGTTCGGTCCATAATGAGCAAACTTGCATTCTGAAAAGACAAAAGTGTAATTAATCACGAGACGATGACATTTTAACCTTCTTTTGTAAATTCTTACTTAGTTATTTTCATAATATCATAGATTAGGCAAGTCAAACATGTTGGCCACATGCGGCCCTTTTGGCTGAGATCAAAGTGTAGTATCTGTTCCGATGGATGCTACACTCCTTAGACCGGTACCATCTTGGCCTTCGGGCCTTGATTCCACCGGTCTTAGAGATTGTTCTGTGCAGTCATAGGAGGTCCACCCTCCCAGGCTTTGCCTTCTCACCGCTTGAGAAGGAGTTAGTTTATTGCTAATCGCCTGGGGCCATCCTACCGGGGAATACCGACGAGGCTGCCCAGGTATTTTTTTGTAGACCGGAGTGCTCAACCTCAAGGGCGCTGACTTTTCAACCTAATTTCAGACCTTGTATCACATCTTACCGCTGTGGAAGGGTGATAAAGAAAGACATTTCTTTTTAATGTAAAAAAGGAAAAAAAAAAATTTTTAATAAAAAAATTTTGAAAAATATATATATATATATACTGTAATTTCGTCATTTAATCGAGAAAATTGTAGTTTTAATAATTTAAAATGGATAAACGTGCGTTATTCATCGAAAAATGGCTTTTCATTATTCAGAACGTTTCTTTACACTTCAAAACGATATTGATCACATTCTATTGATCTCAAAAGCAAAAACAGACACACAAATGCATCTGTGGTGTAGGTATAGCCCAAATTTCCTGTTTCTATCTTGCCACGAATTACAATCTCAGAAATTTAAGTGAAACTTAGTGTAACGTTTAGTGTATTCTCAAAAGAAATGATTAGTCAGCTTATATCAAGGAACATAAGCAAACGCAATGAATTTCTTTTAACCAATGAGCAAGAGAAACTAAAGATATACTTACCATTACAAGTGATTCCTGTATATCCATCAACACAGTCTCCAAAACAGTTACCATTTATTGGATTACACATGCCATTCAGGCAGTTTGAACATCTGTTACGACAATCCTTTCCGTAAAAGCCTTGCTTGCATTCTACAATAAAAAAAGATACAAATTTGTAATTCAACCAGGGGTATTTTTACCCCGCCTAATAATCCGGGCCTTTGGGTCTGGATTTACGCCGGTCTATTGGGGGTTGTCTGGTCCTGTGCAGTTCTAGGAGGTGCACCCTCCCAGGCTTCGCCTCCCCTCTTTGGGGAGGAGTAAGTTTATTGCTTACTGTCTGAGGCGCCCCTACCGGGGAATGCCGACGGGGCTGCCCAGGCAATATTTAAATGGCCAGAGTTCTCACCTCTCGAGCGCTGGCTTATCTAATCCCACTTTCCCGACCTTGTGTCACATCTTGCCTTGTGGGAGGTAGATAAATATAACAACACAAATAGTATTTTACATATTTATATTCTTTTAATCTTTGCTGAGTCAACTTTGATGAATTGTCTAAGGTTCTTCTTCTACATCCGATTTATTTTTGAACAGGCTTTTGATTAGTCCTCTATAAGAGGGTGGGATGTGCCTGCCGGTGTTGATCGAAGTCTTCCACTCCAGGCTCGACAGTCGCGAGCATCTAAGTTTGTAATCCCCAGAGCAGCACGGTCACGTTTACACAGCTCATCCCAAGAAAACGTTGGTCTTCCAGCCTGTCGACTTGATACGATGGACATGTTCCTGACCCGTGAGATCTAGCTGGAGCTTCGCTCGACATGGCCAAGCCATATCATCCAGCCTAGAGAGAAGAGTCTCAAAGAGAGTGGCATCTTCCGGCCTGACATGACAGATCCATCTAATCATGGCTCTTTCGTTACGCTGCAGTCTCTTGAGAGTGCTCGCCGATGCAGCCCATGTTTCAGAGCCATAAAGCATAACACTCCTCACACAGCTGGTGTACACCTGTCCTCTAGTTGTGACCACCAGATGCTTATTTGTCAAGATGGGTAGGAGTTCTCTAAAGCCCCTCCAGGCAGACTTGCATCGGGCAATAGCAGCAGTCTCACAACCACCATCAACTGAAAGAGAGTCGCCTAGGTAGCAGAACTCAGCTAAAGCTTCCAGTTTGCTATCCCCAACCACAACCTCTTTCACTAGCTGTGCCCATACAGTGAGAACACCTGTATTGCTGATCTGGTCAGAGCCGGCCACTGATTCCACTGCATCTCTTGTGGACCCAGTAGGAAAAAACGGGGCAAAAGATGGAGTTTCTCCCTATGCCACTCAGGCAGACCGCGCAAGGGAACTTTCTGTTGTAATAATTGCAAACATTCAACTTCCAAACTGGCTAATATATATCCAACGATGCCAAGGCAGATACTCAATTAGGGGACAAAAGATCTGGTAAATTATCACTGGGTAAAACTACGAACAATACTTGGGAGTCATTGGCCATGGGTCAGTCAAGCTGGAAAAGAACATAGACGACAGAGATTCAAAGTAAACATACTGTGCACAAGATACAAGCCAGCAACACATTTATTATCTGTGAGTTTTATTGAAGTCATGGTTTTGCTTTGACTGCAAATTACCAACTCAACAATATATAATTTTATTTCATTTTAAAAGCAGTAAAGTGAGTATCCTGTTTCAGAATTTTTTAGATAAGGATTGATAATTTGTAGTATTTAAATTGTTCGGACTACTATTTTCATCTGGGTTGTTATATTCGCGACGTTTCGGTCTGTGTAACTTGTGTACTTCTTCAGGTGCATCTTTTCGAACTTGGGAACTTTCCACACGTGGATATATGACCTAATGGTTATAAGTGTTGATTAAACAATCAGTTCTAAGTGATAGTTTTCTGGGGTTTTTTATGGAAATCGCTCCAGACAAGGCATGAAGCCACTTGATGTAAGGAGCTAAAGAAAAATACTACTTCACAGTCAAAAATTACCAATTCTAAGATCAAAAACTAGCCAACGATAAATGTTAGATGGATAGATTCCGACCCAGAAAACTGCAATTATTCCCCCTTTGTCAGAAACATCGTTCATGGAATGTGAGGACTAAAGGACAAAATAAGGGAAGCAAGAGTTACGAGACTGCCGAAAGTAAACCGAAAGTTCACTTTGTACTCTCCTTAAGGTTCAATCCTTAGTACAGGCGATAATAGCTAAAACTAACAATTTAACATGTCTACCCAGGCATGGCTGACAGAATAAGAACAATCTACCTCTGTGGATTAAATAAATGGTTAAGTTCGAAGTTGCATCCAGGTTCCTGAGTGCGACATACTAAGTTCGAAAAATACGCCTGGGGAAAGTTGGAGGCAACGTCAGCTGAAACAAAAAGACGCAGATCTAAAATGAAACTTACTTTGACATTTCTCATCATAATTCAAGGCACAACCATTAATGCAAGTTCCATCTCGTTTACAAAGGTATCCTCTGCAACCGTAACATGTCAGATCACACATGCTTCCATAGAAGCCGACTGCGCATTCTACAAAAGAACAGAAATTTCAAAATATATGTTTTTTATACTAATGAGTCACCACTTATCAAGGCCAAAAGCTGCTCGAAGATAAGGGTTAATAAGATGAATTGATTGTTAGTTGAATAATGAAGAATAGTATGAGAGGATTGAAAATGATGAATGGAATGGATAAAATTGGATTACTTGTGAGGACGGTTTATGAAAAGTATCTGTTGAAGATAACCATGTTGTATCCCACAGGAAAGCAATCCTATGGTATATAGTAATGATAAAATTACTCACTCCAGAAAAACCAACAACCGAGACATGAACATCATTTATAAAAAAAACATCATGTCACACATGTCACCTTTGTTTGGTTCAACTTTTTGCTTTGACCCACTTCACGCATTGTTCATTACTTCTGAACTGTCTCTTCAAGCTCAATTCTTTCTCTCATATCATCTGACATAAATTGTAGGTGTAGCTATTTACATTTTTTTAAATTATTTTTATTATTTTATTATTTTACTATTCTTAGTTAATTATAGGTCTCGCTATTTTATAAAGTATTATCAGTAATTACCCGGCGTTGCCTGGGAGTCTTTTTTACTTTCATCTTTGTTTTGCCTTTTTTAATTGAACTATGGCAGGGTTTTTTTTTATGAAATTCTTTTTTTAATAGGATTTTGAAACTTTAATTTAATTATTAGTTTATCGTTTGGTCATTAAATTAATAATTAAACCAAATTGTTATAAAAATATAAGTAATTTTGTTAAGGTAATGTTTTAATCTTTATTTATAAAATTATTGGATGTAAAAAGCTTTCAAAACTTTCAATCTTTTATTTTTATAGCCATTTAAGTAACATAAAAAATCCGACAATATGATTTTATATATTAGATGATAACTCTTATGGATTTATTAGTCTGCTATAAATATAGATACTATTATTCATTGTTATTTCATCAAGTTTATAATTGTGGTGATGCATTTGTACAATAATCTATATATTAATACGATAGCGTGTGTGTTCGTGTGTCACGCTTCCGGCAAAAGCTCTGCGCATGCGTGCCGCACCTAGATTTTGAAAAACATTCAACTCGCCTAATTTTCGAACATTTTCAAGTATTTCCCTTTGGCGCAATGGTTAGCGACATAGGATTTTTTACTTCTGCCCGACTGGTTTATAGTTCGATCCCAACCAACCTCTAAGATTTTTTTCTACATTTCGAGGAGAAGGGGAAGAGAGGTACGGAGGGGACGACCGGGAAGACACATATTAATACAATAGCGTGTGTGATTTTGTGTGTCATGCTTACATCAAAAGCAACGACCTTCCGAATATTTCTATGCTACTCATGAATTGGCTTGGCCTTTTGGCTAAGATCAGTGTAGTATCTGTTCCGATGGATACTGCACTCCATAGACTGGTATTGTCTTGGCCTTCGAGGCTTGATTTACGCCGATCTATAGGTCTGTCCTATGCAGTTCTAGGAGGTCCACCCTTCCAGGCTTCGCCTCCCCTCTTTGGGGAAGAGTAAGTTTATTGCTTACTGCCTGGGGCGCCCTTACCGGGGAATGCCAACAGGGCTGCCCAGGCAATTTTTAATGGCCAGAGTGCTCACCTTCTCGAGCGCTGGGTTTTCAAACCCAACTTTCCCGACCCGACCTTGGGTCACATCTTACTTGTGGGAGTAAGATAAAACTGGCCTTGTGCATAACTTCTGGAGACGAGTAAATGAATATTTATGAATTGGAGCCAAATTTAATTTAATCGAAAACATTTACAAAGTAAGGTTTAGTCATCGAAATATTACCTTCACTAGAAATATTTTATATAAAGAAGTTTTGTAAATTGTTTCATGTATTGTTCATTTTTTTAAAATAAATATACAAGTCCAAATCTTATCATATTTTATTAAAACATGTATAGATTAGGAACAAGATAATTAGTATTAAAAACAACATTTCGTGTAATTTACACGGATCCCGCTAGTATGAATTAATAGAATTATTATTAGAGTTGAAATGAATGCTATCTATTTTAGTTTTTGTTAATAAAATATAAAACGTGTGAATCTATTATTAATGAGAGTTTGTTTATTGTTGCTGAGTTCTTTAAGAAACATTGTGTGGGATGATCAAATTAATTTAAGCATCTGGAGTAAATGTTTTATTACCACGATTTTATAGTGTGGGGTATATTCACTTTTATAATTTAGCAAACACGAATTGTGATTATCTTTTATATAGGGAGGTAGTAAATTATTCATTACTATTGTCAATGAGTACAGCTAAGATGGGTATTTTATTATCAACTAGTGGGACTCCAAATATTGACCAGAAAGGACTGAAAAGACTCCTTTTACCCAAAATGCTAAGCATTTATCAACGATATAGAAAATATTTGTAAATAAAACTGTTTTATATTAAAATTAAAATAATCAACGAATGAGAAAAGCAATGCAAACAAATAGTTAATTAATGAGATGTCATTTTGCAAAGCAATATGAAAATTAGTTAAACTTTATTATTAAAACTTGCTGAAAGGAAAAGTTTTGTATTTTTTATTTTAAATAATTTCTTTTAGAAAAATAAGTAATCAAATAAGTGGGTTTTTTTTTCGAAACATTGAAACTTGAATTTTTCTACCAATCAGAATGCTGTCAGATCGCAGATATTAAAAAAAATCCTTTTTGACTTTATATTTAATTTTCATTTAAAATAAATTTACTAGCAAGTTTTAATTATAAAGTTTTACATGAAAAAGATTTTGCATTTTAAAAAATTATCACCGGAGAGACAGTCTATTGATTGTGGCTTGCTGTTGTGAATTCGGAATAGCGACACGCTGACACAGTCTAATATTTTTTCTGGAGTGCCGGCTAAGCTCATGACTTTAACTGTGTAATCTGTAGTTTCATACAATTTTCACCATATCAGCATGTATTCAGTTGCTTTGAAGTAGTTAAATTTTGCATATATTAAAGGAGTCAATGTTATATCAGCGTTATGAAATCCCCTCCGAAACATGTACTCCATTAATATATATCTATAGACATGTTCTATGGTTAATATTTAAAAAAAAAAAAAAAGACAATTTACCGTCACATTTGACTCCTTTAAAGTTCGCTTTGCAGCCTTGTCTGCAGACTCCAGTTATACAGTTGCAGTCTTCGAATTTGCAACCATGACACTCGTTGGAGCAGGTAACACCATAATAGCCAGGTATACAGCCTGTTAATAAGAAGAAGAAATAAAACGTCTTACCAATCAAATTAAGTTTCAATAGGTTTTGTCTGTCTGTTTGTCAGTTTATCGGTCGGTCAATCAGTTTGTCAAGTTTCAGATTGAATGGACGCATCTTATTTCAGATACGTCCATGCAATTCTATAACAAGTTTTATCAGGTTGGTCTGTCCCGTTCAAGTTTAAAATAACATCTCAAAAAGCGCATATTGAATGAACGCATTTTAAGAATTTATAAACATTCAAATTAATTTATATTTTTGTTTTTATATATATATAGGGGTGTGCTAAAGTCTGGACCCATAGACAAGCTATTTAATTATATATATATATATATATATATATATATATATATATATATATATATATATACTAATTGTTTAATGTTTTCCATCAGGAAAACAAACGTTTATGTATAGCTTACTTGCCTGAAGTATATTTGTATACTACTACCGAGCTCTACTAATCATCAACGTCTTCGTCATCATCATCATCATCATCATCATCATCATCATCATCATCATCATCATCATCATCATCATCATCATCATCATTGTCGTCGTCGTCATCATCATCATCATCATCATCATCATCGGTTTACTGTCTGTTTTGATGATGATATGATTATGATGATGATGATGAGTATGATGATATGATGATGGTGGACTAAACTCTGCCCTCTTATTATTGGAGGAGGGACAGATGAATTAATCCCTTTCACAAGTAAAAGTGGTGCAATAGGCTTTGCCGATGACAACTGCACCACCATCAACCTTTCATTATTTGCGCATGAAAAACAAGCATGCATCCATATTTTCAATCGGTTAACTACTCCTTTTCCATTCGCATTCTCTTAAACTGGCTGCCAGTCAAGATTTTCACTACCATTCTACAAAAAACTGATTCCATTTTTTTAAACATATTTTTATAGAATTGACAACATTTTCCATGAGAATCGGAAAGAAAGTCTCGTGTAGAAGGACAAGTTGTGCGGACTATGACCAGAAGGCGGCAAACACCAAATCCAAATTCTGTCATTTGATTTTCCACAAATATCATAAAGGAAACACTGATGAATCGGTTTCTCCTTCCTACAACCACGTCAAAACTCGTAACGTCGCCTAGACTCTCAAGTTTTGGTAGAGGAATGAGTCTAGGAAAAAAGGAAACTGCATGAAATATTTTCAATCGTTAGTGCTAAATTTCCAGCAATGGTCTTGAATACACTGAGTATTTTGATGGGTGGAGGATTTTTTTTTTTCAGTTTCTCATTAACTTTGGCTGATTGAGAACTTCGGGATGGGGCAGGGTGATACCAGTCGAGGATTCGTTCTCGACAATCAGTCCGGCAGGAACTGGGCCATTTCGGTGGCCTTTTATCTGCCGGGCTGAGGTATACTGTCTTGGGTTGTCCTAGAAGGTGCACCCTCCCAACCCTCGATACAATTATCTGTCCAGGCTAGAATATTGAAGAAGAGGCAATCGTTGATTGAAGGAAAACTTCAATTTAACAGCAATAAAACTCCAAAGACGAAAAACAACCTCCACGAGGTTTTACGTGACTAAGCTACAACAAAAGCGGGAGCTTAAATGCTGCCGCCTCAAAATGATATGCATACAATGGTTGTGTGCGTGTTTGATAATAAAACTCACTTTCACATTTTAATCCAAAAAAACGAGCTTTGCATCCGAAAGTACATATGCCATCTCGGCTGCATTTGTTTGCCCAACAGTTATTGCACTCATAAGTGCAAGTTTTTCCGGAATAACCTGGTGCACATCCTGAAAAAGAAAATTGAAAAAATTATTTGACATCAAATCCATATTTTCTATAATAAAAGCATAAAATCCATATTTTCTATAATAAAAGCATAAAATCACTATTTTCTATAATAAAAGCATTAAATCCATATTTTCTATAATAAAAACATCAAATCCATATTTTCAATATTAAAAGCATCAAATCCATATTTTCTATAATAAAAGTATCAAATCCATATTTTCTATAATAAAAGCATCAAATCCATATTTTCAATATTAAAAACATCAAATCCATATTTTCAATATTAAAAACATCAAATCCATATTTTTTATAATAAAAGTATTAAATCCATATTTTCTATAATAAAAGCATCAAATCCATATTTTCAATATTAAAAACATCAAATCCATATTTTCAATATTAAAAACATCAAATCCATATTTTTCATAATAAAAGTATTAAATCCATATTTTCTATAATAAAAGTATCAAATCCATATTTTCTATAATAAAAGCATCAAATCCATATTTTCTATTATATAAGCATATATTTTTTTGTTTCTGGACTTAAAATGTACAAGCTACATTATTCAAAATGATAAAGATCTCATATTTCATTTCTGTACATTCCTTGCTTCTTCGGGTATCTGGTGAACTATATTACCTATTATAATTATATCTCTTGTAGAGTAGACGCAAGGAAATTATACATTGTAGGTTGGAGCTGGTGGTATTAATTTTTAATTAATTAAAATATTTTAATAATATATGATATGATCTAGTTTGCTTGAAGCATTGTAATGATATTTTTAAAAGAAAAATTTGATCATCAAATTTTTCTGTAGAATATAAAGGTTCCGATTGTATTAGATCAATGTTGAATGATTTACAATTGTGAATACTGTTAGAAACAGGAAGAATAAATAAATTTGAAGTGGAGGAGGGCCGCCTTCTCAATCAGAATCTCTGGACTATGGAATAGTCTCTAAAGCGAGGTAATAAATGTGCCAACAACGCAGCAATTCAAGGTGAATTTGGGCAGGTGATAGGCTACTGTATCCTCTTCTGCTTAAGGTTTTACCACTCTTTCACTATATGGCAACTGAAACATGCTTGTTTTTTGCAAAATTAATTGAATTTATAAAATTGAATTGATATTATTATTATGTTGTTATTGTTGTTGAAGAGGAGGATGCGGAGGAGGAGGAGGAGCAGGAGAGAGGCAAGAGAAATGCTTCATGGTTCTCTCCCTGGTCAACAATGACACTTCATCCCTCTCCTCTTAATATGTTATCTTGATCTTAACCAAAAGTAACATGCTATGCAACTTGCAAAATACTAATTTTGATGATAAAAGGAAACATAAGGATAAATATTAGCTTTCCAATAGAAGCTTTTCAATAGCTTTTTAATAGAAGCTTTCCAATAAAAGCTTTTCAATGAAAGCTATTCAATAAAAGCTTTTCAATAAAAGCTTTTCAATAGATGCTTTTCAATAAAAACTTTTCAATAGAAGCTGTTCAATAGATGTTTTTCAATAAAAGCTTTTCAATAGATGCTTTTCAATAAAAACTTTTCAATAGAAGTTTTTCAATAAAAGCTTTTCAATAGAAGCTTTTCAATAAAATCTTTTCAATAGAAGCTTTCAATAAAAGCTTTTCAATAGAAGCTTTTCAATAAAAGCTTTTCAATAGATGCTTTTCAATAAAAGCTTTTCAATAGATGCTTTTCAATAAAAACTTTTCAATAGAAACCTTTCAATAAAAGCTTTCTAATAGAAGCTTTTCAATAAAAGCTTTTCAATAGATGCTTTTCAATAAAAACTTCTCAATAGAAACCTTTCAATAAAAGCTTTTCAATAGAAGCTTTCCAATTTGTTAGTTTAAAGTAAACAACAGATCATAAATAAGTTTTTACTTCATTTGTTTAATTACAACACATTGGATGAGAAAACAAAATATATATCTCAGCATTGTTTTGACACACAGACAAATTACATTTTTATAAATATAACAGATTGAAAGTTGAAATAGGAATATTGTTCAGAGATGCATTGTATCATTTTATAAACAGATCAGCTGAATACTTTATAGAAAAATCGAACTTCACTTACGATTGCATTTTCGTCCTATAAATCCTTTCTTGCATCCTTGAAGACAGTCACCAGTTAGGCGGTTCACCTTGCCATTCAGACAACCCAAGGCAGTATAGGTACAATTCAAGCCGTATAAGCCGTCCAAACACTCTGAATAATTCCAAAGAAAATTGTTGATAACTTTTTGGTTTTCAAAGTTTGCAGAAAAATAATCAAGCTTAATTCACACAAATCCATTCTTGGTTATTGTCATGATACCTACCTGTACGGACTACATGAACTCTTCCACTTCACTATAAATACAGGGAGCACATGCCTCTAGGTGTTAGATCAACCCCAGCCCGTTCAGTCTCTCATTAACTTCGGTTGATTGAGGACTTCGGGATGGGGTAGGGTAATACCAGTCGAGGATTCGTTCTCGACAATCAGTCCGGCAGGAACTGGATCATTTTGGTAGCCTTTTATCTGCCGGGCTGAGGTATAATGTCCTGGGTTTTCCTAGGAGGTTCACCCTCCCAGGCCTTGTCTCCCCTATTTAGGATGGAGTAAGTTTATTGCTTACTGCCTGAGGCGCCCTGACCGGGGAATGCCGACGCGACTGCCCAGGTTATTTTTGATAGGCCAGAGTACTCCATCTTTAGGGGCACTGACTTGACTCCCCCCCCCCCACATATTCCTGCGGTGAGAAGGAATTAAATACCTTGAACCACCCCAGTCTAATACTGGCAGTCAGACAGACGTTCAAACAATCTTATAATATGCTGTATTTATACTTTGTTTCACTTAATCCCGAGTTCATGTCTTTTTTTCCGGGCCCCTTATAGGATCACAACAATTATTATAGTGTTTATCATAGTAACACAGACTATTTTGTGTCAATTGTAATTTTCAAATCGTTCGTTTCAAAATCAATGAAAGTTGAACTCTTTAAAATTGTCTTTTCTTTAACATCGTGTAACAAATACTAAATCGGCTACACATACACTGACACTCGTCAAACACGCATACAGAGTAAGCGACTGTGATACGAGAAGAAGAGAAGACCACACAAGAATAGACCCACTAAAAAAGGGATCACACGAAAGTAAAAACCCTCTTTTCCAAAACGATTTAAAGAGTGACATATGTATTATGGTAATCGGATTTTTATTCCTCTCTCTCTCTCTCTCTCTCTCTCTCTCTCTCTCTCTCTCTCTCTCTCTCTCTCTCTCTGCTTCTTGCTTTCGAACCAACAAAACGTATGAGGTCTTCACTTCCCTTTTCATTGTTACAAACAGATATGGTTTCAAGAGATAACAATGGCTCTGCTTGATTGAGCTATATTATGTTGTAAAAGAGAGGGTATGTTTGAAATAGTTTGAGTTAAGTAGCAGTTGGTCTCAAACACATAGCATGCATAAGGCCGCAAAGGATTCTGTCCTCATGATGAATATGGTAGAAAAATATATTTTTTAATTTCCGAAGAATTTATTATGCAACTAATATCCCGTCTGGAAACATCGGTGAGACAATATATAAATTTACATTGTAAATCTTCAGCGTATCTGGGTTTTCTATTAATCTCAGGCCATTTTCCAATCGGAACAATGAAATACAATATATCGTCTCTGCTATACGTATGTCGAGATGAAGCTACGAAGGAAAATCCAGCATCATCATCGCATATTCCTTTTGTTATCATTCCTCCTCGTCTTTTCCTATTCTATGAGCGATGTTTCTGACAAATGGGCTAGAAATGCTGTTTTCTGGGTCAGAATCTATCTATATAACACTTATCGTTGGCTGGATTTTGACCTTGAAGTGGTATTTCTTTTTTTTAGCTCCTTACATCAAGTGGCTTCATGCCTTGTCTGGAGCGATTTCCATTAAAAAAGATATTAAATATTAGTTAATTTTATTTTGCTGACTGGCTGTGAGTGAAACCGTCATCGCAGAGACGTATTTTACTCAGTCTGGAACATCCGCTTCAGAAGAAAATTGTGGGAGGTTAGGGTTAGGATTAGGATTAGCTCCTTACATCAAGTGGCTTCATGCCTTGTCTGGAGCGATTTCCATTAAAAACAAAAAAACAAAAAAGATCTTGTCAATTTTTAATAAAAGACCCGGTAAATTTAAAAGAATTAGAAATTGGGGAGATCTTCATTAGAAAACTGTCATTCAAACAATCGGAACAATATTTAACATTTTGTGAAAAAACTATAAAAGAAAGAAGAAAAAAAAAACAGTAAGAAAAGTGTTCAATGAAAATTTAACTTAAATAATACGTACGATCACATTTCTTGCCATCAAATCCAAGAATACACTTGCTCCTACAGTATCCGTTTATATCACAGTCGCCGAGGTAACAACCTGGACAACGATATTGACAATTCGACCCATAGTAATAGCTTGCACAACCTGTGGAAAAAAAAGACAAAATCGTAGGTAAATTTCAGAATAACTTTAACAAGAATGTATATTCTTCAGATGTGCTGATCTAACCTGTGAGTTTAGTCATAAAAATGCTATTTCAAACTTAAGCATGATAAAACGATGTATAGACTGATGGATATACCGATAAAATAGATCGATGGATAGATCAATGAAGAAAGAGAGCATCTTATGAAAATCTAAAGATGCTATTTCACACTTAAGCATGATAGATCAATGGACAGTGCCGATTATAGAGACGTGTGGATGCTATTTCAACTTTAGGTGTGACAGACCAACAAAAATGCTATTTTAAACTGAAATTTCTAGCACACTCATACCTCGCACAAGGGGTGATCTCATTTCCATTTTTTTCTTCCTTGTCTCTTTTTTCTCGGATTATTCCAGATGAAAAACGCAGTGCGTTTGAAATATTGAATTCAAAAAAAATTATTAAAACAACATGGTTTTTATGCTACAAACACCAGTGATCATTTTTAATTTATGTATACATATAATAGATACTAAACTAATTTTGTATCACGGATGTTCAGCTCGTTTCCTATCTTAAACAATTATCATATATTGCTTAAGAATGATCAGACGTATCTGATAATTCTTCAATACTCATCTATGGGATATCAGAAGACATAAGCAGCACTTTGCATCACCCATATACAAATAACATCCCCCAGATTGCTAAATTAGAAGGTGGTGGCTGTAGAATCAATCGGTTTGGAGAAAAAGGATTGTGACATGGTTGTATCCCCCCTTATCAGTTTTCCTATTTCTTGTGTGATGAAACAAGAAATATGAATATACCGCCCCTGTATCTCTGATCTACGAGGGTGAGTGGGTTTCCCCCATCGTATTTCCTATTAAATTGGACTCCATGACGGGTGGAGAGCAGGGACTATGAATGTTTACAAACAAATACATGGCTGGAAAATCAACCAAGAGACCACACACGGAAATTGACTCGGACTCCGAAAAACAGAACTTTCCAAGATCTATAGAAAAGAAAAAAAAACTTTCGGAATTCCTTGTCATTGAAACCTTAGAAGGAAAAAGAATCAGCGAACTATCTCCCTTTCGAATTGAAAAGATTTTATCGCAGTATAATCCTAAAACGTTGCTGAAAAGTGTTTCCAACATTATTATCTATCCTATAGATTATTTAAAGGAATAACGAAATAAAGTTTGAATTTGGATGTGTCAGCTAAATTATTATAGACTTTTAAAAATGCTTACCTTGACAGAATGGGCCTGTATATTTGCTGTCCACGCATCCACTTCTGCATTTGCCCATGATGTTATCGCAATCGTTATAGGCACAGTGGTCGCACCTTTTTAAACAATCAACTCCATATGTACCCTTTCGACAAGCTGAAAAAAAAGTTACTTAGAATTTTAGAAGTCATAAACAACTCAACCGATTTTTAAGCAAATTATAAACTTAACATTTCGCTCACTTAAGTGCATTCACACACAATGTACCTTTTTTGTTAATTACATTGTGTTTACGAATAAGACAATATTCTTGGGGTTTGTGTTGTTTCATAGCCAACATGTTGATCACAAACAAAGCAGATAGAAGTCCCCAAAGAACCATACATGAAATATATCATTTAACGATATTACTCCGAAGATGACTTTGGTATTTGTAAAATTGTTAGATTTAATACATAATTCAATAAGTCTTGGGAATAATTAATAAAACGACAACTTTTAGGTAAAATTCGAGTTTATTCATCAACATAGTCTCCTTCTAGGGTGATGCACTGATTCCAACTTCTCTAAACATTCGATATTTTTTTTGTAAAACGATTTGTCTTTGGCCTCAAAATATGCCTCAGTTTCTGATATCACTTTTTTCATTGGAGAAAATCTCTTTTTCTGAAATACATATCACAGTCAATAGTTTTCTTCGAATGTCCAGCTGGCTTGGCAGGCCGAGAGCAGACTCAAGGCGTTTCCACGAATAATTGCAATAGAGAGGCGCTCGTAAAGCCAAGACAATTCGCGATTGTCTCTGGTGTAGCGCATCATTAATAGACCAAGGCTGCCAAGGAAGTCGCATGTGGCAAAGCCTATCACTCCACTCGTCTCCACAGCGATCGGTTGAAATGCAAATCTGTCAAAGAGATCGGCATATTTTGACCGCTTGCGGCTCTCTGCTGACGCTGCTGCATGTCCAGGGTTTGTTGTCAATTCTATCACTAGAAAACTATCATTCAGAAATGGTAGAATAATATTTAACATTTTATGATGAAACCAGTGAAAGACAGAAGAGATGACAGAAAATTCTTTAATTATTATTGAACTTAAATCATACTTACGTTCACATTTTTTGCCACCAAATCCAGGCAGACACTTGCTTCTGCAAAATCCTTGTAGATCACAGTCGCCTCTTAAACAACCTGGACAACGATATTGACAATTCGGTCCATAGTAAGGCTGTGCGCAATCTGCGAAGAAGAAAAAGATACAAAATTGGGTAAATTTTAGAAGAAAGAAAGAAAGAAAGAAAGAAAGAAAAATGGATATTCTTAAGATATGATCATCCAAACTGTGAATCTAGCAATGAAAGTGTGACAGACCAAACTTAAGTATGACAGACCAGCAGACTGACAGTCAAACAGTCGTATCTAAAGATAACTAATGTGGAAGTAGTGTACGTATTTGAAATGAAAACTAGTCATGTAACATCAAATTTTCCGTCTTGTAGTGTTCATAACTAGGCCGGGTGTACCGCAAAAATGTAGCCTGGCAGGAATAAAACGTAACTGACACAGACACGCACCTGGCCGGAAGAAATAAAACGTGATTGACACAGACACGCACCTGGCCGAAAGAAATAAAACGTGATTGATTAACACGGAAAGACAACTACATTGACAGCAAAGGCGAAATCCCAGAATGGGCGCTTACAGGTGGAATCGTGGGTGTCCTATATTATTATATAAACTAACCCAAAATTGAGATCAAGAGTCGACTAGCAATCGAGTTTGAGAAAACCACTCCATCAATTCCTGTGCATGTCTGCCTTTCTCACTTACCCCACTTGTTTCGCTGCCACCGACAATAAAGATATATCATTGTATTTTATAGCACAGTTTTTATAGCACAGTTTTTAAATCAATAAATTCAAAGAAAATAATAATGACTAAAGTGGGGGAAAAGAAATAAGAAAAAGAAAAACAAATTGGTATATTTTCACTTTAATTTACAAGTTAAAACTTAGTAAATTCTTTTTAAACCTCATTTCTAGACATTCCTCAGTTAATCATCAAATCCATAAAACTTTAAATGAAAAATACATTAAAGATTAGTTCATGTTGTATGGATAAAAATTATAAAACAACATAATAATAAATTAATTTTTAAAAATCACACCCGTGAAAATGCTGTTGAACTTAATCTATGCATATCCAATTTTCATAACCCTGAATCAGACCCCCTTACAAAATAAGTGTTCTGCTGATAATATAGTTTATCAAGAAACTATAAACAACAAAACTTACCAACCGCAATCACTCCTCTGATATTAAACTACTTAATGGCTTTATCTAAATACTACTCGAATTCAAAAAGCAAAAACTAAAATAGAAAATCTTCAAAATAAGCGAATATTTGTATCTTCTGTATTTGTTGTTTATGAATGAGAAGTTAACTATTTCAAATAATCTTGCTTCCTTGTGTCTGTTTTACAAGTACTTCAATGAATTGTGCTCTGATGAACTGGCTACTCTGGTGCCCCCACGACACAAATTCACTAGACCAACCCAACAATCTGCCAAACCCCATCCATTCACTGTGGAGGTCCCCAGATGACGGAGAGCCTTCTACTCCGATAGCTTCATTCCTCGTGCTGCCGGCCTCTGGAACTCCCTCCCTGCTCCCTGTTTTCCTGACGGTACTGACATGCAGAAATTTAAAACTAATGTAAACAGACATCTCGCTGCACAGCTCCTACTTTAGGTTGACCCCCCCCCCCTTCCCAAACTCTCACATTTTTTCTCATTGGTGTCTACAGTGGCGGCCTGCCTTGTTTGGGGTGAACTATGTTAAAAAAATAATAAAATAATCGTAAGCAGCATATGAACGTCGCAAGGGTTGGCATAATGGCTCCAATTCAAGGGGAAAAACTATGACCATTGCTTCCCTCCTTTTTTCACGAGGACTCGAATCGTGGCATTCCTGAACTTTCTATATTCAATCAACATGCTTTTTTATTTTTTGTTTCGTATTATATAAATTGTTTTACAATTTCTTGCTAGTTTTTTTTCTTTCTTATCTTTCGTAATCTTATCTAACATGTGAAGCTCGATCTGATTGACAAGCCCATATATTTTGCAATTAAATATTTGTCATTGCATGCAAAAACACTGGCGTCCTAATTGCAAATATCCACAGGTAAGAAGTTTAAACTTCTCGCAGCTAGGAGGCATGAAGACCACGAAAAAACTTTATATATATATATATATATTATTTGTCGCTCCTAGAAAACCCTCTAGATCAGTGGTTCTTAACCTGTGAGGAATTCCCCACTGGTGGGGAATGGCGGAGTTGCCAAGTGGGGAATGACCGGTCGGACAGAAAAACCACTGCTTCAAAATTTAATACATGAGATCAAAAACAAATCGCGAAACCGCCTGATTGACCTTGAATCTGATTTGTGCTGTGCTATTTCAAAGGTGGAACCGAACATTGAGGCACTTGTCAAGGCAAAACAAATGCAAAAGTCTCATTAACCTGTATGCGTCTAGTTCTAGTGTTACATTTGTTGTATGCTTTTTATAGGCCAAATATATTTAGAAAAAAACATAACGAATCTTTTTGTATGTGTTTATTTCCATGTGATAACTGCGGTGGGAATGGAGAGCTTGCTCACTAAATAGTGGGGAATTGGAGATAAAAGGTTAAGAACCACTGCTCTAGATGGTCACTGTAAGTGTGGTATTAACACAGCATGACGTCGCTAGCTATAAATGCATCGTCCCTTTCATTATGACGTCAAGTCGCCGGATAAAGTGTTAAAATTATCAATGTTTATTCGCTATTCAGCGGTGGCCCAGTGGTTCTAGATGTCGGGATTTGAGTTGTAATAATACTTGGAGTCCGGGGTTTCGAATCGCATGACCGGTAGTGAATAGTTCTATCTCTATGCTGATGAGTTCCGGTTATAAAGGACGAAACGTATACGTACATAGATAATAAACAAAACAAATATTATATATATATTTATTTATTTTTTGGTACAGAAAATTAGTACAATATCAGTACCATCGGTTTCAGGGTCAGAAGGCGTTAACCATCTGGCTATCTTCAGCTTATTGAAGTGACAACATAAGCTAAAGAGAGCCGGATGGTTAAGTCTATCTGAGCTTGAAACCGACGGTACTGATGTACTAATTTTCTGTACCAAAAAAAAAAAAAATATTACGCTCTTAATTTTGATTCTTAATTAATCGAGAACTCTGCTGGGATTTTTCCAACCATCTCACAAAAGAAGTTATATATATATATATATATATATATATATATATATATATATATATATATATATATATATATATAGTCTCGGAAGTTTCTCAACTATTAAAACTATATATAAAAAAAATTTTTTTTAAACATTTTAGTTCCAAGTCGTTCGGTGGAAAATCACTCTTTTGTAAGTCAATTTACTTTTTGCAGTCACTATATTAGTTTGCTTCCAAGAATTTACGCTAGTCTTAACATTATTTAAGGGATCAGTTGTTTACTATGAAAAACTGTTTCGTAATTTAAAAACAAAACCGTATTTTATTTCATGACTTCCCAGCAGAGTTGATCAGACCCCACTCCCCTTAAAATATATATATATATATATATATATATATATATATATATATATATATATATATATTATTCAGCACAGAAAATCAGTACAACATCAGTACCGTCGGTTTCAAGTTCGGTAGGTTTCCGACCTCCCAACTCTCTTAAGCTGTGTTGTTACTTTGTGAGAAATAAAGAATGGAGGATCTCGCTATTAGTTTTTATGTATTAAAATGACATTTGTGAGATTAAATAGTTTTTAAAAGCCCCAAAATTAAAAGAACTAAAAAGAAGCTTCTTTTGAAAATATTTTTCAAAGATAGGATTTGCGGCTCCGTGTCTATGGGTGCCAACAAAAAGACTACGGTCCCAGGGAGGTAGGACACCTTCCGAACTTGAAACCGACGGTACCGATGTTGTACTGATTTTCTGTACTGAATAATAAATAAATATTTACGCTTTTTACTTTGAATCTCTCAATTAATCGAGCACTATGCTGGGATTTTGCCCACTATCTTACAAAATAAGAAATATATATATATATATATATATATATATATATATATATATATATATATATATATATATATATATATATATATTATAGCAAAGTTCACCTCATACAAGGCATACTGCCACTGTAGACGTAAGGGGATACTGAGATTTAAGGTGGAAGTTTTGGGGGGGTCATCCTAAATTAGACAGCTGTGCAGCAAGATGCTGGTTCACATCAGTTTTAAATTTCTTCATGTCGGTACAGTCATGGAAACAGGAAGCAGGTACGGAGTTCCAAAGGCCGGCAACACGAGGAAAGAAGCATTTGGAGTGACTGGATGGGATTTAGCTGATTATTAGGTTGGTCGAGTGTATTTACATCGAGGGGGGGGGGGCACCAGAGCAACAAGTTCATCGGAGCACGTATATGAAAATCAACGTCTTAATTTCAGAACCGCTATGTACTCAGACATCAGACATCAGACCTTGCACCCAAAAGACTCGACATTATTTAAAAGGTAACGATATAAAGTTTGAATTTAGTTATGTCGGCCAAATTATTATAGATTTTAAAGAATGCTTACCTTGACAGAATGGACCTGTATATCTTTTGTCCACGCATCCACTTTTACATCTGCCCATGATGTTGTCGCAATCGTTATAGGCACAGTGTTCGCACCTTTTTAAACAATCAACTCCATATGTACCCTTTCGACAAGCTGAAAAAAAGTAACTTAGAATTTTAGAAGCCAAAAACGACTCAACCGATTTTTAAGCAAATCACAATCATAACAACTGTCGTTCGAAAAAGTAGAACCATATTTAGCAATTTCCGTCCAACACATGCCAACATGTAAAACAGATATTAAACCGAATATGATGATGATCAAACCAGTAAAAGACAGAAGAGACGACAGAAAATTCTTCAATTATTATTGAACTTAAATCATACTTACGTTCACATTTTTTGCCACCAAATCCAGGCAGACACTTGCTTCTGCAAAATCCTTGTAGATCACAGTCGCCTCTTAAACAACCTGGACAACGGTATTGACAATTCGGTCCATAGTAAGGCTGTGCACAGTCTACGGAGAAGAAAAATGGACATTTCTTTTTAACTTTTTGAAACATTTCTTTCCTTCTTCATTTTATGTTTGCTTTTTTCTATTCTACTCTTTCTTATCTTCCCACATCTATATTCTCTGAATTATTTTATTCAAATTATAATCTTGAAGTCTTTTCACATTCGCTTGCCTTCCTGTGTGAAGTACTTTGATCAATCTTTGAATTTCCCAGTACAGCCACACTTCACTCAAACACACAAACACACACCTCATCCTCTGTCATGAGACAGAATCAGAGACTTTACTGAAGTTGACTATACTGTAGCATATTCTGTCTTGTCCTGGACCTGACTCTGATCCGTGGTACCTCATCCACCCTGAAACCTCACTGTGTCCCTGATAGCATAATTAGTGGTGATATTTATTGATTAGTAGAGCAATAATAATAACAATATTATTTGATATAGCTTACATCGACATGATAAGGTTTTGGCCAATCGACCTTTTCAGAGCCAAATAACTTTGCAACAAAATAAATGTTTTCACTCATCAAAATTGAAATATTCTTCCGTTATAAGGCAATGATCTCATTGAGATCATAGAAAATCTAAAAAAGATTCACATAAGAATAAGAATATTATCAAATGAGTGATCTCTGACTATGGAGGATGGTGGATATCAAGTTGGGCTTAGATGTTAAATAAGATATGTGTCATTTAATGATCCGTTTTCAGACAGAGAGCAGACTTGTATACCTAAGACAGTATATTCACAACACGCAATATCAGAACAGATCTGTATTCAGACATCAGACCTTGCACACAAAAGACTTGATATTATATATTTTGTACATTATTTAAAGGATAACGAAATAAAGTTTGAATTTGGATGTGTCGGCCAAATTATTATAGATTTTAAAGAATGCTTACCTTGACAGAATGGGCCTGTATATCTTTTGTCCACGCATCCACTTTTGCATCTGCCCATGATGTTGTCACAATCGTTATAGGCACAGTGTTCGCACCTTTTTAAACAATCAACTCCATATGTACCCTTTCGACAAGCTGAAAAAAAGTAACTTAGAATTTTAGAAGCCATAAACAACCAACCGATTTTTAAGCAAATAATAACCTCAACATTTCGCTCGCTTAAGTGCATTCGCACACAATGTAACTTTCCATTTATTTCTCAACTTTTTTATTTTAATTAAATTGTGTTTACGAACCAGACAACAGTCTCGGGGTCTGTGTTGTTTCATATTCACATGAAATGGGGGAGAGAAAAAAGAGAAAGGAAACGAAAATATTCAAATTTTAAATTTTCTTTGTCTTTTTTTATCGCTTCTTTTTCTCCCCCATTTCATTCTTCCCAAATACGATCTGAGGTAAGGATCGGATTTTAATTCTGCCTGATGAGATCTCAATTTCTAACAGCTGTAGATCGATAACATCGACATGCTAGTGTCGCAGATTTTCTACATGTCTGTATAAATAAAAATAATCATATATATATATATATATATATATATATATATATATAAAATACAGAAATTCAATGTAACATCAATACCGTCGGTTTCAAAGCATGAGGTTGATCCCGATTATCGTCAGCTAATAAACATATCTAGGAATGGTCTGAATATGTTCATCAGCTGACGATAATCGGGATCAACCTCCCACTTTGAAACCGACGGTACTGATGTTACATTGAATTTCTGTAAATATTTACGCTCTTAATCCTTCGAAATCTCGGATTTCTTAATTAATCGAGCACTCTGCTGGATTTTTCCTGCCCTACCACACAGTACTTATATATATATATATATATATATATATATATATATATATATATATATATATATATATATATATATATATATATAATATATATAAAGAGTTCGAATGCAAAACGCGATAAATCCAATTCGTTTAAATTGATACATGAAACAATAAAATGGCGAATATATTAAATCTAGCCTTTTACTAAAAGCTTATTTTAATTGAAAACAAAAGAAATGATGCCGGTATCATATCATGTAAAAGATGATTTTGGGGTCTTGTCGAGTGTTGAAATGCAACGCTTTTTGTAGTGTAGTATCTTCATTTTGAAAATGGCGTTTATCGCGTTTTGCATTTTAACTCATATATACATATATATATATATATATATATATATATATATATATATATATATATATATATATATATATATATATATATATATATAAAATGATAAAATAACAAAACAATAAATAAATGTTGAAAAAAACTTTTTACAAGTGTTGGTAGCCTTACTCCTTTACATATATATATATATATATATATATATATATATATATATATATATATATATATATATATATATATATATATCAATGTGTTTAAGTGCTGAATATGTGTAGGTTTGAATTTGAAAAGTATAAAATACATAGAATAAACGGTTACCATGTTCTATTGATTTTTCAAACTTGTATGTTTTTGTTGTCTTGTTCAAGGAAGGCAAAACACAAAAGGCGAGTTTTCCAATCCATTTTGCAGGAACAAGTGACATTGTGAATCTTCGGCGTGTACGTGTTTGTCTATCCTCTTCAAGTTATTTGCCGACATGGAAGATTCAATCAGTAGATGGCCACTGCTACATGTGTGTTCAGATGAAGCCATTAGATGTTCACAACGGAGAATCCAACGTGATCTTTCCTTTGTTTTAATTCCTCCTAAACTTCCTATTTCTAATTCAATCTGACATTAACTTATCTTTCCGATTTCTCAATAAATAACTGGTTGATTGAGAAGAGCTAGAAATTGAGGTGATCCTCATTAGAAAAGTGTCATTCAAAAGAGTAGGACGATATTTAGCAATTTCCGTCCAACACATGCCAACATGTAAAACAGATATTAAACCGAATATGATGATGATCAAACCAGTTAAAGACAGAAGAGACGACAGAAAATTCTCAATTATTATTGAACTTAAATCATACTTACGTTCACATTTTTTGCCACCAAATCCAGGCAGACACTTGCTTCTGCAAAATCCTTGTAGATCACAGTCGCCTCTTAAACAACCTGGACAACGGTATTGACAATTCGGTCCATAGTAAGGCTGTGCACAGTCTACGGAGAAGAAAAATGGACATTTCTTTTTAACTTTTTGATACATTTCTTTCCTTCTTCATTTTATGTTTGCTTTTTTCTATTCTACTCTTTCTTATCTTCCTTTCTTGGCCTATTGGCTAAGATCAAAGTGTAGTATCTGTTCCTGTGCTGTAACATATTCTGTCTTGTCCATTTCTCCTGGACCTGCTTCTGATCAGTGGTACCTCATCCACCCTGAAACCTCACTGTGTCCCTGGTAGCATAATTAGTGGTGATATTTATTGATTAGTAGAGCAATAATAATAACAATATTATTTGATATAGCTTACATCGACATGATAAGGTTGGGCCAATCGTCCTCTTCAGAGCCAAATAACTTTGCAACAAAATAAATGTTTTCACTCATCAAAATTGAAATATTCTTCCATTATAATGCAATGATCTCATTGAGATCATAGTAAATCTAAAAAAGATTCACATAAGAATAAGAATATTATCAAATGAGTGATCTCTGACTATGGAGGATGGTGGATATCAAGTTGGGCTTAGATGTTAAATAAGATATGTGTCATTTAATGATCTGTTTTCAGACAGAGAGCAGACTTGTACACCTAAGACAGTATATTCACAACACGCAAACAGAAACATACATATAAAGAAATACATTCACACACATACACACACATGTGCAACTGTAAATGCAATTAGGAAACCAATGATAATAATAATAATATAGTTTGCTATTACTTACCTCGACAGAATGGACCTGCATATCTTTCCACGCATCCACTGTTGCAACTACCTGTGATTTGATTGCAATCTCCATAGCGACAGTTGTCACATTTCTTGGAACAATCGACGCCATAGGTACCCTTTCTACAAGCTGAAAAAGGTACATAGAATTTTAGAAACCATTTATATACAACTCAATCTACATTAAATAAGATATATTACAGCTTAACATCACGGTCACTTAAGCGCACATAAACAAATGTACGTTTATGTTCTGTTTCACCTTCTTTGTTAATTATGTTTGTTTTTTTGCATTAACAAATAATACAATAGTCTCGGTGTTTATGTTGCTACTTGCACAACATCACAGCAATTAGAGTTATCACCCTTTTTTAGGTCCACTGGTTGCTAGGTGTCGCCTGTGTTGTCTTTTCTTCTGCTCTATCTATTATAACTCTTTCGTATTCCTTGTTTTGTACTTAATGTTAAACATTTGTTTTCTTGTTTTATACTTCTTGAGTTTGTATGGTATTACAGAAATAAGCGTTATCAACATGGTCTTTGTCTTTGTGACTGAGAAAGTTACAGTAATAACACTCGAATAGAGCCTGCTGTAGCAGTAGGAAATCCGCTGGTTACTGTTGAAAGAACCTAAGAAGATACCTTCTCGTAACAGTGAAGAAAAATTGTTGTGGAAAGCATTTGCCTCCAGCAGTAAAAGAGACCTAATTGTAAAAGAAAATTCAATGACAAATTTTAACACCTCTTGTCAGAGGCAAAAGGACGAAATAATTTGATTTGGGAACAATTCATTTTAAAATGGTTAAAGCAACATCGGATTAATCACCAATTGCCATCTTTGTTGATCAAACGATCTCATTTTTTTATGTGTGTGAAAGTTGATAATATATACACTACATCTCGACTGAAAAATTGCCTGTGGTTTTTGGCCATGGTTTTTGCCCACGACTTTTGCCTGTGGTTCGATAATTATGCTGTCTTAGGGCTGCATGTAACCGTCGGACATTTAGCCTAAACTCTTATTGACAAACAAGACTCTGGGGCATAGTGTAGTTTAAACCCAGGTTTTATTATTCATCAAAAAAGGTGAAAACAAGAGATGCCTAAAATATCGGGATATTTAAGTGGATTGAAATTCCTCCATGTAGGTCCGAGACTAAGCAGCTAGGAGATAGGAGATAGAACACCCGAAAGCCGCTTACACAGTGTCAGGGTTAAAACATCCTTTTACAAGAAGGAGAGCCGACAAAGGGAGATAAATCTAAAGGACCTATACTAGGCTAGACAGAACAATAATACTTCCTTTTTTTTAATCGATTTCCTTTCTCTTTTCAAATGAACGATTTTCCTAAAAGTCATCCAAGTTAAAGATAATATTTCAAAAGGTGAAAGTGGGTGTTGTTCACTTACCCTGGTTACAATGTGGGCCTACATGCCCAGGTCTACATCCATGAGTACAAGTTCCGGTTTCAAAATGGCAGAGGTTGTCTTTACATCCTATACAATCGATTTCGCAGTTGATGCCATACTTTCCAGCTGGACACTCTGTCAAAGATGAAGAAAGGTTTTTTTTTAGATGTGCCCTAAGTCCGCCAGACTTCACATTTTTTTTTCAATAAATGTTAATATTTTTAAAAAAAACTACCTGATGAAGCTTAAGGAAAATTGACACTTCGATTGGAATTTTTTTTTTATTATGGAAGTAGCTCCAGCTATGGCATGAAGCTACGATGTAAAAAGCTAATAACAATACTTATAAAAAGGGAGAGGAAGGTAAAATTACTTCAAAACAAACCAAGAAACCCCACCACCAGAGTTCAATCTCCTGGACTCCAAACAGGCTAGCCAAAAAGTAACCCCTTTAAATGACCAATAGGGAAGGAACAGATTACAAGGCTGACTGACAAAATAGTCTACATCTAAACTGGTTAAGTGGCAAACAAGAAACTGGTGTTCTTATCGTGACACCATCACTAGAATGCTCGATTGAATTTTTTTTTTAATCCTTAACGAAGCAGCAGGAGCAACATATCAAATATTTGAATAAATGATTACCTTTTTATTGGATTGACTCATAGGTTTTGAAGTTATTCAAAAAATATTTTCTTTTGTCTCTCATGCTTAAGTTTAAAATAACATTTTTTCCGGGGTGCTACACTTAAGTTTGAAATAGCATTTTGATCGTTACAACAAGGGCTCCTTGGGTGATGACCCTTTCGGGTGAAGGTGGGGCGTCAGGCATAGTTTCAGAACAGAAGCATCATAACCAATAACTCTATACTACCTTTTTTTTTTTTAACATGGTTCACCCCAAACAAGGCAGGCTTCCACTGTAGACGTAAGGGGCTACTGAGAAAAAAGAAAAGGAGAGAAGGTGTGGAGGGGGGGGGTCAGCCTAAATTGGGATCTGCGCAGCGAGATGTCTGTTTACATTAGTTTTAAATTTCTGCATGTCAGTACTGTCGGGGAAACAGGGGGCAGGGAGGGAGTTCCAGAGGCCAGCAGCACGAGGAAAGAAGCTATTTGAGTAGAAGGCTCTCCGGCATCTGGGGGCCCCCACAGTAAGCATCATTGGTATGTTGTCACAGAAAATGCAAGAGGAGGAAAAACAAGGTCATCTGATTGAACCGGAGGAGGACCGCCTTCTCAATCAGGATCCCTGGACCTTGGAATAGGCTCCCAAGTGAGGTAATAAATGTGTCAACAATGCAGCAATTAAAGGTGAATTTGGACAGGTGCTGGGCTACTGTATCCTCATCTGTGTAAATTTCTACCACCCTTTCCCTACATGGCAACTGAAACATGCTTGTTTTAATTTTGGAAAAAATTGATTGAATTGAATTGGAAAAAATCAGCAATGGGGAATAATTCATATTCTGTGTAAATTTCTACCACCTTTTCCCTACATGGCAACTGAAACATGCTTGTTTTAATTTTGGAAAAATTGATTGAATTGAATTGGAAAAAATCAACAAGGGGAATAATTCATATTCTGTGTAAATTTCTACCACCCTTTCCTTACATGGCAACTGAAACATGCTTGTTTTAATTTTGGCAAAATTGATTGAATTGAATTGGAAAAAATCCACAAGGGGAATAATTCATATTCTGTGTAAATTTCTACCACCCTTTCCCTACATGGCAACTGAAACATGCTTGTTTGATTTTTTGCCAAATTGATTGAATTGAATTGGAAAAAATCAGCAATGGGGAATAATTCATATTCTGTGTAAATTTCTACCACCTTTTCTCTACATGGCAACTGAAACATGCTTGTTTTAATTTTGGAAAAATTGATTGAATTGAATTGGAAAAAATCAACAAGGGGAATAATTCATATCCTGTGTAAATTTCTACCACCCTTTCCTTACATGGCAACTGAAACATGCTTGTTTTAATTTTGGAAAAATTGATTGAATTGAATTGGAAAAAATCAACAAGGGGAATAATTCATATCCTGTGTAAATTTCTACCACCCTTTCCCTACATGGCAACTGAAACATGCTTGTTTTAATTGTTACCAAATTAATTGAATTGAATTGTATGACTGATCATGGTCGCTCCTTTTGACTTGAGTTCTTTTATTTCCGAAAACTTTATGATTAAGGTTAGAAAAAGCAAAATAAATTACTTATAGATTTTGCAACAATAGCATTTTTCAGTTATCACATTTAATCACCTTGTGCCAGTTTTGGCACTTGTGCAGAATAGCACACCACAAATTTAATGGAGATTCCCAAGTTTTGACAACAGATTCTGTTCTTCTATTTTGGCAACATCGCTTCCTACTTCTTCATCTTCTTTTTCTAATATTTCGTAGAATATGGCTTCTTCCAATTTATTGGCTTTATTTCTTAACCCCTCCCTAAAAATAAACGCTGTAACAATACCACTAACCCTAAGTCGGAGTGGCAACAGACACCCCTAAAAAAAGATCGAAAGAATAATAAATAAAAAATAAAAACACTTACAAAGAAAGCCGATTAACCTAAATAACCCTCCTTAAAAAAACAAAACAATTAAAACATTGCCCTCTTCTGGGTAATCAAGAAAAAATGCACAATTTTTGTTAAATAAAGTGTGTTCAAAAAAAGTATCTATGTCAAGACTCGGGAATCTCTATAAGTTCTGAAATTTTTTGGTGCGCTATTCTGCACAAGTACCCAGTTGTTATTTGTTTTACGTTTTATTTATTTATATGATTTTAAGGCTTCATTTTTTATATGATCCGAAAAGTTTAAATTGACAGAAACAATTTTGTATAAATTTAATTATAATCCACGTTGATTTTTAAGTTTTTTTTCAACAAAAAATGTTGCTTGTATTTATCAATGTGCTTACAACTGATCCACTATGCTCCAAAAGGGCCCCTTCTTTTTATCTAACCCTAACGCCAACCCCAAATTGAAATGTCCATAATAGTGAGTCTACTTACTTTCACAAATCACTGAATATTTAAAATGTGGTTTGCATTCAGACATGAAGTACGTTTTTCCATTATAGTATTTGAGAGCCATATAATCTCTTCGGAATTGAGAGGACGAATGAAAGTTGTTGTAGGTCATGTTAAAATAATGGTCATTACAAGTTTTCCATTGGAAAACTCCATGTTCCTTTCGGCCGCCCATCCACACTTGTTCTAAATTGTATTCTGTAAAGAAAAAAAGAAAGGAATAAAATCAAGAATTAAAAGCGCAATTTAAAGAAAAATTGAAGCAATGAATAATTGTGACGATATCTCTCTCTCTCTCTCTCTCTCTCTCTCTCTCTCTCTCTCTCTCTCTCTCTCTCTCTCTCTCTCTCTACAAGCCAAGTAAAATAAATCCCAATTTCCGTTTTTGTTTTTTAGGGATAGTCTGTAGGAAATTTTCGGGAACTATTCCCTTCTTCAAGCCTTCTAGGATGTGTGAACAGAGTTCTTGACAATTACAAAATATATATATATATATATATATATATATATATATATATGATGGACTCTCCCATCGATTTTTCAACATATGAGTGTCCCGTCAGGGGCTGCCCGCGCATGAATTTGTAATTGCAAGGGTTGCGCAATCCCCAACAACCGCTCTCCTGAGTCAGCACTGCTTGATTCCAATGGCAAGTAGTAATACAAGACGACTGGAAACAATGCCGAGATAAGCAGAGAGAACATACAGCACCTGTTATTCCTAAATGGTCACCCATTTAGTACTGGCCAGGCTCGACGCCGCTTAACTTCGGTGATCTAACGGGAACCGGTGTGTCAACGTCATTGTGCCGTATATATATATATATATATATATATATATATATATATATATATATATATATATATATATATATATATATATATATATATATATATATATATATATATATATATATATATATATATATATATATATATATATATATATATATATATATATATATATATATATATATATATATTTTTGCAAAATAAACATGGAATTGGGGATAAGCGTACCATCCTAGGTTAAAGTTCTTACTTCCAACCGAGGATGGTTGCTTTCTAGCAACTGAAATATCTTGGTAGAGCTTTTACATGTGTTTGAGTTTATATTTTTGTTAGTTTGTTGATTCGCTTATCTTCAAATCCATTTTTATTTTGCATTTTGTCTGAAACATTGTTTCTATTTTTCCTCATATATATATATATATATATATATATATATATATATATATTAATCGAATCGTTCGACCGGCGGTACAGTTACATGATCTGCACAAGTTGTTTTATTGTTAGACAAGTGTTCTTCATTTCAATTTTTATTGTAACATTTCAGATGCCTACTTATTTGCCATCTTCATTTGTTTGTCAAAGATAGATAGATAGATAGATAGATAGATAGATAGATAGATAGATAGATAGATAGATAGATAGATAGATAGAAACAGACTGGGATAGATAGATAGATAGATAGATAGCTAGATAGATAGATAGATAGATAGATAGATAGATAGATAGATAGCTAGATAGATAGATAGATAGAAACAGACTGGGATAGATAGATAGATAGATAGATAGATAGATAGATAGATAGATAGATAGATAGATAGATAGATAGATAGATAACAAATGGTAAACTTCACTTACTTTTCATGAGTCTTTCCACAAAATGTTCTTCTTCTTTTGATTGGACCCAAAGTGGCTCAGTGAATAATTTACAGCATGTTTCATATGCCCCTGAGAAACTTCTTCCATTCTTGAAAATATAATACTCCTTGTTTCGCCATGAGCAAACAAACGCATCAATGTTGCTTCTCAAAGGGTAACAATTAGTCACTGCAAAAAAAACAAAAAAACAATTGGTTTTGTTTTAGTCAAACTAAAAGTTGAAATAGAATTAAAAAAAACCCTACGAGCATTTATTTTTAAAATCAGATTTTAATAGCTTCCTTCGTTTTGGATAAGTCCTAATGCCTTGAATCTTTATGTTCTGAGGTGCCACCTTTATTACATAATGGATGTAAGTATGTGAAGAACGATTACATCAGCTACTATGGATTTGGTATCTAGGTGGACCAGTGCAAGTTATCTTGACGCTCTCGGACTAAAAATATAAACAAGCCTGAACTCAGAGATCAGGGGAAGGCCAAACAGGTGCATTGTGATAGGTTCAGTGTCCCCCTTTGAAGCAATTACGTCACAATCGTGGAGACGAGAAAAGAAAAGAAAGAAGTTTTAGTCAGTCCGTCTTTTGGGGGTGTGGTGCACGGTTATAAAATCGAGATGTAATTAAAAAAAAGGAAAATGGGAATTTAATTCCTAAAAGAGTTGATAGTGACTGGTGTGCCCTTCTTTCCTATCCCCGTAATTAAGTAGAAGACCATTTGGCCTTGTAATAAAAACTGGACGCCGAATATAACTTAAGGATAAGCTTTATTTAACCATTTGTTGCTTACGACAAATAGTGTTTAACATTCACTCTTAATATACACGAATGTAGAACATTCCATTATTACTCCAAGGGGGAGACAGGCATCAATTATCTTTGTTACTACATTCTCCCCCATCTATCTTCTTATTCGTAGGGAACAAAATCATCCCATCGACCTGGCCTCCTACGGGTTCTTTGAGGGCGTCTTGGTTGTTCGTGCCCGACATCCATTTCTAATCTAGCCTCCTCGGGACCTGACGACGTTTCGGGACTGTCTTGTGTGGCTGGTTTAGGGCTAAAATATCTTGCTCCAAATCGCTCTCGTTTTCTACGGCGCTTCGGTCGCTTGGTGTCTGAAGATTGAGTATCTGTCTCAGATATTGGGTGAAACCGCTTTCGTGGTACCCATCTGTCGTCCGAACTAGAGTCAGAGACGACTCTGTTAGTATATTCAGATTCGTTTTGTTGGGACTCTGAACTTGACGTATCTGGCACACGATCACCTAAGAGGGTCGGACTTGTTCCACGAACCGGAGCTCTATATCCATCTGAAGCAGTTCTACGTTCATATACATTTCCTGCTGGGGCTAGATCCCTTAAGGAGACAGTAGATTGCCTTCCTTCTGAATTTCTGACCAGTGCATACTGAGGGTTCGCTTCGATTAATTGTACCTCGCTTACCAATGGGTCATGTTTACTATGACGAACATGACGTTTTAATAAAACTGTGCCAGGTTGTGCAAGCCACGAGGGAAGTGATGTGCCTGCTGAGCTTCGTCGTGGGAACGAGAAGAATCTCTCATGTGGGGTAGCGTTTGTCGCTGTACATAATAGAGTCCTAATAGCGTATAAGGCCATGGGGATGAGACTTTCCCAATCGGAGATCGGACTATTGCGATTTGCTGCCGCCAACTGTACTGTCTTCCATATTATACCATTGTATCTTTCGCACTGTCCGTTTCCTTGAGGATTGTGAGGAGTTGTTCTACTTACAGCTACTCTTCGTTCATGCAGAAACTGCTTGAGTTCGTCCGACATAAAAGCAGACCCACGATCTGAATGTATATATGCAGGCACTCCAAAAACGGCAAAAATGGAGCAGAGGCCTTGAATTACTGTTGCAGCCGTTACGTCTGGGCAGGGGATGACAAACGGAAATCTTGAGTACTCGTCTATTATTGTGAGCATGTATTTATTTTTAGTTTTAGAGGGTAAAGGGCCCTTAAAATCCAGGTTAAGTCTTTCAAAAGGCTGTGTGGCCTTAATGAGTGTTGCTGGAGGAGGTTTGTAGAACCTGGGCTTATTTTCTGCGCATATCCGACAAGAGTTCGTAATTCTTTTTACGTCTTCAACAGAATATGGCAAGTTTCTGCTCCTGACTACGTGAATCATTCTTGTGATACCTGGGTGACACAATTCCTTGTGTATATACTGAAGATCATCTGAGCCAGTTACCAGGCCACACACCCTTGAAAGCGCGTCGACCGCGGCATTCTCCTTACCAGGGCGGTAAGTGACGTCAAAGGAGTAGCAAGAAAGCTCCATTCTCCATCTCGCTATTTTCTCGTTTTTTATTTTACTCGTTGTTTTTGGGTTAAACATAAACGAGACCGACTTTTGGTCAGTGATTAATTCAAAATGTCGGCCGATTAAGTAATGCCTCCATTTTCGTAATGCCTCAACTATGGCGTACGCTTCTTTTTCTATTGCAGAGTGTCGTCGCTCGGATTTCGAAAGTGTTCTTGAAAAAAAAGCTACAGGACGACCGGATTGTCTCAGTGAGGCAGCTATCGCACAGTCGGAGGCATCCGTCTCAACTAATAGAGGGATAAAAGGATCCACAGCAGAAATGGCAGACTGAGCAATGTTCCTTTTCATGTTTTGAAATGCTCTGATGGCGGAACAGGACAACGGAAAAGTAGATACTTGTGTCAATGGGTGTATTTTTTCTGAAAAAGACGCAACCCATTGGGAGTAGTGAGCAAACATACCGAGGGCTCGTCGTAAAGAGGGCATGTTTCCAGGGATTGGTAATTCCATTAGCGGTTTCAGTCGCTCGGGATCCGGCGTCATGGTGCCATTTTTGACAATGTATCCCAATAATTTGATGCTTTTCAAGTTGTAGGAACATTTTTCACTGTTCAAAGTCAGATTATATTTCTTGACGGCAGCCATGAATCGTTTAAGGTTGTGGTCATGTTCAGCTTGGTTATGTCCGCATACTGTGACATTGTCTATATATGCAACAGTACCCTTCAATTTTTCATTGGAGATTATTTCATCTATTACCCTCTGGAAGCTAGCCACACCATTTGTTATCCCAAAAGGAATTCGGCAGAACTGATATAGGCGACCGCAGGCCTCGAATGCCGTGTAGGGCTTATCCTCTGGCTTGATAGGTACCTGATGGTAGGCACTTCTGAGATCTAAAGTACTGAAAGTGTGATATTTTGCAATATTAGAAATCATTTCGTCAATACGAGGCAGTGGATAGGCATCGAGTAATGTGTATCTGTTGATGGTCTGGGAATAGTCAATGACCATCCTTTTCTTGTGATTTTCAGTGGCTGTTACGAGGACCTGTGCTCGCCATGGAGATTCACTTGGCTCTATAATTCCTTCCTTAAGTAGTTTTGTTACTTCTGCTGCTATGAACTGTTTGTCCGTTTCTGAATAGCGTCTTGATTTTATTGCTATTGGTTTGCAGTCAGGAGTTAAGTTTGTAAAAAGTGACGGGTGCCGCACTTTGACAGCTGCTAGTCCACATACGCTTAGGACTGGCTTGGGGCCACCAAAAGGAATTTCAACGCATGAATGTTGTTTTAGAAAATTGTGACCCAAAATCACTTCGCAGCAGAGGTTTTTCATTACTGATAATTTGATCCCTTGATAGGAGTTTCCTTTTAGTTTCAGGTTAACCATGCAATATCCAATTACATGGGACGATAAAGATGAATTTGCCATTGATATTTGGTTGGAACAAGGAAATATTTCCCATTTATTTGCTTTTACAATACTGGCATTAATAAAACTTTCGGAACTGCCTGTATCAATAAGCGCATGAATAGTCAATCCATTGATTTTTACCCTCACGATTGTTTTTGAGAGGCAGCCGGGGAATGCAGCTGATATTGTAATTGGTGGTACAGTAGCAAGAGTAGCCGAACGTTTTTTTTGAGAAGCTGACCGGCAAACTTTCGAAAAATGTCCCTGCTTATCACACTTGTGGCATCTAACATCTCGAGCCGGGCAGGACGAACGAGCATGTATACGAAGGCCACAAAAGTAGCATGTGGATCCAGCTGAGGCGGCAGTGATAAGTTGTTCGTGATCGTTAGAAAGGGGGGTGGCAGCATCTTGGATAATGGAAGAATTTTGAACATGCAGAGGAGGGGCTACGATAGCAGATCCCAAAATATCGGGTTGTAAATAGAAGACAGACTGCTTCTGTGCCATGTCCAACGTTAGAGCTTGTTCATAAGCTGTTGGTAAGTCTAGGTTTTTATTCTCTAGTAGTCTTTGTCTTATTTGGTTGGACTGTATTCCATTAATAAATGCGTCCCTGATAAAAACATCTCTCGCTTGGTTCGCAGTTAAGGCTGTAAATTCACACTCGCGACTTAACGTCTTTAGAATCTGAAGGTATTGTTCAAGGCTTTCTTCTGGTTGTTGACGCCGGGTAGCAAGTAAATGTCTAGCAAAAATAGTATTTTTTTTCTTGACAAACATGGCTTCTAAAATGTCCACCGCAGTTTCATAATTTTCACATTCAGATAAATTTCTATAAATAGCAGTAGAGACATGATGTAAAAGAAGGGTATATTTCTCAGTACCTGTTAAAGCCGCGTTTGAAGATAACTGTAGAGCTGTAAGGAATCCTTCGAACATTTTTCTCCAATGCCGCCATTTGTCAGTAGATTCCGAGTCGGCCGTATCAAGGTCTAGACGATCGGGTTTCAAGTAACGTTCCATAACGAATGGTTAAATAAATTGTAATAAAAACTGGACGCCGAATATAACTTAAGGATAAGCTTTATTTAACCATTTGTTGCTTACGACAAATAGTGTTTAACATTCACTCTTAATATACACGAATGTAGAACATTCCATTATTACTCCAAGGGGGAGACAGGCATCAATTATCTTTGTTACTACAGGCCTCTTTCTCAAATTTGATGAATGTGTGACTTTTGTTCGTGTGATGAGAAAATCTCTCTCAAATAAAGACCAGTTTGAATTCTCTGCCAGACTCGCCTCTTTCCTCTCTGCATGAAAAGTTTTTATTACAGATACTAGACGATGATGACTACGAGGTGTGGCCTACTAGGACAGCAAAAGGCAGCGCACTGGACGATGATGATGATGGGATGAAATGCAACACACTGCGATGTTGATGGCAAAGAGTATATCAGTATACTGAAGTAAGTGGCAATTGATTTCAAAAGAACAGATTTTAATAAACGACTACGTAACACCGTGTCCTATCCAATCCAAACATCGCTCCAAACACTTTCTCACACCTGAGACAATTCTCTATCTCTACAAATCTACTATCAGACCATGTATGGAGTACTGTTGTCATATTTGGGCTGGTGAATCTCTGCCCCATTTGAGGGTTCTTGATAAGGTGCAGAAAAGTATCTGAAATTTGATTGCCCCTATCCTTTCTTCTTCTCTGCACCCTCTCTCTCAGAGACGTGATATTGCTAGTCTCAGTCTTTTCTATTATGGTATGTGTTCTTCAGAATTGTGTGATCTATTTCCTGCTTCCTTTGTTCCAGCTCGTTTGACTTGTTGGTCTAGTGGTCTTCATAAATTAACTGTTTTGATACCTCATTGTAATACAGCTTCTTATTCCAGTAACTTCGGGCTTGTGGAACTCTCTTCCTGCTAAAGCCAATAGGCATCTCCTGTCTTTGCGATAATCATCTTTCATTCTTAGTAGCTCCTTACATCAAGTGACTTGATGCCTTATCTGGAGCGATTTCCATAAATAAAAACAAATCACAAGCCCTAGGTAATTCAAATAGCAAAATTCACTCTTGTTGAAGTTGATAGTCATGTTGGCTTCTCTGAGTCTAAGAAATACTTTTCCTAAAGTAGTTATGCATTCTTCCCGGGAATCATTGTATATTATTATATCATCTAAGTGTAGGATCAAATTGACACTAACCGACTTTAAGGGTTCAATTACTGATAGGAAAATTCTTGCTTTAATTTAGCAATATTTACATTGTAGATTATACACACATGGGCTAGCAGCCAATCAAAACTTACAGAATGGACTTGCCCATCTGAGAATAATGGAATATTCAGCCGGCTTTTTAGTGTTCTTTTCAGTTCATTTGTTTGTAGCTCAACTGGTCAGACAGCTGACCACTGACTACTAAATTCAATATGGTGCTGTGAACAGGATCCATCGGTTCTGAAGGTTGGGATTGTCAAGGCAGAGATCTCTGCCAGCTCAGTCAAAACTTATGCTATCACATTTGCAAGTGAGAAGCTGACAAAGGAGAACCTACAGACGATGGATCCAGCTAAGAGTGTTGGATAATGGCTCTATGGGAATGGACGTATCTGTTGGGAATCGTTGGTTTGACTTGCGCGAGTTAACGCGGGTGCAGTCGAGTGCAGATTGGGGCCTGTTCTCACAGTCAGAGCTAACAGACATGACAAGGTTACCGTGTGATGAGACCCCAGATCAAGGGTCAGTCTGCACCTGCAAGAGGCTCTGTGACGTCGCGGGCCTTGCGTGGGAAACAGAGGATCCGTGACGTCACTCGTTCTCGTGAGAAGCGAGTTTTCGTCCATCTGATTCGGAAGGTGAACCGAGCAGGACATGCGATTCACGATGTAAAAATAAGGGATATTTCCCTTAAGGGAATACAAGCGTGAAAAATCCTTCCTCCCCCCCCTCTCTATGAATGGTTAAGAAAACATTGTTAACTAACTACGATAAAGTAGTGATTTGCTCTCTCCCTCTCTCTCTCGACGTAGCGAATGACTCCCAGTTGAAATAACAATGCTTGTAATAAAATGAATTAAATAAAAAAAAGAAGAGTTTGTCTTCGAAGTGCGTCATGAGACTTTTGTTGCAGACACGGAGGGCGTGGTTCACGGCAGGAAGGAAAGAACAAAGAATTCATCCACTAAACGACACACCACCCTCTATAACAGATGAGGGATGCAACAAGAGGTCACATGAATGAGGGAAGCCCTGTCCATCTTTAAGCAAGAATTTTCTTATCAACTATTGGAGCCCGTTATGCCAGTAAGTGTTAATTTTACTCTACAGTAAATATCTATGCCTTCAATGACACGCAAGCACTTTATAGAAAATGAGATGTAGTCAATTTCTAATATTGTTACAGAAGGGAGCACATAAGTAAAAGTTGATAGTCATGTTGTATTCTCTGATTTCTTTGACTGGCTTCATTCTGTTCATAGAATCGGGTACTTACAGGAGGGGGAGCACATAAGTATAAGTGATGCTATGGAACTGGCTGGATTCGAACGCGGCACACACAGGTCATCAGTTTGCGTCGTAATCCACTTCACCAAGGTCATCTTCTACAATTCCACTTATTCTAAATTTATTTATCTACCTCCCACAAGGTAAGATGTGACACAAGGTCGGGAAAGTGGGATTAGATAAGCCAGCGCTCGAGAGGTGAGCACTCTGGCCATTTAAAAATTGCCTGGGCAGCCCCGTCGGGCGCCTCAGACAGTAAGCAATAAACTTACTCCTCCCCAAAGAGGGGAGGCAAAGCCTGGGAGAGTGCACCTCCTAGAACTGCACAGGACCAGCAACCACCAATAGACCGGTGTAAATCCAGACCCAAAGGCACGGACGATACCGGTTTATTAGGCGGGGTAAAAACCCCTGGCTGAACTCTTGGATTTTTTTCACAGATCGAATTAGGATTCCTGTTTTTAACAACGGAAATACTCCACCATTTTTTGGATTTTTATATTTGTTTCTGAATAGAGAAGATGTAATTTTGGAGTCTCTATTTATTTTAGGTCCCAAAAGAGCAAAGTTAGGTACAAGATTAATTTTTCACGTGCGGCAAATCCAGCTACCCATAAAGGAGCAATCTGGATTTTTTTTTAATATAAATCGCTCCTGACAAGGAATGAAGCCACTTGATGTAAGGAGTTAAAAAAAAAAAATATTTCAAGGTCAAAACCTAGCCAACAATAAGTGTTAAACGGATAGATTCCGACCCAGAAAACAGCAATTCTTCCCCCTTTGTCAGAAACATTGTGCAGAGGACAAAATAAGGGAAGCGAGAGTTACGAGGCTGCCGAAAGTAAACCAATGGTCCACTTTCTACTCTCCTAAAATTGGGACAAACATATAAATTGCCTCGCTCTAGAATGGTTTCTCCTCCTATAAAAGAGGACAAAACAGATACTACACTTTGAATTATATATTTGCAAATAAAATGTCAATTTTACTTACAAATTAGGCACAAGACCATCAAAAGTGTGGGATGAGATGGTCGTTGGTCATCCTCTGTCTATCCTACTTATTTTAACCCATTCTTCCAAACATTGTTCCTTTCTTTCTTTCGTCATTTCTCCATCACTTTCACTGCAGCAGTCACCACAATACCACATTTACTCTCTGGGCTACCTTAATTAACACATCCCCAACTCTTGGAAATTTCATTTTGTTAATAAATATATATGTACACGGGACAGATCTTTTTAAGTTTTTTAAAATGCATCAACAATTATAAAAACAACAACATCAATCGAAAGATGCATTTATGTTTCATCGTTCCAATGGTTTGGGGAAAAAATCTAAGGAAATTCATTCCAATTGGTTTTATTAGTATAATTTCATGTCTTATGCAAATGTTTTGAACTTCAAGGACAGAAACATTTTAAACTCCTGACACATTTTTAGGAAATATATATATATATATACATGTATTATCTGGATAATTGTTATGCTTCTTACCTTCGGGGCCATAGACACAACGTTTCTGCCGCTGTAACCCCTTACCATCTCCAGGTACATCTTCTTCGGTACCTAAAAATATAGAAAGAAAAAGAAAGGTGGAGTGTTAGACATCTTAAAGAAGCAGTGCATATGTTGAGCAACAATGGCTACATAAATAGACCTAGTATAGAATTAAATACAATATGGGAACAAACCGGTACTATATATATATATATATATATATATATATATTATTATTATTATTATTATTATTATTTCATGTATCCACATAAAATGTTATAAGGAGATATAATTTTTTATGTATCAATTTTCAGTATTTACTTCAACAGTGCTCGATACGTGAGTAGAGCTAGGTAGTAAGCTATAAAAATATATTTATGGCAATTAAGCTACACAGAGGCTTACGGTGTAAGTTTTGTGGCTCATCCTAAGTTGGGAGCTGTGCAGCGAGATGTCTGTTTACATTAGTTTTAAATATCTGTATGTCGGTACAGTCGGGGAAACAGGGAGCAGGAAGAGGGTTCCAGAGGCCGACAAAACGAGGAAAGAAGCTATCGGAGTAGAAGGCTCTTCCGCATCTGGAGACCTCCACAGTGAACGGATGGGATATATATATATATATATATATATATATATATATATATATATATATATATATATATATATATATATATATGTTAAGAAGGCTAGGGGCAATGCAGAGTGTCAGATAGGTTGTAAGCTGGAAGGAACAAAAATAATAAATCGAAGTGGGAGGACTTACTATTTAGTTTTCTTTAAAATCTTACATAACATCAAGTGTTTGTGTGTTGTCCGGATTATGATTAAAAATCATATATTTAATATTTCAGGAAAATCTTCCCTTTGTCAAAAACAATAAACACCAAAGGAAAAATCCGTCTGTGTAGAGAATTCACCAAAATGGATGTCAGAGAGAGGGGGGGGGGAGAGGGGGAGCAACAAAAAGGATGGTATGTATATACAAGGGTGTGTATATAAAATGTTACCATAATATGAAGATACGGCTCAATATAAAAGTGTATAGAGCTAGTTATTAAATAAAACAAGGTTAGAAGGAACAATATCATTCTGAAAGTGTCTACGGGATAAAAAAGATGATCGTTACACAAATCTTTGTTGATTAACACGAGTTATCTCCCCTGGACCGGTCTTAAAACCTCTCATTTGAACGGCCTGAATCAAAAGATAGATAGTTATATGAATGACAGAAGAGAGAGGGGGGGGGGAAGAGATTTCATTATTCTTGAACGGTTAGAAGCCAAAACTTAAAGATAATAAACAAAAAGAAAAAAGCATCAAAGAATCCTGATTACTTACAATTCTCCGAAAACACTGCTGGCACGCAAGCAATCAATAACACCAAACAAAGCCAGCCAACGTGTGGACTGAAATAGAGAAGGAGGAAATATTCGGGATGAGGAATACTTCAAAATTAGATAAATTAATTCAACAATTATTAAAGCTGAGTTAACAACATTGGTTTCATAAAGCCTATTTTCCTATATACATACCTTAGTTCTGGGATTGAGTTATGTTTGAAAAAAAATCTGTTTTAATTGTTCTAATTAGCTGTAGTGTGTAATTAACTGAACAAGTCACCCATCTCTCACTTAGCTGTCTATGTATCTCTATCACCACCTCTCACTCTATGTTGATTCAACCACTCTCTAATATTTCTGAATGTCTCTGTGAGCATTTAGAAAAAAAAGGTAACTTTCTTTGAGTTCGAGTGATATTGTTTGAATCAGAACAAAGTGAGTTTGTTAGTTAAGTTAAAAGTACTTCTGCAGTTTACGGACCGTGCTGAAATAATAACATTATTATTTAGAAACCCATTCTTTACATGGTGATGGGGGGGGGGGGGACTTTGTTAACTATTCTGTACTTTCACCTAACAATTTAATAAGTAAAAGATACTGTAAAAATTTAATTTAACTTGAAAATTCTATAGCACGGTCCGTAAACTGCAGAAGTACCAAGTTAAATATAAAAAATCAAAAGACAAAATCAAAAATTAGTCTCTTTATGCTCACTATTTGCCTCTCCTCTCTCTCCCCTCCTTCTCTCTATCTTCCCCCCTCTCTCTCTCTCTCTCTATCCAGGTAAAATTATACTATTACTACTTGTGAGGATATTTTCTTTTTGTTTATAATGAACTATTTGCAATCTTGAGTTTCATAGTGAGTTTATTTTACATTTTACATTTTTACATAAACAGAGAGAAGGGAGAGAGGAAGAGAGAGATAGAGAGAGAGAGAATAATATCACTTTCACTCTCTCTCTCTCTCTCTCGCTGTATGTTGTTTGACGCCCCCCCCCCCCGCGTTTTCTATATATTTTCACCATGCAAAATACATGCTAAAGTATTCCTCCGTTCTGGGATTGAGTTATGTTTGAAAAACTTCTATTTCAATTCCGAAAGAACTTTCACCAAAATGACCGGATTCGGCAATACATGACCCCAAAAAGGGTTGATATGCCGTAAAACAATCGAAGCAAAGTTCTTAATTGGACAATTAAATTGTTATACAACATTATTAAACTCATGGGTGCTTTGTTACATTAGGACCCGAGTTAATTTTGACCCCGTCATTAGGGTTAGGGTCAAAGTAGGGGTTAGGGGTAGGGTTAGAGTTAGGGTTAGGGGTTAGGGTTAGGGTTAGGGTCATGGTAAAATTTAGTGCGGGTCCTAATGTAACAAAGTACCAACTTATGTAAGGATTAGATTTTGCTAAGAGATTATTGTGTTAACAGATTATTGAATTAAGGGATTATTTTGGTAAGGGATTATTGATTAAAGAGATTATTAATACCTGCTATATGACTATGCAACAAAATGTAGACATTTATTTTTACTTATATGTTGCTAACAAGCATTGCTGTGTATTCCTGCTGACAACTCTCAACTTCATCTTATTATTTTTATTCTTTGTTTTTTTTTTATTTCTATAATTTTCATGATTAATTTCCCATATAGTTTATGTCAGGTCGTTGGGGGGGAGGGGTCTTTATTTCATCTTTATAATACACAAGCAGGGCTACCCGGCGTTGCCCGGAAGCATTGATAACAAAATAGGAAATAAAAAGAAAACTGTGCATGTAACATCTCTTTTTAAAAAAACGCTCTCAATCTCTACTATTCTCGGTCATGTTACTTTTGGAACCCCCCCCCCTCTCTCTCTCTCCCTCTCTCTCTCTCTCTCTCTCTCTCTTTGGCAACTGGTTCAAGTCATTTTTATCCCCCCCTCCTCCAGCACAAATTTGGTCTAATTGTTAAAGTATTCACTAATGAGCAGGAAGGCCGGAGTTCAATTCTCGGTCAAGTCTTACCAAAGGCTCAAAAAACGGTATTTGATGCCTCTTAGCTAAACACTCGGCATTATGCCTTTCGCCTTGCCACCTGGAAAACATCAACGTTTTTGTTCAAGGTAGTTGAACACATAGTGAAAAGAAACTAAAATATATCGGATCAAGCGATAGCGTCCTCTCCTTCCTCTTAGTGTAGTAACCTTTTAGTTTCACTCAACTACAATCAATCAATTTATTTTTTTAATAATAAAATTTTAAAATTTTAATAAAAATCTATTCAGCGTCTCTGACGTGATTCATTTTGAATTTTAAATGTTTTATTCAATCTTGAAAAGTTAAAAGCTCGAATACATTGCGATGTACTTCGACACAATTTGATTGGGAAACAAAAAGAATTCTAAATCAAATTGAACAATTTATTACATAAGAATTATATATTACCTTTTTTTAATGGTACATCGAATATATAAAGTAATGCAGACGTTTATTCGTCTGTAAACGCATTATATCCTCGCTCCTATAACCTCAACATTTAATTCTGTTTTGCCATAATCAACTGGCACAGATCAAGCCATGTTTAAAGAAAAATGTATTTCAAATCAATTTATCAAAAACATAGATAATCCGGATCGATATTCTATTTTTGCTAAGTGATATTAAGAGGAAGTAGGAGTTAATATTCTCCAACAAGTACTCTGACTACTACTCTTCAAACACAAGAACATTTTCATATGGACGCAATATTTGTTCTCTGCAGTAAATGGAAATAATGATATCAAAATAAAAATTGAAAACATATTGTAGAATTATATTTTAAAAAGATACATTATTTTATTTATTTTTGATAAATAGTATAATAATTTTTTATTTAATAAAAAGAAAAAAAACTTATCCAAATATATATTCAGTGTGGATGCATGAATAAATAGCGGATGAAGGTGGGGAAGAGAGGAAGTGTTGTATACGTCCATCTATTTTTTCTGTAATAACTCTAATCACTTTGTATTTTAATCATTTTAAAAGTTAAGAATAATAATTGTTTTTATTCCCCCCCCCCAAAAAAAAAAATTTGAAAAACATGAAATAAATTTTTAAAAGATTGTTTGTTGTTTTCTCGTTTGATGACGTCACATCTAAACATAGAAAAGAATGCAGCACTTTTTGGAGAAGGCAACCAGCAAAAACATATAACATTTTTTGTTCGAAGTAGTTAAACATGGCGGTAAAAGAAGCCAAAATATATTATGAGTCTCATTTAAAATAGAGAAAAACACAAAAAATGCCATCTTAATTTAGATTTGTGTATGCAACAAACAAAAATATGAGATGTAGCCGTTGTCAAAACAAAACGACCACTAAATGGGGGATGAGATTGCAATGTAAAACCTACCATGAACTGATCACTCATTTCATGGCCATTTAATTATTAAAATACTATTCAGTGTTTTCAAAATGGCCTCTTTTGACTTGCTTTAAATTGCGTTATAATTTCATATTAACATGTTTTAAAATAAAAAATTTCTTTTATACTTTTAAAATTTTTTCAGTCACGCAAAAAAAAATTATTTTGTAAGTTATAAAAATAGAATGAAACAAATTTATAACAAAAAATAGACACTCCACATAACTGAAAACATATTTTAGAATATAAAAAAAAACATGAGAAAACAATAATTACAAATAAACAAAACAAAACAACAAAGTATAAAAAATACAATGAAACAATGTAAATATACCAATAAAACAAATGCAAATAAATAAATCAGTGTTTTTTTTTGTTTCTGTTTCAGGAATATGAGTTTCATTTTATGTGGTCACCTGTCTGCTTTTCACATAACTCGATTTTACAGAGCCAACATGGAGAGCCATGTGGATCTGATTGGTACAAGCACCAAATAAATAATTTAATTATAAAATTAAATCCATCACAATGCATTTCTGCTTATTCGTAAACAAGTTAGCGAATAATTTTAATAATAATTTGGTTAAATTAATAATTCAATGACAAAATAATACCATAATAATTATATTTAACTTTCAAAATCTTCTTTTTCTTAAATCATAATAATTTGGTTACAGGGGAAAAAATGTTCAGAAAAATTAAAGTAAAAATGTTCCCGAGCAACGCCGGGTAGATAGAGTAAGTGTTTAAATTTTATTTTGCATAAACGTATTTTCTAGTCAATTCCATACTGTATAAGTAAAGTAGAGTGATCTGCCCTTGTGTCAAGCAGGATAGAGTTATCTACCCCTGGCCGATAACTATATATAGAACATGGCGACAGCCATTTGCAATCTTAGGATACACACGTGAAAACTTTCCTCAAGATAATAGATGTTGTACATGGCGTTACGAGCAGGATCAACTTCGAAAGTTACCAATTTGAAACCGTATATTTGGAGTCATTTACCACCAGGCATAATTGACCATTTGTAGGTGATGAATCAACTCATTGAGCTAAGAAAAGAGGGAATTCGCTGTCAGTCAGACACGTCCCATGTTAAAAGGCCGGAACGACCGTCAATAGGCCTTCATACCACAGACGGTGAATGGGCGCTGTTTCTGGATACATGGACCCAATATAAAGACATGTGCGGACTGAGAGATCCAGCTGTAATCTGAAACAAGTTGAGAGCCATGTGTACGCCCAAAACAAACAAACTACTGTTTGAATCAATAGGACCTGAATTCTGCCATGGAGAAAGACCTATTAGACCAAATAAAACTCATTACAGTCAACAGATTACATAAGGTGGTGCACCAGCATAAGTTCCCCTCCATGAAGTCGAAGGAGGGTGAGTACGTAACACAGTTTCCAGCTCCTTTGCATGGTCAAGCCAAGTTCTGTGAATTCAGGGTTAACTGCCCAAACGAACAGAGTTGTGGGCAGCAAGTGGGCTATTCGAGCAACATGGTTGCTGGGCAGATGATAGCCGGACTGGTTAACGCGGACGACTAGAGTAAAGTATTAGCAACCCCCACGACTCCAGAGCAGAAATTCAACCGATTGGTTTGCTTAGAGACAACAGACAAGTCGACCTCTCACTTGCATAACACTGTGCATCACCTTGCATTTACCAACATGCAAAGGTCAAGCCAAGAACAATGGCCCTGGGAAATCCAGACCCCTGTGACTCCACGATATACTGAGCCCTGTAGAGGGTGTGGATGGATTTCACAACCTAATAGATTAATGAATTGGAGAGATTGTCCAGTGGTTAAGCTAATATGTAATCATTGTGGGTTGACAAGATACTTAAAGAAAGTATGCTGGAAGCTCGCTACACCCAGAACGGAAGCCACGAACAAAGCGTCAAGAAGTGAGCATATATATATATATATATATATATATATATATATATATATATATATATATATATATATATATATATATATATATATATATATGAAGCAATCCAACAAAAGATATAAGCGTCAACTAATATCTTATAATTAGTGAAACATCCGGATAAAAAACTGAAGCTCAATATACTGGATAGAGCATTAATATTATAATATAAAATGAAGTAATAAAATAAGGTGTCAATCAAATTTTATTAGCATTCAAAGTTCAAGCAAAGTATCTTAAAATCCTTAGCTCATGAGTTTTCAAAGATAATTCTTCTCTTCAGAGGACCATTACCGCAGTTATACTACTACAGGTAATAAAATTAAACTTTGAAAATATATAAATATATATACACAAATACATAAAAATACATAACATCAAATATAGCAACCAAAAAAAAAAATATATATATATATATATATATATATATATATATAGTCTCGGAAGTTTCTCAACCATTAAAACTATATTAAAAAAAAAAAAACTTAAAAAAAAACTTATAGTCCCAAGTCTTCCAGTGGAAAATCACTCATGTAAGTCAATTTATTTTTTACAGTTATTATATTAATTTATTTCTAACACTATTTTAAGGGATCATCATATAATATATATATATATATATATATATATATATATATATATATATATATATAAAATATGAAACTAAAAGTATACTTTTAGAGGATAGAACCTATAGTGAAATGGTTTAAGCTCAACATACGAGATAGAGCAATTATAAAGATAAATGAAAGAAGAGAGATAAATATGTACGAATGACAAATCTATTTTAACTTCGATTGTTCAATGCAAGGTGTACTCGGTAAAAACAAGGAAAGAAAAATAAACATGTTTTACCGAGTACGCCTTGCATTGAACAATCGAAGTTAAAATAGATTTGTCATTCGTACATCTTTATCTCTCTTCTTTCATCTATCTTTTATATATATATATATATATATATATATATATATATATATATATATATATATATATATATATATATATATATATATATATATGGACGTCAAGCCGCTTTAAAAGTGTTAAAATTATCATTGTTAATCAGCTATTTAAAATTGGCAGAGCGGTTAGCGACGTTGGATTTGAGTTGAAAAATACTTGTGATCCAGGGTTTCGAATAGTCATATCTCTATGCTTATGAGTCCAGATTAAAATATTTATATTTGTCGCTTCTCGTATATATATATATATATATATATATATATATATATATATATATATATATATATATATATTATAAAACATGAAAAGTTAACTTCTAGGAATTAGAATAGAGCCAAACCAAGACAGCAAAACTTGCATACATGCAAATATCCTGCATATATATATATATATATATATATATATATATATATATATATATATATATATATATATATAGCATTCAAATATATACAGCAGTATGGGATAATAATATGCTTCTGACGATCGGGTCTACCGAGAAACTACAGTGAAATGTCCTTTTTACAAATTTATTATTTTTATTGTTCGGCTCAGTAGCAGAATCCAGAGTTATTTCCCTTCGACTCCATCAACAGAGAGATCAGGGTTGCGTCCCCTTCCTACGGTTACTGGCTCTTGCCGTTACGTGGGAGCAGTGACGTCTACAATGTAAAATACGTCTCTAGGACTGAAAGAATTTATTGTGCCTTCAGCGTCTAATTCATCTTCATCCTTGTTTGTAAATAACATAAATAAATGCGGTATCGAACCGTGTGACCGTCCAAGATTATTATCCCTGCACTGATGAGAGTGAAAGCTCGAAACGCTAGCGTATGTAGGTAAAAATAATTTAATATTATTTATTTTTAATTAATATATATATATATATATATATATATATATATATATATATATATATATATATATATATATATATATATATATATCTATATAGTAAGTTATGAAAATATATTTATAGCAATTAAGCTACGCAGAGTCTCCCACGTTTCATCCCCAGGGAGTATCCTCAGGCTAATATATATATATATATATATATATATATATATATATATATGCTTTTGAAGCAGATTGTTGGAAGCATTATCAATTGCTTTTACTCTGTTTCCCTGCACTTGGTTTTTGCTACAAGACCTGCTTTTCCTTCTTTTCGCAAAGATAGTGTACCCTTTATCAATTATAGTAATATTGTTTACCGTTTTCAATGCCAGTGCGATGCTGGTTATATTAGCTGTACTCTCTTGCATTTGCAGACCCCGCATAAACCAGCATCTTCCATCTAAGATTAGACAAGGAAGGGCAGGATCCCTTTGCACCCTTCCTCTGCGACTTTGGACTCTGCTATTGGCCAGCATTTGGTTGAAAATCCATGTTGTGCCAGTAACTATAAATTGGAGCTTAATAGAGCGGATTCCAAAAACCATTTAAAAAGTTTGGAATCTGTCTCCACTGCTTTATGTAAACCTTCCTTGTGCTGGCAGAAGGAGTTTGTGAAAGCGCTAACTCTCTTTGGGGAACTTGGAACACTCCCCTGTTCTTTTTTTGTTTTGCTGTGATGTTTTAAACGACTATTAAATTAAATTCATTTTAATTGTGTTTTAATATTTGCTGGCACTTCAATTTTTCCCCCCTTGCTCTTCACTTTCGTTAATATATTTGATTGCTTATACTATCGATTTCTCTGGACGAGATGATAGTCGAAAGAGCTCTAGAGAGTTTTCCGCAAATCATTTTCAAAAGCATATATACATTTTGTACCTCCAAACATTTGTTTAAATATATATATATATATATATATATATATATATATGATAATTTTATTTACACAGACATGTACAAAATCTGCGACACTGGCATGTCGATGTTATCGATCAACAGTTACTATAAACTGAGATCTCATCAGGCAGAGTTAGAATCCGATCTTAAAGATCGGATTCTAACTCTGCCTGATGAGATCTCAGTTTATAGTAACTGTTGATCGATAACATCGACATGCCAGTGTCGCAGATTTTGTACATGTCTGTGTAAATAAAATTATCATATATAAAGCTCTATTTTGATATTGAGCACTTTTTATAAACCCGGTTAAAATTCTCTGGATTACCACCCTGTGGATATTTTTCACCTGGATTATTACCATTATTATATATATATATATATATATATATATATATATATATATATATATATATATATATATATATATATATAGGATCAAATATAAACCAAAGTAAAACTTTTAGTAGATGGGACCTATTGTGAAGAGGATTAGCTCAATATACGAGATAGAGCAATTGTAGAGATAGGAGAAAAAAGAGTGATAAAAATGCGACGATTGTCCAAATTTATTTCAAATTTCAATTGTTCAATGCAAGGTGTATTCAGTAATAAACTAGTGTTTGAAAAGCCTTGGCTTAAGGAAAGAATAATAAACACTAGTTTATTACTGAATACACCTTGCATTGAACAATTGAAATTTGAAATAAATTTGGACAATCGTCGCATTTTTATCACTCTTTTTTCTCCTATCTCTCTCTCTCTCTCTCTCTCTCTCTCTCTCTCTCTCTCTCTCTCTATATATATATATATATATATATATATATATATATATATATATATATATATATATAAATGAAGGAAGATAGATAAAGATGTGCGAATGACAAGTCTATTTCATCTTCGATTGTTCAATGCAAAGTGAACTCGATAAAAACATGTTTATTTTTTCTTTCCTTAAGCCAGACTTTTCAAAGATTAAAATCTTATCATCAGAGGATTTACATAGATGAATAAGTTGGCATGGGAATAGCCAAAATTCAAATTTTTCAAGAAAAAATAAACATGTTTTCATCGAGTACACCTTGCATTGAACAATCGAAGATGAAATAGATTTGTCATTCGCACATCTTTATCTCTCTTCCTTCATTTATCTTTATAATTGCTCTATCTCGTATATTGAGCTTAAACCATTTCACTATAGGTTCAGTTCTCTAAAAGTATACTTTTAGTCTCATATTTTACTTGTATATATATATATATATATATATATATATATATATATATATATATATATATATATATATATATATATTGTAATCCAGGTAAAGTAAACATCCACAGGATAAAAATCCAAAGAATTTCAACCGGGCTTATAAAAAAATGCTCAATATTAAATAGATCTTTTATATATTATAATTTTTTTCATTCATACAGACATGTACATAATCCGGGACACTGGCATGTCGATGTTATCGATCAACAGCTGTTGGAAACTCAAAATAAGATTTCAAATATGATCTGAGGGAAGTATCAGATTTTCTTTCGACCTGATGAGATCTCAGTTTCTAACAGCTGTTGATCAAAAACATCGACATGCCAGTGTTACGGATTATGTACACGTCTGTATGAATAATATATATATATATATATATATATATATATATATATATATATTGTAAGTCCATCAACGTTTGTTTCCCTAAGTCTATTTTTAATATATACTATAATAACGCAAAATACATGCAAAAATATAACTTAAGTCTAAAACAAAAATTCTATTTTAATTGTAGTAATTAATTGTAATTTATAATTAACTGAACAAATCACCCATCTCTCTCTTAGCTATCTATGTATTTATGCATTTCTCTTACTCTCGCTCACTCTATATTGATTCAACTGCTCTCTACAATTTCGTAATATCTCTGGGAGCATTTAGAGAAAGAGCGACACCCTCTCAGCATCTGAAAGTCTTGAAAAGATTCCAAATAACTATTGCTGAAACCCAACGTTTATCAATAAGTGTTACGAAAAAGTTTGGACATTATGTGATTAGCCTAATGGATACAATCTCAGGCTATGGAATTGGCTAAGCCAAGTGCATATCCTAAATGTTCCTCTGGGTAAAAATAGCAACTTTTGTTCAATTCATTGTATACAATGAATTGTATACAATATGTTTTGCGGTCTTGAGAACAACACAAAACTGTCTTAGACATCATTTGGCAAAATGTTCAACTCTATTCCATCATACCACCCCAAAATCCATTTCTACCAGCTCTTTCTGCATCTTTTCTTGTTCTGCAAACCCTATTTGGCAAGCTTATCAATTACTCAAGTTTTCGCAATCTGAACCGTCGTGGGTATTACGCAAAACTTTATTTGATGGTGTGGCCCCAATTAGGGAGCTTTTGGTATACGGAGTCACCCTTGGTTGCAATTACTTGCAGGTTCAAATTAATCCCAGAAAACAGTCATATATAAATAAATATTTGTAGATATAAAGAATTTGAAGCGAAAATAGTTGTATTAAGAATAACTGAAAAGGGTTGATATGCCGTAAAACAATAGTTATTGTATTTGTTTTTTTTTCTCTGTAAAACAGACAGAATAGATTCAATCAAATAATTATTGGGAGAAGAATTGATGAAATTCCCCAAATGTAAATTCAATCTGAAAAGAAAGGGACAGAAGAAGGGCAATGGCCGTGAAGACAATGGCTGCTTACCTGGAAAGAATGGCCATCCTGAAAACCTGGCGGTCTTACTGTGGCGAACAATCTTGGCTGCACTTCAATTTATATCATTCATTGGAATGCAATGGCACACAGACAGATAAAAACACTAACGGTGCATACATGCAACAACGTAAGCAATAGTAATTAAGCATATGCTTATATATATATATATATATATATATATATATATATATATATATATATATATGTCATAAATATATAACATAAATATACATATATAAACAATCTCAAATAAAATATACATTGATACACACACATTATATATGTGCATCTATACACGTATATATGTGTATGTGTGTGCCCGCACACTCTCATATATATGTGTGTGTGTCTGTGGCTGTGTGTATGTGAGAGAAAGAATGTTTTTGGCCACATCTAAAAGTAAACAATATTGCAGAGGTAAAATTCCTGGTCGTTACAAAAAAGATGTTTTACAAAGAATTTTATTCCAAAACATTTTCAATCCTGAAAAGTATTTTGTTTATTTGATGCAAACCAACACACATTCTTGTTTGTCATTTTAAGTTCTTTGATGAGAATTCTAAAGATAATAAAATCAACAACGAACAGATTTTTGTTGTTTTGATTTTGCAAATTTCCAATCGGGTCAATAAGCATATCAATAAGTAAAACATTGGCCGCAAAATGACACGTGAACTAAAAATCCTGATGTGTCAGGCCGATTCACGGTTAGATTCGTTGAAGAGAAAGAAAAATGGGGACCAGTTTGAAGGGATGAATTGATAGGTAAGTATAATTTATTTATTAACCTGGGATTCTAAAAGGTACAATGAGGAAGGATGCTGATTGAATGAAAAAAGAAGGAAATGAAGATTGATTTGCTTTCAGGAAGATATATAGGAAGAGACTGGGGGAGATAGATAGATAGATAGATAGATAGATAGATAGATAGATAGATAGATGGATGGATGGATGGATGGATGGATGGATGGATGGATGGATAGATAGATAGATAGATAGATAGATAGATGGATGGATGTATGGATGGATGGATGGATGGATGGATGGATGGATGGATAGATAGATAGATAGATAGATAGATAGATGGATGGATGTATGGATGGATGGATGGATGGATGGATGGATGGATGGATGGATGGATTGATAGATAGATAGATAGATAGATAGATAGATAGATAGATAGATAGATAGATGGATGGATGGATGGATGGATGGATGGATGGATGGATGGATAAATGGATTGATAGATAGATAGATAGATAGATAGATAGATAGATAGATAGATAGATAGATAGATAGATAGATAGATAGATAGAAAGATAGATAGATAGATAGATGGATGGATGGATGGATGGATGGATAGATAGATAGATAGATAGATAGATAGATAGATAGATAGATAGATAGATAGATAGATAGATAGATAGATAGATAGATAGATGGATGGATTGATAGATAGATAGATAGATAGATAGATAGATAGATAGATAGATGGATGGATGGATGGATAGATAGATAGATAGATAGATAGACTGATAAATAGATAGATAGATAGATAGATAGATAGATAGATAGAAAGATAGATAGAAAGATAGATAGATAGAAAGATAGATAGGAATGTATTTAGATGGATATTGATTTACTCCTCTCCAAGAGTTAGGCACAAGGCCAGTTTTTATCTTACTCCCACAAATAAGATGTGACCCAAGGTCGGGTCGGGAAAGTGGGGTTTGAAAAGCCAGCGGCCGAGAGGTGAGCACTCTGGCCATTAAAAATTGCCTGTGCATTCCCCGGTAGGGGCGCCTCAGGCAGTAAGCAATAAACTTACTCCTCCCCAAAGAGGGGAGGCGAAGCCTGGGAGGGTGCACCTCCTAGAACTGCACAGGACAGACCCATAGACCGGCGTAAATCAAGCCCCGAAGTCTATGGGGTGCAGTATCCATCGGAACAGATACTACACTTTGATCTTAGCCAAAAGGAGATATATAGATAGATAGATAGATAGATAGAAAGATAGATAGGAATGTATTTAGATCGATAGATGGATGAATTTTCGATATATATAAAAGGCAATTTGTGTGTATGTTTGTGTGTTCCCTATAGAAAGTAAGCTTAGAGAATCTACATAAAATGTAAAAGTGTATTCTTATGTAAAATTTACCGGGGAAGGCAATGGAAGTCTTATCGAATCTCTAAGTGCACCACTAAGGGGGTATGGGTGTATAACTCCATTAAAACTTCGTGAAATTTAAATCATAGGTATAAAATTTTCTGGAGAAGCCAATGTAAGTGGTCTCGAATCCTGAAGTACCCACCTAACCTTAGGGAGCTATGGGTGCCAAACCTCCTTTAAAACTTGAAATATATTCTATTTCGATAAAATTTATACTATATATATAAAATTCTCCGGGAAGACAATGGAAGTTGCCCCGACTACCTACGTTACCCTCTATATGCCAAATATCTAAGTGACCCTACCTTTAAGTGCCCCATGGGGATAGAACCTCTTTAAAACTTCAATTATGTATATCAGAATTTAATGAAATCTAAATCATATTTATGAGACACTAATTAAGAAAGTTTGAAAACATTTCAGTTTCTTCCAACTGAATTAGGGGGTGAAATGGAGGGAAGGAAGGCATTAAAAACAAAGAAAGTAATATGGTGTTTTGAGCATAGTGAAAATGTACATAGTGGGTAGCCTCATTCAATCCCGAGCAACGTCGGGTCTTCCTGCTAGTAGGTTGATAAGAATAAACTCAGGGTAGATAGATAGATAGATAGATAGATAGATAGATAGATAGATAGATAGATAGATAGATAGATAGATAAGTAGATTGATAGTGAAGTAGAAACATACTGATATATATATATATATATATATATATATATATATATATATATATATATATATATATATATATAAAGAGGTGTACTAAAAGCGAACTTTTAGGAGAGGTAAAACCTATTGTGAAGAGTATACAGCTCAATATCCAGGATAGAGCAATATATATATATATATATTCTATGATAAATGCCAGTATACTGAAATCATATGCCCTTAATAGGGTTAAGATGAAAATTCATATACACTAAATGTACAAAAGCAAGGAAATTCCCAAATTTTTACACCTTTATTGTCATTAAGGGTATGACTACATATCAACCAAACCATTTCATTATATCACATCACTACAGTATAAATCTTTATGCATGAGTGGATGAAGTGTGTGAGGTGCGCTGAAGAAAAATTCCTAAGAGTAAAATACATAGCCCTGTTGTGCTCCCATACCATTAATAATAAAATAATAACAATAAAAGTGTAAAAATTTGGGAATTTCCTTGCTTTTGTACATTTAGTGTATATGAATTTTTATCTTAACCCTATTAAGGGCATATGATTTCAGTATACTGGTATTTATCATGGAATGTCACTACTTTTGTAAAGGCTATGCTCCTGGAAAACTAAGGTATATGGTAAACTGAAATTAAAATGCCATCAACTAGACCCTAGAACCTCTATCTCTGCCAAAAATCAGCTGAATCCATCAAATAGTTGATGAGGTACAGGGTGGCACATACGTACGTACGTACGTACGTACACACGGATAACACAAAATCATGCCTGACCTTTCTGGATCTCTGGGTTGCCTTGACTAATGATGCTAAAATTCTACACACTTATAGAACCTATCAAAAAAAAATTTGTGCAAAGTTTTAACTAATTTGGTTTATTGGTTTTTGATTTATGATTGATCAAAAAAATGAGATTTCTAGCATAGGCCGTTTTTGAAGTCTATTAAGGGATAGAGCGCTCTCGTGCCTCCCTTGATATATATATATATATATATATATATATATATATATATATATATATATATATATATATATATTTAATGTAAGCAAAAAAATAACGAACCAATAAAAATAATTACATAAAAATACATTAAATATTTATTTATTTATTTGTTTGTTTGTTATGCCCCTTGTGGCATCTCCCCTTTAACTATCTTCTCAATTCAACTGTTAAAAAAAAAAAAAAATTTAATTAAATATAACAAAAATTAAACTCTTAGTACAGTATCGATATCCAGATCAAATTCTGTTAAATATTTTATTTGATAACTCCCAAAAGTGCCCCCTCAATTTCTCCCTCTTACCACTTACTCTGAATTCATCCAACCTCAACTTAAACTGATCCACATTATTGCTGTTCTTGATCTGATCTGGCAACTTATTCCAAAAACATATTACTCTGTGAGCAAATAACTTAACTGGTTAACAGATCTAGTTTTTGAAAACTGATTTGACAATAACCTTCCAGATTTAAGGGGAATACTAAAAAAATGCCCATCATAGTTAGAAATGCCATTTATTATCTTTAAAGTCTCAATCATATCACCTCCCATTCTTCTCTCCAGCAAAATAGTCAATCCCAATTTGTCCAATCTCTCCCTGTAACTGCACTCATTTATTTACTTATTAGTTTTGTCACCCTTCTTTGTACGCCTTCCAGTTTCAATACATTCCAATTTCCATATCTAGTCACTGGAGCCCAGGCCTGGGTGCAGTATTCTATATGAAGTTTTATTAGAGCTTTATATATCCTTAACACAACATTTGTCCCCCTCGAAATAATATTCCTAACCATCCACCCGATCATTATATTTGCCCTCGATACAATGGTCAAAATATGATTATTTGCCTTAAATGTATTATCAAATCCCACTCCCAAATCGCACTCTCCATCTACTTCTTTGATTTCTCTGTTGTTTAGTACATATTCAACTCTAACATTCCTGGATCCTACATGTAGTACTTTACATTTGTCTAGGTTAAATCCCAACTCCCTCACAATATTTACCATTTTGTCAGTAATACCAAAATTTTTCATTTTCACAAGTAAACGATAATGAGATACCGTATCAAATGCCTTGCTAAACCCCAAATATATGATATATGCACTATCTTCCTCTATCAAATATTCATTTATAATGTCAATACTTTCCAAAATATTAGATAATGTTGATTTACCATAGACAAAGCCATGTTGGTTACAATTTATATCATCCTTTATAAAATTTAATATGTGGTTTCTAATTATTTTTTCAAATACCTTACACAAAATACATGTTAGAGAAACTGGTCTGTAATTACTTTTTAAATGTATCGAACCTTTTTTTATGTAGCGGTATTACTATAGCTTTTTTCCAAATATATGGAATCTCTTCATATTCGATACATTTCCTAAACAAATTGGTTATTGCATTGATAAAGCCTTCATTTGATGATAAGTATTTCAATATTTTAGGATGAATTTCATCAGGTCCCATACTTTTACTAACATCCAACTTGGATAGAAATAGTGTTATGTCTTTAGGTTCTATTTTTAGTTCATCCATAATTTTTGTTGTACCCTCCCCATAACAACTCTCCTGTAGTGGACCAAATTCTTCAAAAGAATGAACAGATTGAAAAATATTTGCTAGTACACCAGCTGTTTCTACTGGTGTGTCTGTTAAATCCTCTGTCTCATCATCTCTTACTGTACTCACGCTTTTTTGAATTTTGTTTTTGCTTTAACATATTTAAACAATGGTTTACAGTTGTATTTAATATTTCTAACAATCTTATTTTCGTGTTTCAACTATTCTTTTACTTCTAGTGTTTCATATTCATTTTGTTTACTTACAGCATTTTGATAATATTCCATACTTGGTATAATTCCAAATTTCCTACAAGCTTTATCTTTTTCTTTCCTTTTACGAGATAAACGATTACTGTCCCAAAGTAATTTTTCTAATGGATCCCCTTGTTTAGAGAATTTTATAATAACTTCTGGAATATTTTCTATTATAGATTGTATCTTCCCATTTAATTCCTCCCACATTTCATTAACATCAGTTGTTTTCGAGCTATAATTCCAATCGATATTTTCTCCTTTCTCTGACACAAAATCTTTTGTAATCTTAGACCAAAATCGTACATATTTCTAGACAAGCGTCTTGGTCCAGTGGTAAAGATGCTGGAGTATAGACATCAGGTCTAAGTTAGCCATGCTGATCACGGCTGTGAGCCAGAAACACGTGTCCATCGATTAGTTTTATGTATGTACAAAATTTTAAAAAATATATATATTAACGAAAAATATGTCCTATAAAGTTAAAGGCGACTAATAATGCAATTTTCAACATCTTAATCACTTCGGAAGTGAGACAATCGAAATAATAGTAAGCAAAAAAACAACGAACACTGCAATCACCAATAAAAATAATTACATAAAAATACATTTGTATAGTTAGTTATGAAAATATCTTTATGGCAATTATGCTACACAGAGGCTCCCGCGTTTCATCCCCGGGGGAAATCTTCAGGCTAAAATGCCTATATATATATATCAATGAAACCACGGTACGTCTCTGAAATATGTAACATAGTTTTTAAATAAATAATTTTTATTTTAGCTCTTGATTGAGCACTTCATTGATTTCTTTTCAACATACCCTGACGCACTATATATATATATATATATATATATATTTAAATTTTATACATACATAAAAGTAATACATGGACACGTGTTTCTGGCTCACAGCCATCATCAGCATGGCTAACTTAGACAAGGATCGAACCTTCGATATTGATGTCTATATATATATATATATATATATACTAAAAGAATACCCGTCCCAGGACGGGTAAAATTAATTCCCAGAACAGAACAGTTTTGCATTGTTTTTATGTCCTCTTTACGAAGATTAAAATCAAGATATAATGATACTAAACCTTATTTCTAGAATCTTTATTCTAATTTTGATCAAAATCCATGACATTATTTTGATTCCAGAAAATGTTTAAAATTTAAGGTTTAAACTTAAGATGGCTTTTGAAGAAATTGAAATTCATTGAATCTTGTTTAATTAATGTCTAATGACTATGGATCAAATTCAATGCAAATCTGAAATATTTAAATTTTTAAATGAGAGGTTGCACCCATATAATGCTTCGTAAAATCCCCTTTAAAATACTACAAAGAAATTGGAATCTGGGGAATATTTATTATTTGATGCCATGCCTATTGTTAAAATTTCACAAAAATCAGAAACATCTGAATTGTCACGGAAGGCTTCCACCCTTTTTTTACCCTCTTTGCATGAAACTAAATTAAACTAAATATAGCCCACATTCGGATCCCTTATGCATAGCAGCTGTATTCCAAAATTTATAATAATCAGTTAATTAGTTTAGGAGTTAATCCTGTACATACAAATATATAAACACATAAACATAGCTAATTTTATATAGATAAAGAAATATTATATTATTTTATGTCTATCTATATAAAGTTAGGTATGTTTATATGTTTATATATTTGCATAAACAGGAAGCACTCCTAAACTATTTAACTGATCATTATGAATTTTTAAACGCAGCTACTATGCATAAGGGATCCAAATGTGGGCTATAGTTTAATTTAGTTTAGTTTTGTAAAAAGGGTGGGTGGAGGCCCTATGTGAATATTCATATATCTCCGATTTTTGTGAAATTTTAACCATGGGTATTAGACATCAATTAATAAATATTCCCCAAATTCCAGTTTCTTTGGAGTATTTTAAAGGGTTTTTACGGGGGGGGGGGGGCATAATATGGACAAAACTTCCCATTTGAAAATTCAAATTGAATTTGGTCCATAGTCATTAAAGATCAATTAAGCTGGATTCCCTGAATTTCAATTTCTTCTTAAGATCTCTTCAGCCTTAAATTATAATGGATTTTAATCAAAATTGGAAAAAGGATTCTAGACATAAGGTTTAGTATTATTATATCTTCATTTTAATCTTTTTAAGAGGACATAAACGTTGTGCAAAACTGTTCTGTTTGGGAAATTTATTTTACCTGCCCTGAGGCGAGTAATTAATCTAGTTATAATATAAGTGTATATACATGGAATAATACAAAACATGTTTTGGATGAATAAATAAATGACTAAATAAATAAATAGAAAACAATTTTATTATAAAAATATATATAAAGTTGTAGTTTGTGTTTGTTTGTATAACTACATGACCCGGAGTACTTGGATACATATATTTCATTGCGATAATATATATATATATATATATATATATATATATATATATATATATATATATATATATATATCGTACATGTATTGTATTAGTTTCTGTAAATGTAAATCCGTAGAAACTCAAGTGTGTATAAAAAGTGCTCAATAACAAGTAGAGCTGTTTATAAGTATAAATTTTTATTTATACAAACATTATTGGTTACATATGTGCATACATGTTTCGGTTGCACTTTTCCCAGAAAGTCTGATGAGGTTGACTTTCTGGGAAAAGTGCAACCGAAACATGTATGCACATATGTAGCCAATAATGTTTGTATAAATAAAAATTTATACTTATATATATATATATATATATATATATATATATATATATATATATATATATATATTTATTTATATTAAGAATTCTTTGTATATATTCGAATATAAATTTTATAACATAAAGTAATTATAATAGCTCAATAGTGTAAGGTCAGAGCTATGCTATATTCAATATTTTTATGTATTTTTATACCATATCAATGTTATAAAGGACAGATTCCCATCATTTCATAAAACTTGTTTTTTATACAGCATACAATTGTTTCGGCAAACACCAAGATATTTGTAAAATGCTCCTGTGCATTTATTTCTTGATGTGGCTATCTTCAGTGCTAAGTGAGAGTGACAAATCCCATAGATTTGACCATTTCCAGACTTAATAGAAGCATCTACAGATATCTTCAAAGTCACTTCTGGGAGCAATGATCATGACATCATCGACTAAACAAAGAACTTTCTGGGAGCAATTATCTTGACATCATCGACTGAACAACGAACCTTCTGGGAGATGCCCTCTGGCAGATCATTGACGAACACCAGAAACACCAAGAGTCCCAGTCCCAGACAGAGAGCCATTGAATTGTACCTGAAAGCTACAGCCAGCATGTGTTTGAAAGCCATAGTCCTGGAGCTGGAAGAGAAGAAATCTATGATTCACTGAATCAAAGACCTTGGCAGAATCAAGGAAGACAATATCTGCTGCATCGCCATCATCCATGATTTTACTGAACCGCTCCTCCATAGTCAGGGGATTTGTTAAGCAGGATCGTTTTGTTAGACTTGAGAAATTGATGCTGCGACCAGTAGATGGAACATCATGGCTGACTTGAAAAAAGACAAACGTGAGTGAGATTTGCATGTAGTTGACAAGATCATCTCTGTCACCCTTTTTTGAAGATGAGACAAATAGTCTTCATGGATGTCACCAGTTTACACAAGAATTAATAGACGGGTCAATAGACTGATTGACCCATAAAAATTGCAAAATTCTGTTTTTGGTAGTTTTGTGCTAAGTTCAGTCTAGTCTACAACATAATAAAAGTTAGACAAGATCGGAGTATGGGAAAGTGTCAAATTTCAAATATGACTTTTTTTGTAGAATTTGCTATATTCGGACTACTGTACTCATATTGGGTGCTTTTATCACAACGATTCGGCCGATGTAACCTCCAACCTTCTTCAGGTGTATCTTGTTGAACTCGGGAATCTTTCTGTGATAAAAACACCCAAGATGAGAACAGTAGTCCGAATATACCAAATTCTACAAATTATCAACCCTCATCTAAAAAATTATGAAACATGATATTTTTGTTTTATAAGTCATTTTCCATTTACATGTGAAGCACTATCTCGGTCAGTTTTCATTATAAATCAATACATCTTGGATTTTTACCCAGCTTTTCAGGGTCAATCTTTCACATAAAAAGGTTATCAGTGATGCCAAATAAACCCTTATACAGTATCAATGAGAACCCCTACGCCTATGTCTCTTGTTGCATCCACCCTGATTCACTTACATCACAGTACTTTTTCAAAACTTTTCACTCCTCATCATCTTTCGCTGGATCATTTTTCATATTGTCACAATTTCCGTCTTGGCAATGTTCATATGCACTGGTACATTCTAGTCCATACCTTCTAGTCCATACCTCCTGCAGTTCATGTTAGGGTATTGCCTCCAGACAAGGCATAAAGCCACTTAATATAAGGTGCTAAAAAGAGTGAAAGATGATTAACTCAAAGACAGGAGATGCCTATTGACCATAGTCTTGAAAAGACCAAGGCTATAGGTAGGGGGAAAACAGTCATCAGAAAGAGAATTCCATAAACCTGCAGTTTTTGGGAAGAAGCGACTGGAATACGAAGATGTATTATAACGAGTTATCTGTATAGCGAATTGATGAAAACCACTAGACCAACAAGTCAAACAAGCTGGAACAAAGGAAGCAGGGAATAAATCAGACAATGCTGAAGAACACATTCAATATTTATAGAAGAGACTACCGATATCACGTCAAAGAAGAAAAAAGGGTGGGACCAACCAAATTACAGCTGTGCTCTTCAATCGTTTGTTAGTTACAAACTCCCTGTACCCATAACCTAACCCTAGCCCTAACCCTAGCCCTAACCCTAGCCCTAACCATAGCCCTAACCATAGCCCTAACTATAGCCCTTGCCCTAACCCTAGCCCTTGCCCTCGCCCTGATCCTAACGCTAACCCTTACCCTAACTCCCTGTACCCATGTAATGGACAGAGCCAATCTCCCTCCAACATAAACGACAAAAAATAAGACTGTGCCGTGCATGAAAGCTTGGAATGTAAATTTGCATAGCGTCCAGCTGAACTGATAAAAAGAAAAAAGTTGAGAATGAAAACAGAAGAAACTGGAGAGCGGCAGGAACGACGGTTTATTGGTAGAAGATTGTCCCGGATTTTTTTGGTTTTGTGCGTGGCTTTCTTACAAGTTATCTCGGCATCATGATGGCAGATAAGATCGATCCGAAGCTTATATCGGAGTTTAGTGATTCGGACACCAGCCAATTCATTATTCAATGGATTGAGAAGGATGAGCTTCTGTGTCGGCTGTGCTCTGTAAAGAAGATAGAATGTATAATCCCTATGTGTTTGACAGGCGACGACTTTGTAGTGTACCAACAATTGAGTGAAGAAAAAAGGGGGATTATGCCTGCATAAATGAAGCTTTATTTGCAATGTTTGCTCTGGACTCCTATGCAGCGTATGTGCAGTTAGTGGCACGTTGCATGCACCCGGGCGAAACCATAGATGTTTTTTTTTCTGGCAGATTTGGGGAGGTACCATTCGATGGTATGATGGATCGAGGCCTCAAAGCAAACTTTGTATATGGGTTTTCCGACCATGATCGACAAGCTTCTTCTCGAATGGAAGAAAATGAGCATTTCTCAGTAGATGGCTCGAGTGAGAGCTATATTGAAAGATGACCCACCTGAACCCACGTTAGTTACGGGGCTGATGCAAACCAAAGAGAGCCAGGAGAAGAATACCAGATGGAATTAACCACTTAGCTAAGGATTGTGTCGCTTAGCACAACAGACAAAGAGCACGGGACCCCGACTGCAGAGAAGTGGTGCACGTTGTTACTGATGTGAATGACTAGGCCACACTTCTCTAGATTGTCCGAGAAAAGATTTAAGGGACGACAGCTATGCGCCGGCTTCTTTTCCAGACAAAGTGTGAACTCGGCACTCTCAACTGTAAGAATAACTGTGAACGGGAAAAAGTGCATTGCACTAGTTGATTTTGGGCGCTCCTTCACCATAGTGAGCAAAAAAGTGTGCCAGACGTGGCGAAAGCACACCAGCTAGGTGGTTAATATTGGTGGGAGAACGCAGACATTTGAAGTTGGGTCCGTTATCCTCCGACTGGAGAGTGGACGTGTGGTTATAATTGAGGTCCTGGTAATAGTGAGAGAGCCTCTTGGGTTCGACCCCTTGATGGGGATAGACGTGATAAAAGCTCTAGGTGGAGTATCTATCTTGAAGTCAGGAGAGGTTCTTGACGAGCCAGTTTCTGTTTGTTATAATAAAAATGATAGTAAATGTTTGAGCCATAACAAAAACTGAAATAAACACTAAAAAAGAAATGAAATAATCAGTGAAATAGAAGAGAGGGTAATTACTTAATGTTCTGTCGCTTATTATTTAAAGTGAAATCGGTTTCGACATTACTTATGAATGTGGCAAACAAATAGTGGACGCCATTTTCATTTACCAATGTTAACAAACAGAGCGATTTCATTGCATCTCTGTTGATTATCTAATGAATATAAACGGTGGATCTCTGTAAGTGTCTATTACTGAGAGAATTATCGGGTCATATAGAATATGTAATTGATAGAAATTGATAGGAATTTCTTTTTTATGTCAAGTAAATCGATTGGAAATTTCTGTAAATCATCGATTAAAAAGAACCAAATATCGATTTTTCACATGCAATGTTATAGCGGTCTGAATTTGAGAATCTGGCTAACTTTTCTTTATATATTAAATATAAAGATATAATGTGTGTGTGTACGTGTGTGTGCGTGTGTGCGTGATCGCGCTTAGTTATTCTACTGAAGAGATGAGATTCCACTTTTATAGGCCGGCAATGAAGAGAGGTAAATTATATGAATATGTTTGATAGAACAAACCATATGAGGCATATTGACAAGGGAGAGGAGGGGGGGGGGGGGGCAATTGAAAGGAAAGAAAGGAAGAAAGACAGAAATGAATGAAGAGAGATAAAAAAGAAAAGAAAAATTAAAGAGAAAGGAGAAAAAAGAGAAAAGCAAAGGACGGAGAGAAAGAAAAAATGAAGAAAAAGAAAGAAATAGAGAATGAAAAGGAAAGAAAGAAAGAAAGAAGAACGAAAGAAAGAAAGAAGAACGAAAGAAAGAAATAGAGAATGAAAAAGAAAGAAAGAAAGAAAGAAAGAAAGAAAGAAAGAAAGAAAGAGAGAAAGTGAAATAAAGATTTAAGAATAAATTCATTTCTGGAAAAAAAAATTGTTTCTTTCTGTTTGAAAGAAGTTTCTGATTGAGAAAGAAAAGTTCTGTTTTTATTTTTCCTGAGAAAAGCTCTCACCATTTAATGACTGTCTTTCATTATTCTTCTTCTTCTTCTTCTTCTTCTTCTTCTTCTTCTGTTTTCTCTTCGATCTTCTTATTCTTTCTATTCCCTTCCTCGCCAATATTCTTGTAGTAATCGCCTCCCCCTTTCCCCTTCTATTCCTCGTTCTTTTTCTTCTTCATCTTCTTTTTCTTCGTTTTTTCTTCATCATCTTCCTTTTTTATTTCTTCTTCTTCTTCTTCTTCTTCTTCTCTCTCTCTCTCTCTCTCTCTCTCTCTCTCTCTCTCTCTTTTGAGAAAGCAGGTGTCCAATTCAAAGCGGCCTTTCTTGTACGAAACACTAAACAAAAATCGAAATAACTCTGGCGTTTGACTGAAATAGAACAAACAATCAAAAAAGAAAAACAATTATTTCAGAGAGAAGAAGAATTCCAACTCATCTGTCAAAATAATTCCATTTGTTTTACTTATTTTTCCTTTGATGTGTGACTTCTTGTCTTCATGCCGCCTTCACGTACAAAACTGCTTGTCATGCCTTCACGTACAACACTTATAGACGTTTAAAATAAGTTTACAAAAATAATGTCCTTAAAGGCATCTTTCTCTTTCTCTCTTACTCACTCACACACACACACACACTCTCTCTCTCTCTCTCTCTCTCTCTCTCTCTCTCTCTCTCTCTCTCTCTCTCTATCTATCTATCTATCTTTCTCTCTATCTATCTATCTATCTATCTATCTCTCTATCTATCTATCTATCTATCTTTCTCTCTCTCTTCTTGACCAAATGTTGTCCCCTTAAAGTTCTGTCTTTTCCTAGTCAGTCTTTGTAATATCCTTAAACCCTCCTTCTACTGGATGAACTCGTCCGTTAGACTTTCTTTCGTTTCCACTATAAATGCTTTGTTAAATTTAGAGATTTGGCTCCCAACTCAATTAATGGAGACGACATGTTAGAGGATGTTTGTGTGCAACCCGTAAGTAAGCTAGAAAGTGAAAAAAAAATGTACACAAAATTCTGAACAGATAGAAGAAGAAACCCCTCGTGTGGAGCCTGTTGAGAGCGAAATGGCATCTGAACCACTACGAAGATCTGGCAGAATATGGAAATTTCCTGAAAAATACAAGGACTTCGTTACTAAATAAGGCACTAGTAAAAAAAAAAAAAAAAAAAAAAAAAAAAAAAGGTATAAATAGGTAAAAAAAAAAAAGTAGAATAAAATACATTCAAATTTTTTTTTAAATAATAATAAAAATAAATTTTTAAAAAAAATAATAATTTTAAAAATTGAAAGAGAAAGTGTAACATTCTTCGTTATTTTGTCCCCCGTTAATTTTCACTGCTTTTATTGAGCACACTTCCTTGACCATTTGCCAATTGGCTAGTTTGCTTACCTATAATAATAATAATAACAGGAAGGGAGATAAGCCTGTTCGTAATATGCCACAAGGGAAATAACCGACAACCAAAATGAAAAAATGGAAAAAATGAAAATATGTTTTGTTTTATTAGGGGCGTGGCTTAAAGATATTTTATAAGGCATTTCATCGATCATAGACACCTTATTTATTGTATAAGGTGTCTCAGTATAGACGTGACCCATCTACACAACTCATAACTTATGAACCAGACATGAAAGACAAGAAAACATCGGATTTGCCCCCTCCCCCGACCGACCGGACAATCAGCAAAATCCCACCCCTTCACTATAGCGTTCTCCAGATGCTGGAAGGCTTTCTACTCTAATGGGTTTTTTTCCTCGTACTGCTCGCCTTTGGAATTCCCTCCCTGCTCATTGTTTCCCAGACTGTACCAACATGCAGAAATTTAAATGTAATGTGAACAAACATCTTGCTGTACAACTCTCCACTTAGGACGTCCCTGTAAGTATGGCCCCTAATTCAAGGTGGCCCCTTACATCTCAGTGGCAATGTGCTGCCTTGTTTGGGCTGAATCAAAGATTTTAAAAAGAGAAAATTCCTAAAAGCTGAAATGATAATAGTAAAAATGTGTCTTCATGTACTATTTAGTGTTAGAAAATTTAAATTTTACAAGACATATTCTAAATGTACGCCTCGGCACTGATATTATTGTCTCACCAACATCTGTAAGGAAGGAACATTGTCCCTTCAGTCACAAAATGAAATAACAAAGACCTCTGCAACAACAAAAAGGGTTTATTCGAAAAGGTTACCTATATCGTTTGGTATAGTGGAAGAAAGTTGGACAGCGTCCGAGAGAGGAAGAGGAGAGTAGAAAGTTCTTAGAGCTGCTGGAGGTCTGTCAGCAAATATCTTCAGGCGGAGATAGTAAGTGCTGTGAGTGTCCAGTGGACAGGGAGGCAGGAGAAGGAAAAAGTAGAAGTGTCTCCTCGCTGCTTGCGGGAGTCTCTCTGCTGACCAACCGTGATTCCCAAAGGGGCTGAAGTAGTTCTTCAGTGGACAGAAGGAATCAATGCGCCTTGCAGGCTGATTGGTCACTGTGTAACCAGATCACTTAATGGGGGAATTTTTCGGAGGCAGAAAATAGGTCAGTTTATGACTGCTGCATCAACATTCTCAAACCGAAATGACCCGATTCTGCAATGGCGAGCAACACGGTGCACTGTGCAGACTGCAGTGGCATCTGAAGGACTTGATCTGGTGCTTGAGATCCCCAGAACGCAGTTCTTGCTGTTAACATGGTCTGATAGAGAGATTTGGCTTGGACTAAAATGCAGTATCTGTTCTGATACTACACCTCATCTTTTCTGTCCTCGGTCACTGAAGGAGAAATACTTCTAGACTGAGAAATTTTAATTTTTGTATCAATCCAGAGTACCCCATTTTGGGGAGCTGGATTTTCTCCACATTAAAAACTGACCTTGTGTCTTACTCTGTCCTCGTGGGGAAGTAAGAAATTAGATAAAGAACCACTGAACTACACCCATTTGAAGGTTAATAACTCCACCAATATTAACGCTAATGCCATCTCCGTTGATGATTTTGAAACGTTATTCTATTTTTTATCAACCCTGGAAAATACAAAATAATATCATTAAATGGACAACTTCTTGTAACGTGAGAGATGTGTGACTCACTGGCTAACTGCTTTTTATTCGTTTAGACCTATGAATGTGAAATTTGGCAGGAATGATCCTCCACCTATACCGATTGGGATGGGGAGTATAGAAATGAGACAAAGTCCATTTCCAATATTTATTGGTCGTCTTCTGTTAACATGTGAATAAAAGGAGAAACGAAAGAGAAGAGTGTTAGTAAATGAATACATCCATGAGTACAGACTTAACAAAAGGCTAGAAAGTCCACGTGGTGTTAAATAAATGCCCCGTTAGTAGGGAAGGGTGAAGAGTTCATATATGAAAAATATGTGTCCGTACACAGGTGTGGAAGTCAGGCAATGTCCTGTTTGTAATAAAAAAGAGAGAGTTCATATGTGAAGAATGTTTATGTCCATACACAGGTGTGGAAGTCAGGCAGTGTTTCACCCTTGTTTCATTTTACTTCAGTCGAATGTGAGATACATAGATATTTGGATATTCTATTAAAGTTCTCCTTTCCTGACAAACGTTGAGTTAGTAAAGAAGTTAAGAAGATTAATTACCATCTCTCTAATTGACCAGTTTACAATGTTATAGTATTACTTTCTTGTGGTCCCTTTGTATTACCGGATTCCAGGACAAGAATTTATCTGGTCTGTAGTTATGTGTGTGTGCATGTGCGTGTGTGTGTGTTATATTAAGTCCATGTATGTGTGTGTTATATTAAGACCACATGTGTGTGTGCGTTCTATTAAGTCCACGTGTGTGTGTTATATTAAGTACACGTGTGTGCCGGCTGTAACCATACTGAATTCTTGGGTCTTCTTGTCGAAGTCGAACCCTGGCCCGGAGGAGGGGGTCTGTTGCGTTCCAAGAGAGAAGTTTGGGAGTTGGTCTGAGTAACATGGATGTATTGTCAGTCCGGTCTCATGGGAAAGAAAAGCGGAAATAAACACTGTGTGAACCCTTTAATAATCTCTTGTCAGGTTCTCGGCTCTCATGAGATTGGGCAAGCCAGAAAAGAAGTTAAATGCTTGCACCAATCACCGCCGAGCTTAGAAATTAAGCACAGATTCAAAATCGTAATGGCGGCTCGTTGTAGCCGTGTTGCATGCTGCTACTGCTGTTGCTGTCGTTTGTACCCACGCTACACGAGTAGGATCCTATTTAGTTATTCTTATAAAGGTATCCTCAAAGACACACAAAAACTCTATTGAAAACGTTACACAATTCAGATTCTCAAAATTTGACCAAATTTCGATCGGCATGTGGGCAAATCGAATGTCCACACATATCCAAGGCAATGGCTGAATCCATAGAAAATGACCTCCAGTCTTTAGTAGAATGGAGCCAAAAATGGATGGTCATATTTAATGGTAAATTTCCTTTAACAACTATAAGAAACCTTTCCAACTACCAATTATCATTGATGAGAGCACCCTTCCCAAGAATCCAACGTTCAAACTCCTCAGCCTGACATTCTCCGGCAACATGAGCTGGAATAAATACATACAAGATGCTTTCAAATCTTATGCTTCAGTGGCAACATGTCCTGTTTGGGGTGAATAAAAGTTTTTTTTAAATATTTTTAACTTTCTAATGGGTGTGTCATGTGTGTGCATGGGGATGGGAGATTTACTCCATCAAATTTTTTAAATTTTAGTTCATAACTTCAGTTATGTAAACTCTATTTTTGCACAGTTTTCGTTTCTGCAGTCAATATTTGTTAATCTTTTAAAGTATTTAGGGTTCCCACCTCGTTGCACTGGGACAGGTATTCAAAAAGTAATCATTAAAAAAAGAGGCTCGCCAAGAAATACCCTCCACCATCCAAACAACAGATAAAATGCACGTTTTAGTAAAAACATTTTATTACATACTCACAAGGATGCACTCCGTTCATGTCATTGAGTATCTGTATAAAAAGATCGTTTCCTTTATATTTCTAACTCCGCATAAACTCGCACAGATAGCTAGCTACCATTCCACAACGCGTTCCACAGTGGCCTTTATTCTGCATTTTGTACATAGAGAAATGAGGGTTTCATTGATCACAACATGAAGACCTGGACCGTAACCCTATAGATGTCTAAACAGGACTCACAAAAGTAGGCCAAACGCGTGTGCATGCACTGCGCATGGCTGGTGGGCTATATATATATATATATATATATATATATATATATATATATATATATATATATATATATATATATATATATATGCATATATATATATATGCGCATGGCTGGTGGGTTATATATATATATATATATATATATATATATATATATATATATATATATATATATATATATATATATAATATATATATAATATATATATATATATAATATATATATAATATATATATATATATAATATATATATATATATATATATATATATATATAATATATATATAATATATATATATATAATATATATATATATATATATATATATATATAGCCCACCAGCCATGCGCAGTGCATGCACACGTGCTTGGCCTACTAGTAAGTTTTTGAAAGGCTGTGGGCAATGCAAATTCCGGGTAAGATGCAAGTTGTAAGGAACAAAAACAATAACAATAAATCGAATACGAAATATGACTTACTATTTATTTTTCTTTTTTTTCCTAAAATCTTACATAACAGCAAGAGTGTTTTTAGCTGTTTGTGTGATGTCCGAGTGATTAAAAGACACTATTTAATATTTCGGGAAAAGAGACTTCCCTTTGTCAAAAATAATTAACCCAGAAGAAAAATTTCTCCGACTGTGCAGAGAATATATATATATATATATATATATATATATTTTGAAAACTCATTTTTCCATTATTGGCGGGTGTTCTTTTACAAAATATCCAAAAGAAGAATGGATATATTTTTTTTTAAATCGCTCCAGACAAGGCATGAAGCCACTAGTGTAAGGAGCTAAGAAAAACTACTTCAAAGTCAAAAACTAGTCAACGAATAGTGTTCGATGGATAGATTCCAACCCAGAAAACAGCAATTCTTCCCCCTTTGTCAGAAACATCGCTGATGGAATGTGAAGACTAAAGTGAAAAATAAGGGAAGCCAGAGTTACGAGGCTGCCGAAGGTAAACGCAAGGTCCTCTTTCTACTCTCTTATTTAGTGACATTAAATTTGAAGACAGCAATGCTGTAGTTTGCAGAGAAACAGTCCCGTGAGAACGTGTTCCGCAGATGGGAAGTTCTTGGAAAGTCCACTTTCTACTCTCCTCACGATGCGTCCTTTTAATCTGCGAAAATGCTATTTCAAACTTAAATGTGACAAACTAATTGACAGACAGACTGAGTGTCTTTTAGAAATGCGTGGACAACATGCTATTTCAAATTTAAGCATGAAAGGCTAACAACATAAATGGTTTTTGAAACATAAGCCTGACAGACAAAGCCTTTTATTGAGATGCTTGAACACATTTAACATATCAAATTATCTTGTTGGATTTTCAAAGTCAGACCCAAATAACATTTAAGCTGAGAAATCAAACTTTGCTTCTGACTAGCCAAGTTTCATTTGTTATTGTTGTACCATGTTATTGGTAATATAATAATGTACTTTGCTACAATTTATTTTTAGAAATTAAAGACGACTGGTAATATGAAACATTTTTAAATAATTATCTAAAAATAAAAATTAGTTAGGGGATAACTCATATTTTAATTGAAGAATATAATAGGAGTTGTCTCTCTTACAAATAAAATTTTGTTTGGACGACTATCCTTATCTTAGTTGTTATTTTCACAACGCTTTAGCCGATGTAAGCTCCAACCTTTTTCAGGTGCATCTTGTCAAAGAAGGTCGGAGGTTACATCGGTCGAAACGTTGTGAAAATAACAACCAAAATGAGAATAGTAGTCCGAATAATCCAAATAACACAAACTGTTTCTTTTTTGTGTAAAAGTTTCAAAATATGAAACTAATAAAAATTAAAAACTAAAATTTACTTCACTGCATCCCGGGCAACATCGGGTGTGCATAGCTGATTTTTTTGTTTTGTTTTGTTTTAAGTGTGACTGACCAATAGCGCCTTTTAATGAGATGCAAGGACACATACAAAAAAATGAATGAAATGCAAATTTTCAGTGCAAACTGGTGGAGGGGGCGGGAGTACATTTAATTAGAGATTAAAAAAATTACTAAAAAAAAAAGTATTTAAATGACTGAAATAAAAAATATCAAAAAAAAAAAAGAAAGAAAAAGAATGAACAGATATTTGAAATGATGTGAACAGCATAAAAATCCCAACATTCCAGGCGCAAATCCCACTAAAATGTCTTCCCTTTGAACAAGCGGGGCTTAATCTGTGCACAAATTCAACAAACGGCGGATAAACACAAACAAAACGTTTGAGGGCAGATTAACCAGAAATATAAAATCTGCCGATTTCACCTTTTGACCTTTCACGATTGGAGAATGAAGGATGGGTTGGACGGAATGCTGACTCTTCAATTACTATAAAAAATACTTCTGATGAAGGATTTCGTCTGTCTGTTATACGGCATATCAACCCTTTTGGGCTTCTTTAATTCCAAAAAACAATCCCTTTTTTAAACAATTCACTGCATACACTTTTTGACTGCATAATCACGTTGAATGCGTAATCACTGGTTCTCGTTTAAATCACCGAAGTTAAGCAACGTTGAGCCTTGTTAGAACCAGATGGGTGACCATTGGCAATACCAAGAACTGTATTTGGGAAGATGGCAAAACTTCCCTGCAAAAATTAACATTGTCAAAATTAACTCCTCTTACAAAGGTTAGGGTTAGATATGCATACAACTGGGGACTATACACAATTACATGTACACACTTAATACATACCACCCATATACACAATTACATATACACACTTAATACATACCACACATATACACAATTACATATACACAATTACATATACACACTTAATACACATACCATGCATATGCACAGTTACAATTTTTGTTTTTATATTATTATTGATTTTTTTTTAAATTTATTACAGTGTATTAAAATATAGCACTGAAATATATTTATGTCAAAATTAGAAATCAATTTAAATTAAAATTGCAAATTCAAAAGCATTGAAAACACAGTTTTACAATTATTTGGAAATAATATGTTGTCCTGTTTCATAAAGGCCAAACAAGCAATAATTTTATGATTGATATCAAATACAATTTAAATTTTTAAAAAGCAAAAATTTTTGTATTATTTAGAATATTCATACTACTATTGGTTGGTTTTTTTTTGTTGTTGTTTTTCACAATGTTTTGACTGGTTCAATCGCTGACTTTTTTCAGGTGCATTTATTTAACTTGAGAACCTTAAGAGTTAGGGTTCTTGTACTACCAGATAGAAACAACAGCAGCCAGATAAGCTGTCTAACCTGTACCTTCAACCTGTAGGAACAAGAGCGACCCAGACTAGCCATGTGAGACTTAGTGACAAAAAAATTCCCCCAAGTTGCCCAGATAGAGAGAAAGAGAAACTTGAGAACCTTCTATTCAAACTCGGGAATCTTTATGTCGAACTTGAGAACATGTACGGAATTTCAAAGTGAACCCATTATTTAATCCACAAAAGTTGATAATTCTTATTCCGTCAGCCATGGGCGAGTAGAAGTCTTAGCTGTTATGTCATTCTTAGCTAGCCTGTAGTAAGTATTAGCCCTTCAACCTTCAGAAGAAAGTTCAAATAGAAGGTTCTTACATTTGAATAGAATGAAGAAAGTCGAATGAGAATAGTAATCTGATCAATCTAAATTATACAAATTATCAATTCTCATCTAAAAGATTTTGAGATATAGCAACAATTTTGATTTAAAATAGAATTAATCTTTTAAAGGCAACAACATCGATTAATTGTAAGTATAGTTGACATTTTAAAACAGCAAGAACTTTTGTTATATATTAGAGTGAGTAGGTTAGCTAGTACATATTAGCGCTTAGATAGGGTGTATTGTAGATGAAAGGTCAGAAGGGATCAATGGGTTGACACTGATTGTTAGAACACAGTCTCCGATATAGTAAGTGGATATGACGTCAGATGAGCGAGAAAAAGTTGTGGGTAAGCCTCTCTTTGAGTTTTAGAGGAGCGACAAGGACAAAAGACGAAATAAATATGGTCTAACGAAAATTGTAATATAGTAAGAAATGCGCTTCCCATAATTAACTCTCTCTCTCTCTCTTTCTCTCCTGCTACTGCCATAAAGTGATCATAATTGCGACCCATGTTATTAACAACCATGATGCTTAATTGTAATTTAATAATCAGCATGTAACTTGAATAAATTCTTCGTTCTCTAAAAGTGATTTGTTTAATTAATTACATAATTAATGTAAGAAGGTAGGACAGTCTTTGTTTCAGCTCCACAAGTCAGCAACCAGTTGTGATCGATGCTTGTAACAACAAAAACCTCAGAGGACAACAACAAACGAAGAGACGTACGTCTTCTAAAGGTATGGTTTTTAATTGATTAACTATTCAAAGAAATAAATGATTATGCAACACTTTGATTTTCAATTCGTTTTATTTTATTTTATTTCTGAATTCCTTAAAACACACACATATACAAAAATAAGAAAAAAACGCGGTCATTAGGAGAGTATGGACGAATTTTCCCACGTGGCTCGGTTTATTTTGTCATGTGACATATTATGAATCCTACAAGAATGTCATAATTGGATCTATGTTAGAAGAATGTGGCCAATGTATCGCGGAAAAGTTGGATGTGGAGGGTGAGAGGAAATTGGAATGTGCTGCTCAGGTGGTAGAGTCCAAGTGCAAATATTTTTAGACCAAACAGCGTCTTTCGAAATGCTGCTAACAAACATAACACCTGATTGTAAGCATTTCGTCAAAAATCTATTCGTGTCTATAAATGTGCATTCCAATTGCAATTAATAGCATCTGCAAAGGAATTTATAGACTACATTCAAAGTTCAAGGCCAAGTCGTTCACAGAATTGTTTAATTGTTTCATTTACTCGATGGAGAACACTCTTTTCTACAATTGTAATTTAGACAAGGTCCAAAAAAGAGTCACCAACTTAATAGGTCCCTCACTATCCACCAAACTGACGCCCATCGCCGCAATGTTCCATCCTTGTGCTTATTTTACAGATACTTCAATGGATTGCGCTCCAATGAACTGGCTGCTGTGGTGCCCTGTTGACATAAATACCAACCCGACAATCAGCTAAATCCCATCCATTCACTGTGGAGGTCAACAGATGCCGGAGAGCCTTTTACTCCAATAGCTTCTTTCCTCAAGCTGCCGGCCTCTGGAACTCCCTCCCTGCTTCCTTTTTCCCCTACTGTACCGACATGCAGAGGTTTAAAACTCATGTAAACAGACATCTCGCTACACAGCTCCCAACTTAGGATGACACCCAAACCCTACACCCTAATTCTGAGTAGCCCCTTATGTCTATAGTGGCGGCCTGCCTTGTTTGGGGTGAAATATGTTAAAAAAAAAAAATTGTGGTTCGCTGAAATACGTAAGACAAAGATGAAACAACCATTCTTGGTCCACAGTTGTATTTACTGGTCTAATTACAGTATGTGCTACAATATACCAACAGATATGTCAGGAGTGTTAAGTATACTCTTAAAATTACTCCATCAACAAACTTTGAGGTGTTGATTAATGCTAACAGAGGTCTTGTTGAGGAACGCCAGCAATACTTCAGAATATAATGCGATTACCGTCATTATAGCCGGGGAAGAATATGAAGGCCAGACAGCAACTTGGGTGTGTGGATATAAGACACTTTGAGGAATTCAAAGTTATGTGACCTATTCTATGTATCCTTTGTTACAGCTTGTTGGACTTGTTGGTCTAGTGGTCTCCATCAATTTGCTGTTTTAATACCTCATTGTTATACAGCTTCCTATTCCAGTAGCTTCTTTCCAAGAACTGCAGGCTTCTGGAACTCTCTTTTCAAGATTAAGGCCAATAGGCATTTCCTGTCTTTGCGATAATCATATTTCGCTCTTGTTAGCTCCTTACATCAAGTGGCTTCATGCCTTGTCTTCAGCAATTTCCATAAAAAAAAAGAATCAAAAACATCTACAACAGCCGTAAGAGGAAGATTTACTCCAGTGGAAAGCAGTACAAGTGAATCTCTGTCCTATTTGAAGGTTCTTGATAAGGTGCAGAAGCATATTTGTAATTTGATTGGCCATACACTTTCTTATTCTCTGCACAGACATGATATTACTAGTCTCAGTCTTTTCTATAAATACTGTTATGGCATGTATTCTTCAGAATTATGTGATCTATTTTCCGCTTCTTTTGTTCCAGCTCGTTTGACTCATTGGTCTAGTGGTCTCCATCAATTCATTGTAATACAGCTTCCTATTCCAGTAGCTTTTTTCCAAGAACTGCAGGCCTGTGGAACTCTTTTCCTGCTGACTGTTTTCCTCCTACTTATAGCCTTGGTCTTTTAAAGACTAAGGCCAATAGGCATCTCCTGTATTTGCGATAATCATATTTCGTTCTTATTAGATCCTTACATCAAGTGGCTTCATGCCTTGTCTGGAGCGATTTCCATAAAAAAAATAATTAACGACACGTAAATCTTACAATGATCTTTCATGGTGTTTCTCAAGTGGAAACAAACAAAGCGGTCTTGTTGCGAAAGTTATTTACTTTAAAGCTCTGTACTTTGTAGAGCTCGCAAGCAGAAATATTTCAAGTACAAAGATACGAAGCGGAGTGCCAAGTACACTTTACACATTTATTACAGTTGACAAGTACAAATAACGTTAACCATATCACCATCACCATCACCATCAGGGTTTTGATCACTCCTGGAGGAGGAACCCCTCTCTGATTTCCGTCCACCTTATTGGTGACTGTCATTCAGGGATGTTTGCCATAGTTGCCATGCTAAGCACTGCGGGTTGGCGATGCTATTTATCCATAGCTAGGTATCCACATACAGCACCTGCTATTTCCAAATGGTCACTCATCTAGTACTGAACAGGCTCAACGTTGCTTAACTTCGGTGATCTAGCGGGAACCGGTGTGTCAACGTGATTATGCCGTACAAAAAACGTTAACAATATACAAAATATAAATACAACATTATTCTGGTTGAGCCGTCTTCCTAGATAATAAAATACTGCGTCGATTACCAATCATCACAGTGTTGTCTGACCGTCCACCTAACACTTATTAACCCTCATCCTCGAGTGGCCTTTGGGCCTTGATAAGTGATGACTCCTTAGTAAAAAGAAAGCATGTATAATGTAATACAGTTCATACTCACTGATAGTTGCAGCACTCTAACATGCAGGAGGTTAGACACAAGGTCAGGTGTGGGTTTTGATAAAAATGTTTTTCTGTGAAACGAACTGGATTCGAACCCGGCACACCCAGGTCCTCAGTCCGCGTCGTTAACCACTTAGCCACTGTATTACCAAGCAACAAGGATTCGACTCGATGTACTTCTCAGTTCTTTCTCTCCATAACCATCTTTTTGTCAGGTGACCGGTGGAATTGGGGATTCATTTTATTTCAAGCTTCTTACAAGGATTTTTTACATATCGATTTATGATCCGCTCAAATCAATTTAATACACTGCATAATTTTAAGAATTGATTTCTACAGTATTCACTTGATATGTTTGCAAACGTCGAATCTAAAAATCCGTTTTACATCACAACTTACCAAAAGGAGAATATAGTTGATGTATACATCTGTAGTGTTCATAAACATAGACCTATTTTCTCCCTCCGAAAAATGTCCCCATTGAGTGCGCTGGTCACACACTGACCAATCAGATTGCAGGGCGCATGGATTCCTTCTGTCAGCTGAAGAACTACTTCAGCCCCTTTGGGAATCAGGAGCACTTAGCAGAGAGACCCTGGCAAGCAACGAGTAAACATTTTTCTCTCTCTCTCTCTCTCTTTCTCTTTCTCTCTATCTCTCCTGCCCCTGTCTACTGGACGTGGCAGCAACTACAATCTTCGCCTGAAGATAGTTGCTGACAGACCTCCGGCAGCTCTACGAACTCTTAATTTCCTCTTCCTCTCTCGGACACTGTCCAACTTTCTTCCATCTATACCAAACGGTATAGGTAACCTTTTTGAATAAACCCTTTTCGTTGTTGTAATAAAGAGGTTTTGTTATTTCATGTCGTGTCTGAAACCTAAGAGAGGGACAACGTCCCTCTTCTTCTTTACACATCCACTTAAGAGACTGTTTTTAATTAAAATTCAAATTTGAAATTGAATAAAAAAAATTAAAAAACAATTTAAGTGCTGGAGAACTTGGATATTTATGCATCTTGCTCTCAAGTCGCACAGGAAGCTGTTATATCTTAAAGTATCACCACTCAGACATAAAACACAAACAACAGAGCTTATTTGAACAAGCAGCCAATAACTTCATAAACATAGCCGTTGGATTCTTTATTTACATACTAAAAATAAAAACGCCCCCTAGGTGCAAAGGGCAGACAATCGACTCTTTTCAGTAACTTACAGAAGCAATGAATTACGTTTGACATTTTGAACTCTTTGACTTTTTTTTTTCATAGCTTTCACCTGCAACTCTACATGAAAAAAGATTAAAGCCGAATTATTCCTAGGAGTGATAGACCAAGATCGTCATGACTTCCAGTTATTTCATATTCGTACATTCGTGAAAATTGTGAAGAAATAAAATTGCAAACAAATATAAGAGTTCATCGTAATCATAATTTAGCTTTTAGCAATAAAAAGTTGTTGGAAATTTCCGATGATACATTTGTAGCTGATCAGAATGGTTATATATAGGGTGATCTATAAATGCCACCCATGGAATTGTGAATAAAATTCACAGTCCTTTTGTTAAATACACTTAGCGTTACAGCGAGGTGAATTTCTGTAGGATCCGCTTTCTCGGTTCGGTTTTACACCAATATATATATATATATATATATATATATATATATATATATATATATATATATATATATATATATATATATATGAGAAAGGAAGGATGAGAGAAATCCGACGTAATGGGAAATGAAAAAGGAAAAAACCAAGAGATATTTTTTCATCAACATTTCGTCTTGTAAGACTTCCTCGAAATGTCATGCAAGTACATCGAAATATAGGGTTGATTATGATGGGTTGATAAGGAAAAGTAGTAGCCGTGGCTACTATGAGCGCTGGAGGAGAGTCCAGGCTGCAAGAAGTCGGTAGTGGCGAAGAATGAAATGAATATGAAGAGCTTTGAGTGGGTACCATTAAGGCAGCAGTGAAAAAGGGAGGGGTTAGAGTATTAGTGAATTTTTCTTAAAATCATCATCCTGAGGAAGTCTTACAATAAAGACGAAACGCTGATGAATAATATATTAAAAAAAATATCTCTTGGTTTTTTTCCTTTTTCATTTCCCTATATATATATATATATATATATATATATATATATATATATATATATATGATTATTTTTATTTATACAGACATGTACATTATCTGCGACACTGGCATGTCGATGTTATCGATCAACAGCTGTTAGAAACTGAGATCTCATCAGACAGAATGAAAATCTGATCGTTTTCTTTGGTCATATTTGGAAAGAATTAAGAAGAAAGAAAAGAAAACGAAATTCAAAATTTAAGATTGGAAGGTCACGTGATCAGATTTGAAACCGTCGAAAATCAAATATAATATAAACTCATGTTTTCTCCCTCCCATCCAAAACACATATCTATTATTCAATATACCAAACATTCTATTTTGTTTGAAATTTAATTTGATATTTTAAACTCTCTCTCATATATATATAGATGTATATATATATATATATTGAAATACGTCATACCAAATGGTACTGTGCCTTACGACACTTGTCTATGACTTTCCAAGCGATTCCAATGCGCATTCGAATTCCATATTTCAACATGTAAATATCTTTTAAATAAATAAATATATATTACCCCGATAATTGAGCGCTCTGATCAATGTCTACCATAAAATGTATCTACATTATCATTATATATATATATATATATATATATATATATATATATATATATATATATATATATATATATATACACACAGAGAGAAAGAGAGAGAGAGAGAGAGAGAGAGAGAGAGAGAGAGAGAGAGAGAGTAAGATAATACTTTAAAGATATAAATAATATCTTTAGCCAGTAGACTATCAGGATAAAAACAAAGCTCAAAGGGGTTTTATGTGTTTTTTTATATATTTTTATATTTTTTTATATTTTTTTATATATTTTCAAAGCTTAATTTTATTACCTGCAGTAATGTCATTGCGGTAATGGTCCTCTGAGGAAAAGATTTTCTTTGAAAACTCATGAGTTAAGGACGCAATATCACTCCTTGTTTTAGAACTTTAATAAAATCTGATTAATTTCTCATTTTATTATGTCATTCAATTAATATATATATATATATATATATATATATATATATATATATATATATATATATATATATAATTTATTTAGATACTGTATATTACATATTTAAATAAATTATATTTGCTCTCTTATATGATCGAGCACTTTATTTGATTTCTTTTCATATACAACCTGACACTATATATATATATATACATACAGATATGTAATTCAAGTTATAAATGTTCATCAAAATGTTCCCGCCGTCTAAAGAATGCAATTTCAATAGACTAAGAAATTGCTGACTCAAAATGACAAACTGACAAAAGTCGTCGTCCAAAATTTGGGGAAACTTCGTTTGATTTGATACGAATAGAAAATAAAACAAAATAAAATAAAATAAATCAAAACATGAAATAAAGAATTCACTTTTTGTTTTGACAAATGAATCGGTGAAGTCAAAACAGAACGTCACCTCGTTTTCCGGCATCTATTTTGGAATATTTCCCACGTTCTGCTTGATTTAGATTCGCCAAAATCAGGTGATTTTGCTTTATTTTGTTTTATTTTGTTTTATTTTGTTTTCCTAATGGGAAATGAAAAAACAAACAAAAAAAATCTTTGATTTTTTTTTAATAAAAAATTATTTTGTTTTTAATCATTTTTGCAGTTGTTTTCCTAATTGATATAATTGAAGTTTGAAGTGGAACAACACTGTTGGTGCTTATCCAGATGAAGGGAGACATTAAAAAAAAAATAAAACAAACTGAGGAATATCTTTTTGCTGTACGTACCTGTCACGGGCTGAATATATCTGTAGGGGCCATTTAATTGGTAAAGAAGTTTAAAAACCCAGAGAAAACGGATAAAACATGAAAACAATGTATGAAAGTTGAATGAAGGATAAAGCATGCATAAGTTGAAGGAAGAATAAATCGTAGTTTAAAAGTAACACAAAATATTTATATATTTACAAATCACAAAGCATTAAGTGTTCATTTCAAGTGTCCAGTTAGAGAAACGATAAATGTTCATGCTTGTGATTTATGATTGTGTGTGTATATGCGTAATGTAGCTATGTGTCGAAGTGTGTGAATGTGCGTGTCGCCTTTTGTTCGTGGTTGTACAGATGTGTATGCGTGAGAGTTGATAATTCGTTTAGGCATTTGTATGGGTATGTGTCTTTGTCAGCAGTGTGAGGTTGTATGCGTTGAAGAATGATAGGAGTGTAAGCCTTTGTGTATATGTGTGGGTGTGTGTTTAGTAGTCAGCTGACGCGTTGGCATCCCCTCGCCTTTGGGCGAGGGGAGCCGAACTTCTGTTCTCTGAAAGAGAGGGAAGAGAAAAAGGGAAAGGAAAAGAAAGAAAAAGAGGCAGATTTTATTGCGCAGTCTACTTTTATATTGTTTCACAGTGGTTTGGTGGACGTAGTTCAGAGCACCACAATGTATTTGTCCCAATTCATGTTAGGCTGAGGAGGTTTTGTGGTGCTTCTTGAGATAACAATCCTCGATAACTACAGTACCCTTTCCAGAGTCCAAAACCATCTTCGAAATTTGTGAGGTTCGTCGCTAAAACTGTGCATTTCATGTTCGCTTTGATTTGGTGTTTCGTTTTCAGCTTCATTTCATTTTTATTCGGATGAACTCTTTTTCACTTTTAGATGTCTTTGAATACAGAATGGTGGAAAGAAAAGTATTCTGCTCTGAAATGCAAAACCAAATTAACAACAGTGATGATGATGATGATGATGATGATGATGATGATGATGATGATGATGATGATGATGATGATGCGTTTAATAGTAGATATATTAGTTCTATATCGCTATTCTATATATTGCGGTTATGTTGGAAAACATGAAACATTTCAGACAAGGGTCACAAATGGGATCAGAGGATTGATCCTGCTGAATCGAGAGAACTGGAAGTCGACGAAGTGGGCAGACATGATGTCACCCGACGGGATTATTCTGGGAGAAGATAGTTTAGCAGAAATTACTAAACTAAAAAGATGGGTATAAGAATGGCCTAACAAAACATTAATCTAATTAAGCGATGCACTTAAAACTTAAGTAACTCTCTGTTGTGACCCTGTTAGGGGCCGAAATAAAGACACGGAAACACGGGGTTACAGGAACAAAGATATATTATTGAAGAAAAAGAATATATATACAAGAAGTGGTATTCTGGACTGCCAGTATAGAACTGGGTTGGAAGAAGTCAGTGAGTTGGAATGCTTCTCGCATTTTATCATGGATGGATGAGTCCATTTGTTCTTTGTACAGGTACGGCACCATAACAATCTCTTACCCCCATACTCCCTTTGACCTTTCAGCCAAGATCATATAGTTGAATAAATCTTTCGTTCTTCTAAGAACGTGTTGTTTGAATTAATCGCATGATAATGTAAAAAGTATGCCTTTGTTACAGCTAACAAGATTATTTTTGGTTGGGAAGATAACCCCAACACATGCATGCATGATGCCGGCTGCCAGCAATGAAGGTATGGGTTTAATTTGATAAAAATAAGTAAAATAAAATGATTATATAGAGTCATCGTGATGACACTCCTATGACTGTGTAACATGATGATGATGATGATGATGATGATGATGATGATGATGATGATGATGATGATGATACAGGGTTTCGGCTGAAGAATCTGGCCGTTATGATGATAACATTCGTTTTTTATTTATTTGGTTTGACATCTGTTTTACATGCTGGCATGTGGTGGACGACTTTTAGAAATTGACTTTCAAACTAACCTATCTCTAGCCAGGTCTTTATTTATCCTTCTTTTACTCAAATCTTTTCATACCACTTCCTCTACTCAACTCAACTGTTTTACGTTTACTAACGCAGACACTCCCATCCATTTTTTCAAAGTGACCATACCAACGAAGTCTCCTGCTCTACACTCATCTCCTATACTGTCCAAATTTAATCTTCCTCTAGTCATCAGATCTAAATCAGTCTTTAAGACTCAAATTACATATCAATCGTATCATTCTCATATCACTTCTACCCATGCAACACATATCCTCAACCCTAAATTAAACTTAAATTATTTGATTGTTTATCTTGTATAATAATTTAAGGGCGTGACCTCTGACCTTTGTATATAAACACCTTCCGCTGAATCACCCTGCCCCCTCCCTTCTCATGTAAGAAAAATGAGATTCTACTTTTTTTTTAGACGATTACGTATGAGCACCCTGAAAAATAGAAACAATTATTTTAGAATTTAGAGTGGGGGATCAGTTTCGTATATAAATTTAACATAAAATGATCACCCATTTCTGTGCCATTCTAGCTTTTTAGCCGTCTAGATTCTAAAATATTTTTTTTTTCTTGCTGACAAATTTTTTAGAGTGTTCACACTAATTACCTAAAAACAGTAGAATCTTGGGGGGGGGGGGGGGCTATTTAATAGAGGATGTTACCATCATTGTTTTTTCCCCTCCTTATATTTCGACTTGCATTCAATAATTATGTTTTAATTAAATACTTTCTCTTTAAAAATAAAATAAATTCGTAACTTGCTATATTTGCTTGGTGAAATTGTTCCCTTTCAATTATACGCTTCATCTCCTTAATAATCTTTATCTTTCAACTTTTTTAGAGGATTACGTGTGAGCACCCTGAAAAACTTCGCGGAAAGAAGGGGAAACAAACAATTATTTTAGAATTTAGAGTGGTGGAAAAATTTCACATATAGATTTAATGTAAAATGATCCCTTTCCGGGCCATTCTAGGTTTTTAGCTTTCTAATTCAAAAATAATTGTTTTGTTTTTTTCTTTCCAACAAATTTTTCAGGGTGTTCACACTAATTAAGTAGAATCTTATTAAGGGAGGGGGGGGCGGTGATTTAGTAGAGATTTTTTACAATTTCTTCATCATTGTCTTTTTCCTCCTTTTATTCCGACCTGAATTCAATAATTAACTTTTAATTAAATACTTTTTCTTTAAAAATAAAATAAATGAGTAACTTGATATATTTGCTTGGTAAAATGTTCCCTTTCAATTCATCTCTCTAATAATTTCTATCTTTCGGCCATGAACATGAAACTTTTGGTCATTTCTTTTCGAATTTTTATGGTTTAAGATACAATAGAATAAATGTTGGCTACTGTATAAATGGACTGAAAGTCAAGGGTTACCAGCTTTTAAGTGTGTGCACCGTTTCGCATGGAGGGCACTCGATTTTCAGAGAAATAAAGAACTTGTGTTCATAGCAGATTTTTTATAGATGGCATTCATTTGCATAGGAGGGGAGCAACTGTTGTAAGAAGGAACGTATTGGGAAGACAGCAGTTGTGTTAGTGACAGCAGAGAGTGACCATTAAGATTTTTGTTGTGTGTCAGGCTTTCTTTCATGTATCTAGATGCGGTGACCCTACCCCTAATAACAATCAACAGGAAATGAAAATAATGCCTCTTAAACTCGTATAGTACATATGAAAATAAGTCTTTTTCATACTTACACGTTAGATTATATTTTAATATTTCATTAACAAATAAGAGTGATCTCCCTTGATTCAGGTTTTGACTAAAAGTTGAGTCTGATAGAAAGTGGAACTCTTCAGTCTCTAAGACGAAAAATGATTGCGTTGTAGATATAGACGAACATGATCTCCTTTGGTTTGGGTCAAAGGCTAAATAAACGACCATAATTCAGTTTGTGTCTTTGAATATTTAATAATTTTAGAATCAATTGTTGAACATTGTTCAAGTTCTGATCGATTGTGAAAATAAAGAGCAGCTTGATTGCTGGGATTTTTATCATCTGAGCATCTATTTCAGAGGCAGTTGGCCAGTCAGACGGTTGATCGATCTATCACGCTTATGTTTGAAACACATGGCTGAGGTCGAACATCGCATCAGTGCTGCCAGATCTGCTTTCATGCTGCTCTGACTATGCCTCTCGTTGGCTTCCAAAGTGCCTATCTACCAGGCGACTGTCCAGATCCTCCTTCTCTATGGCTCTGAAACCTAACCGATGAATATTGCTGACCAATGGAATCTCAAAGTATTTGAAAACGACTGGCTTTGTAGCATTCTGTACTGCTGTCGCATCGATTGAGTGTCGGTACCAGCCTGCATCAACAACTGAATCTGGGATCAAACTCCTCTGTGTCGTTGCAGCGATATCTTCGGTGGTTTAGTCATCCCACTCGTCGTCAAGCAGTGGAATTGATCCAAGACTTCTCTCACCGTTTTCTCTGCCCAATTGTTGTGAATGTGTTACAAATATAAATAAATGGTGCAAGGGAAAATAAGTCGACTGGTATTATGCCGTAAGGAAAATTATAGAAAATGAGACAAAGTCCATTTCTAATACATAAAAAAACTTTATTGGTCATCTTCGTGAATAAGTGAATAAAAGGAGAAATGAAAGAGAAAGGTGTTAGTGAATGAATTTATCCATGAATATGGACGAAGAGGAAAAGTTAGAAAGTTCATATGGTTAAATGAATGTTCCAAAGTAGGGAAGAGAAAAGAGTTCTTGTAAGGATATGTTTATGTACACAGGTGTGAAAGTCAGTTTATGTGTAAGTAGTTATGCGTGTGTCTGTGTGTGTTCAATATAGAGTCCCCGTGTGTATGGTCGCCATTTTGGTTTCTCGGTTCTTCATAGACAAAGTGTGGACCGGCCTTGTAGCCCGGCCAGGTGTAGTAGCCGTCTACATGCCGAGTGAGGTTGTTAGGCGTCTCGTGCCAAAAAAGAAAAAGAGAATGCCGCATTGCGTTCACGTGTTTATGCTAGCCCTCCAAGATTCGCCTAAGAGAAGGCCACTGATTGGTCAAGCCAACGAGGAAGTAGATTGTTTGAAGTCATTAATATTTAAACAATATGGTGGCTGTGTGCAGGCAATTGAACTTATATATATATATACACACATGAAGATAGAATATATATATATATTATATGAAATTTTTTTTTTTTTTTTTTCTTACCTGCGGGGGCTAGGAAATACCCGGCTAGTACATGGGCGCAGGCTATTTTTTACCCCTCTCGGAGTGTTGGACCCGTAAGACCTCGTAAGGCTATCCATCTAAGAGAAGGAAATCTCTGACAAAAAAACCTTCTACCAGTTACTTACGCCGTGGCAGTAAACTGTTGGGGGAGGATGGCTTCCTTAGTCCTGATCGACAACCTTCCTAGAGTTGGAATCTCGAACAAAATATCCGGTTTGCAAACCTACAATTGCTTAAGGAGTAGATAGGTTCTACCTATCGCCGGCCCTTGCACTCCTTCTTTGTGTATTAGTCATGCGCAGAGGTAACAGCGCTGAGACGCCTCTAAACACTCAGTGCCTAGCCTTGTTTCCTTACTAGGACAATGAACGCCGTTCTCTTTCTCTCTATTTGGGTAACTTGGGGAAAGTTTTTTCGTTCGTAAGTCTTACATGACCAGTCTGCGTCTCTCTTGTTCCGACAGGTTGAGGGTACAGGTTAGACAGCTTGTCTGGCTGCTGTTTCCAACTGACAGGACAGGAGTCCAAACTCTTGAGTAGCGCCAAGAACGGCTGCTCCATCATCAGTTGCATAATACCGTGGGTAGTTGTATGTGCCATGTCGCGCATGGAAAGGGACCCTGCAGTTATCTCCGGTGGGCTTTCCCGAGGCCACAACCCCCATGGACCAGGTCGTGACTAATGGATTGGTTGTGTGAGCTTATTGGCACCAAACAAGTACCCACCTTGGCCAATCCACTCTATAATCAAATCAAACATGCCATTACAAAGAAATAAAATCAAACCTAAACCAGACACCCAAAAAACATTTTCGCCTCCGCCCTTGAGGCTTGCATTCTCAAATATCCGGGGACTTAGAACCAACATCAACGACGTAGAAACCTTTCTCCTGACAAACTCCCCGGATATCCTAGCTCTTAGTGAAACTAACCTCCAATCCTCAATCTCTTCTCACCACTTTGACATGACTGACTACCTCCCACTCTACCGTAAAGACTCTGACAAACACATGCACGGGCTAGGAGTTTATGTTCGGAACACCCTCCCCCTGACTAGAGAACATAGGTTAGAATCAGATGACTACGACTACATGTGCTTTAGATTGACTTTACATCACAACGTTAGTTACTTATATTTCCTATACCGCTCCCCGTCGACCCAGGACTGTACTCTGCTAAACTCTGTCTCTGAAAGCATAGATAGAGCACTCTTAATTGACTCGAATGCCCAGATACATGTATTTGGGGATTTTAATGCCCACCACCGCGACTGGTTGGGATTCTCCAGCCTTACTGACGCAGCCGGCAACTCTACGTATAATTTCTCCTTAGCTCACTCCCCTCAGACTGTTGATTTTCCGACCCGCATCCCCGATCGTGTGGACCAACAAGCCTCACTTCTAGACCTCTTCTTGACCTCAATACCCGAGGCTTGTGTGACGAAAGCTCATAGCCCACTCGGGAATGCTGATCACATTGTGCTAATGATACATATCACGCTAAAAAGTCGTCCAAAAGCTGATGAACCATTGCTCAAAACAACAAGATACTACGAGCAAGCTGATTTTGAGTCAATCAGAGATCACATCAGTGACGCCCGATGGAGGGAAACCTTCTTACTCCCTGCCAACCAGTGTGCAAACGAATTAACTGAATGGGTCAAAGCAGGCATTGAAGCCTATGTCCCCATGCGAAAATTCTTTAGCAAGCCCCACTCTCCTCAATGGTTCACTTCGGAATGTGCAGCTGCCATTTCTGAGAGGCAACAAGCATTCCGTAAATTCGGCCGCCATAAGTCAGCTACTAATAAGCATAAATTTATAGAGTCAAGAAACAATTGCAAGGCCGTGATAGGCGAAGCGAAGAGAAGGTATAATGAGTTAACAAAAAAACGCATCCAGTCACAGAAACTAGGTACTCGCGATTTCTGGAAAATCTACAATAGTGTAGTGAATAATGGTCAATCAACGATTCCCCCACTTTCAAACCGCAATGATGTCGTCTGCACAGCCACTGATAAGGCTGAACTACTCGCACAGCGTTTCGCTTCTAACTCTACTTTAGACTCAGGTAACCACCCTCTCCCTGAATTACCATTGCGGACTGAAGCCACACTTGATAACCTGGTCATCACCCCATCCCAGGTCAGAGACATCATAAAAAGCCTTGACACCTCTAAAGCTTGTGGGCCTGATCTTATACCTGTAATAGCAATAAAGAAATGCTCTGCTGAACTGGCCCCTGTTCTCTCCAAACTTTACAATAAATGCCTAGCCGAATCTTGCTTCCCCGATAGCTGGAAAATTGCCTCTGTGGTACCAGTCTACAAGAGTTCTGAGAATAGAACCGACCCTCAGAACTACCGCCCAATCAGTCTACTGCCGATCTTTGCCAAAATCTTTGAATATTTAATCAATCTAGCGATAGTACGTCACTTAGTTAATGCTAAACTTCTATCTGACCGCCAGTATGGATTTAGACAAGCACGATCTACTGCAGACATCCTAACGGTCATCTCTGAACGCATGTATCATACTCTCGACAAGGCAGGTGAAGCTAGGGCAGTAGCGCTTGATATATCCAAGGCCTTTGACAAGGTATGGCATAAAGGGCTTCTCCTGAAAATACGCTCATACGGTATTACTGGGCAACTACTTAATATAATTAGATCCTTCCTAAACAAAAGAAAAATCCAGGTTGTCCTCGATGGCCGTTCATCTAAGCAACATGACATAAATGCTGGTGTGCCCCAGGGATCTATTCTTGGACCTTTGTTGTTCCTGATCTATATAAACGATCTCCCTGATGACATAGTGTCTGAGATCGGTTTATTTGCTGACGACACTACGCTTTACTCTCGCCATGTTGGCAAAACAGACGCGATCATATCTGAGGCAATGGCTGCATCCTTAGAAGATGACCTCCAGGCTGTAGTGGATTGGGGCCATAAATGGTTGGTGACTTTTAATGCCGCAAAGACAAAGCTCCTTTCCTTCAACAACTACAAGAAGCCTCTCCATCCACCGATTGTCATGGCAAATAACACCCTACCTGAGAGTTCATCATTCAAACTCCTTGGTCTAACCTTCACAGGTAACATGAATTGGAACACATACATTGAAGACATTGCCAAGGCTGCCGCAAAGAAGGTTGGCTCCCTCTACCGTGCTAGTGGACTCCTTACACCTGACATTATCCTGTATCTCTACAAAGCCACCATTCGCCCATGCATGGAGTATTGTTGCCACATCTGGGCTGGTGCATCATCTACTAGTCTCTCCCTCCTTGACAAAGTACAAAAAAGAGTAGTCAACCTAATAGGTCCCTCACTGTCAGCTAAGCTCCAGCCCCTGTCCCATCGCCGCAATGTGGCATCCTTGTGTTTGTTTTACAAATACTTCAATGGATTATGCTCCGATGAGTGTGCTGCTCTGGTGCCCCCTCGACGTAAATTCACTAGACTAACTCGACATTCTACTAAATCTCATTCATTCACTGTGGAGGTCCCCAGATGCCGGAGAGCATTCTACTCAAATAGCTTCTTTCCTCGTGCTGCTGGCCTCTGGAACTCCCTCCCTGCCCCCTGTTTCCCCGACAGTACTGACATGCAGAAATTTAAAACTAATGTAAACAGACATCTCGCTGCTCAGATCCCAATTTAAGCTGAACCACCAATCCTTCTCCCCTTTTCCTTTTTCTCAGTAGCCCCTTACGTTTACAGTGGCGTCCTGCCTTGTTTGGGGTGAATCATGTAAAAAAAAAAAAAAAATAAAAAAAAATAACCGATGCCTGCTAATAAAAATTGTGTAAAAAAGTCAAGGAGCGTGAGTTATTTCCCTTGTGGCATAATACCAATAGATTTATTTCCCCTTGCACCGTTTATTTAAATCAGTCATATTTAAAAAATCAAACGTGATGAAGAGTTTTTTTCACCATTCCACGTTTTTGATTCAAATTATTATAATTATTATAATTTACTCTTTGCTGCTTCTTTTGTGGTTATGACAATTTGCAGACCAACTGAATCGCTGTCTGCTTTTCAGCTGGTTTGCTAGTTGAGGAAGAGGTTGGACTGCTCTACATTTGACTTTGGGGCCGCTCGTGCAGGATGTTCAGTGTTTTAGAAGTAGAGGCATCGGAAAAGATAGGGTTGGTTTTGTGACCTTTGTGGACTACAGTGCTCCAGGCAACTTCTGTGACTCCTATTGGCACCGGTGCTGTTGGGGATGCCGCTGGTGTTTTTGCAGCAGCAAAAACCTCACCCTGTGTGAAAAAGCAAAAGGTTTTTCCGTTGAAGTTTTCTTAAAACCCATCTTGGACATGTGTCCACACTGCTGGCAATGCCAACAATGCATGCGTCACACATCAACATTTTTTGCCATACCTGCATTGTGACAGCAACATATCGAACCTTACCTGATCGAGTCGCATCTTGACATTATAATCACCTATGATATTATGTTTTTGAGTCACCATACTGACTCAGTTAATCTTCTAAATTGTTTTGGGCTTATATATGAAAGGACGTAGAGCACCATGATTTTGGTACTCAGCCTGTTCTTAAAGTGCACATCTTCCTTTGACCATATGTCGGCTTCTTGAGGAGAGGGGAGCAGCACGTCCTATGGAGTATAACCCCCGAAGCAAATTTATGATGTGAAAATCTTATATTCTCACACTTGACGGCCACAAGTCGTTTTGAATTGATGTTGAACAACACAAATTGTTTTTCAGAGTTTCCCACATGCTAGAAGGTGCTTGTTTCTTTTTATGTACTTTTATGTATGTATGTGCATGAAAATATTTGTTTCTGGTCTACAGATGACAACTATTCTGACTAGAGATGCCATGCTGTTACCGTTTCTGGTACTGCCTTTTCTGGTTGGCCAGACGAGATAGAATCGGCAGTGTTTTCTCTTTTTGCCCATGCTAGCCGAGACGTGACAGGTATCTGTTTCTGGGTCTGGGTCCCCAAGCACATCTATAAGAATGGGGGAGATGGCCGGCAGGGGAACTGAGTAGCTTCCACTTTAGTTGAAGCATACACTCTTCTTTCCTTAAGGCGGGAATGCCTGACCATATCTTTAGGTAGATAACTAGTCTTCTGATTCAGACGAGCTGCTGACCTCCTCTGGGAACTTACAAAGCAGCACATGAATTTGAGGGAAATTGGGAAGCATTATGAAGAATTTAGCAGTGTGCTTCACTTGAGCAGTCCACTTGTTCCCAGATAAAACTTTTGAGGAGGTATCATATATTGGACAAAGAATAGACCTTTTGGTTGAGGATTCAACCGAACTTGAGGCGCTGCACAATGCAACACCCCTACTTGAACTTAAGGCGCTGTTCAGTGTAATGCCTCATGCTGGAACAGAGGAGCCGCTCATTGAAGCGCCTCCATGGGATTGAGGTGATGCTCGGTGCAGCATCCACCACTCGGTCTGAGATGCTGCTCGGTGAAGAGCCTACCGCTAAGACTTGGATGCAGCTCAGTGCAGTGCCCCTGACAACAAAAGTGCAGTGCTAAGCAGCTGCACTTTTAAAGCCTGTGGTGCTGCTGGGTGCAGCACATTCCATGTCTCTTCTTAGAGGTCTCGTATGTACAGCCCTTCCCATGGAAGAAGCTTCTTCTTCGTAATTAATGACTAAAAGAAGATTCTAGCCCATATTTACTTGCCTCCCCATGAGGACAAAGTTAAACAAAAAGTCAGTTTTTAATGTGAGGAAAGTCTAGTTCTCCCAAAAGGGGCACTCTGTATTAGGACAAAATTTAAAAATTGCCTCACTCTGGAATATTTCTCCTCTTTTGACTGAGGATAGAACAGATATTACACTTTGATCTTAGCCCGAAGGCCTCTTTTTTCTTGCGGTCTTCCTCGGCCATACAGTTTTAACTCCTCTGGTGTTTCATATATGACGCATACTGCTTCTAAAATTAATGTTATTTAATTTTTTTAAATTCTTTTTTCGGATTACTATGAATTAAAGCACAACATTTTCAAATTATATTTGGCCATTTGTTCAATTTTAGGTAAGGGTTCATTTTGCTATGAAAATGTTAATGCAAAATAATCCCTGTGACCAGAGTTGATATTTCTCGAAGACTTCATCAGTTCCTTTAACTAACGTGTGTGATTGAATTCTTTTGGGAAAATTGTCAGATGTTGATATCGAGTGAATATCAAATAGGCAAATCGACTTTTAACGGTCCCATTAAAGCCATGTTGCGCACACAATTTTTTTTTTTTTTAAGTTTATTTTTTAATTCATTATTCGTATAGCCACGCAAACTCAAGGTTAGTGTTTTTTATACTAAAGTTTGATCAGGAACATTAACTATACAATAAATTTTTCGGAACCATTAAATGTCAATCGTCAGATTATTGAAGCAAATGTTGAAAAACTTACTGTTAAATCTTTTGAGTGTGGTTCAGTTTGAAATTTGTAGACGAGATTGTTTGACTAAAAAGGAGACGGGTCTAAAAAAGCAAATAGGTTGGCTATTTTACGTTAAACGCACAGAAAACTGGAATCTTCTAAAGATTGAAGAATAATCGAAATAAAATTATAATTTAAAATCTTGGTATTTCATCGATCGTATTATTCAAACAATTTGAGGCTTCTACACAATTTGAACCGAACCATACTGAGGTTTGTCGAACTAAACCTAAAACTTGGGTTACGGCTAGTTTAGGGTTAGGTCAAGTTACGAAGGTAACGGTTAGGGTTAAAAAAAAACAAATAAAACAAGTTCGATTCAAATTCTGTAGAAATACCAACAATTTTTTTTACTTAAGTCGGATAGCGCTCCCCCACACCTACTTTTTTGGTTAAATTGTCGTTTCCCAGCCCAAATGTCGAACAATGAATCGTCTGCAGTTTTCTGATTTTTTTTTTTTTCGAATGAGTAAGTGTATTGTTTTGGACTAATTGCCCAACTGTATTTCCTTTAAAACAATTTAAAGTAAATTTGAAATTAGTCCAAAACAATTTATTTGGGTTTACTTACTCATTTGTGGGGCTGGAAAACTGCAGACGATTCGTTGTCCGCCATTTTGGCTGGGAAACAACGATTTTACCCTTTTTAAAAAATTATTATTAAATTAGGAAAATAAAATTAGATTAACAATTTTTCTTTAATTTGCGTGTGGTGTTTCCCAAACTTTTAAAATTAAATGAAAATAGATTCGATTAAACGTTCTGAAAAATAAAAAGTCGAATGTAAATCAAAATTGCAAAGCTTTAAAAAAAAAAATCACCTGTTGATATTTATTAATATAATAAATATCAACAGGTGCTTTATTTATTTTTTTGAATAAAATTCACCTGAAGAAAGCCATACACAAATAATCAAAACTTATCTAAAATAAAATCCCAAAACATAAAATTCATTTCCTAATCAATAAAAATCAATTTGATGACCGTTTTATTAGAAAAAAAATAGCCTAAACGTGAATTAAATTAAAACATTTGAAAAAAAAAAAAGAAAGGTATTAATTAATTACAACTAGTTTCGTTTTTTATACGGCAGGTGGTTGTTGTTGGGATTGGTTTTTAAAATAAAGGTGAGACAATCAAGGTATCTGATATACAAAAAAACAAAAACACTCCTACATATTTTTCTTCTTACTTACGGAAGTAGGTGTTTGTTTTTTAAAGAAAAAAGATAACAAGAGAAAAGGAAAGAAAAAAAATAAGAAAGAAAAAGTGCGCGCGGTGGTGGGGCACCATTTTTTCTTTTTTAAGATCAGACGTGAAAAGAAGGGGAAAAAGTTGAAACGTTTTTTTTAAAAAAAGATGGCGACTGTCGTTTAACAAGTGTCGGGGAAACGTGGCCGCTATTATTTTAACCTACAAATAACAGAAGGAAACCTCGAAAAAGAAAAAAAGAGAAGGTCCTTTTTAAAAAAAAAACAAAAAAACATATGAACCCAACTTTAAACTGACTCTCTTGGGATTATGAAATGTGCGACTTTATGGATTCCAGGTTTTACGGGCGACGGACTTTGATTGTCAATATTTGTTGGATTTTCGCCTTTGCCTTTCTCCGTAAGTGTCGCTTCTTTTTTTTTTTTATTAACAAAAAGACGCAAAAGGTGGTTATAAAGTGGGGGATCGCTTTTAAACATAATTATAATTGTAAATTGATCACTGATTTTCTAACCACTTGCCTGTTCATAATTAACAGTTGGTTTTTACTAGAAAATGAAAAAAGTTTATCTTTTTCTCTTTTGGCTCGAAATTCCAATTATATAAGAATACTTATCATTTTCTATCGCAAATAATGCAATTGTTTGTATGGTTGTTGGCATATATTTTTTTACAGTTGCATATAAATTTCGGGGAGTGAAAAACAAAAGCGGGTCGACATTTTCGGACGTCCCAACCACTTGCTGCTCTTCCTTCTTGACTAAATCATGGAGACCCCTTTTTAATTTTTATAAGTCCCCATTTTCTTTTTTCTCTTACTTTCTCTAAAAAAGCAGACATTTATTAAAAGTGTTCCTTAACTTTCAAACAAACTTCAGTTATCTTTTCTTTTCTTTTTTTTGTTGGCATGAAGTCAAATTGATTTTCTCTGGAAATGACCCCCCCCCCCCCCCAATAAAATGGGGACGGAAATTCCAGGGTTCGGAAAAGGGGAAAATATTTTCTTCTGTTGCAGTTTTCCTCCGCGTAATAAATTTTCGATTTAAAATCAAATTTACAGCTAAACAAAAATCGATCCATATAAAAGTCATCACATTAAAAAAAAAAATTGTGATTTAAAAAATTTGCTAAATTTTTCAAATTTAACTTCTTTTTTTTAATATATTTTAATATTGGGTAAATTAGTCGTTTCCCAACCAAAATGGCGGACAATGAATCGGCTGCAATTTTCCAACCTCACAAATGAGTAAGTAACCCAAAATAAATTGTTTTGGACTAATTTCAAATTTTCCTTAAATTAAAGGAAATACAGTTGAGAAATTAGACTAAAACAATTTATTTGGGTTTACTTACTCATTTGTAAGGTCTGAAAAAAAGCAGAAAATTGCATTGTCCGTCATTTTGGCGTGGAAACGACTAATTTACCAAATATTACCTTGTTTATTTCATTAATTTATTCAGGAAACGTAAAATATCTATTTACTCGGCGTTGGCCTTTTATCAGAAAATAATTCAAAATGTAGTCATGATTATATATAATTTTTAACATTTGTTTTAGTTTTCGATAAATATTAGATTAATAGTAAATAATAAATAAAAAAATTAATTGTATTTTATCAAAGTTACGTGTAGACGAAAAAACGCGAGGTCTTGTCCCTAATTACTTGCCTCCCCCACGGGGTCAGTTCGGCACTGTCGGTTTTTAATGTGGGGGGTACGTCCAACTCTAAAAAAGGGGGCAATCTGGATTAGAACAAAAATTCAAATTGCTTCAGTCTAGAAGCATTTCTTCTTCACTGATCGACTACAGAAAAGATGAAGTGTATCAAAACAGATACTACACTTTGCATTATTTAAAAAACAAAAAACATACGACGGTTATCTTTTGTACAAATTATACTCCACTTTGCTCCAAGGATTGTCGGTTTATACAGATCTAAGTTATCAAATAAATCGTAGGTTAACACCAGAAAAAGACCCTTGGGGTTGTTTGCCTTCTTAGGTGCTTCTACAGAATTTGAACCGGACTATTGCCGAACTAAAATTTGGGTTAGTTAAAAACAACAGTTCAAATTCTGTAAAAATACCAAAAGTATCCTTGGGTTTGTTCGGTTTTTTTTTTTGTGTTTTTTTTTTTAAATTCAAACTGACATTAATTTCCGAATTAATACCCTAATTAAAAAAAAAATACAGATTTTTAATTTTTTATGATCGTAAAAAAAAAAATTCATTCGATTACTAAGTTTTTCCTTTTCTCCATTTATCGTACAATTATTACATTTATTAAGTTTAATATCGAAGTTTTCTGTTGCGTCTTTTCTTACCTGTCGTCAAATCTAATGGGCGATTTAGTCGATTCGCAGCCAAAATAGCGGATAATGAACCGTCTGCTACTTTCTGATTTTTTTTTCATACCTCACAAATAAATTGTTTTGGACTAATTTCAAATTTACCCTTTAATAGAAATACAGTTGGGAAAATAGTCCAAAACAATTTATTTGGGTTTACTTACACATTTGTGAGGTCTGAAAAAAGTCAGAAATTAGCAGACGGTTCATTGTCCGCTATTTTGGCTGCGAAACAACTAAATCTCCATCTAATGACTTGTTTCTATTATTATTATTATTATTATTATCATCATCAAATGTCGCCAACGTTTTATTTTCTTGTCCCATTTCATTCCAAACTCGAGGCAGGTAGATCCTTGCTTAGAAAATATAAATTTACGGCTTGTTGCTCCTAAAACTAAAATTCACGAATCTCCCCTCCCCCTCCTGAGGGGGGGGGGGGGTAAACAACACTTTTTTTATAAAATCTATAAGGCCCGTAAAATCGGCTAGACATTTTAGCCCGCCACTGCCCGCCACCAATCATAATCAAGGATTTTTCTCACGTGACTCAAATTAATCAATTAATAGCAACCACTTGAAATTGAAGAAAAATCGTCTGTGCTAGCGTAACAACTGTCTAAATATATATTTTTAAAATTGCTGTCATAAAAGATGTCATAAGATTGGCCTACATGTAGTGTATTTTTTCAACCTGTAGTAATTTTGAAAATAATTTTTCCCATGATTAAAAATGTTATTTAAAAACACACTATCTCTGAAGTGTGTTGTTTAGTAGTGGGGGTGGGGGGTGCTAGACGATTCAAAAATAACTGGTCGTTTCTGAAAAATCGAAGTCTAACCGAAAAAAGGGAGGAGACAGGTGGTTTTCTCGTTAGATATTCAAACGACGCAACCTTGTTTCTTTGGTTCAGCCTTCGACGAGCTGAGATCAAAGTGTTCGGTCCGGTGTCGGGTTTTTGTATTTTGTGAAACAGCAACATATGTGTTTTAATTTTGGTGCTTGTGCATATCAACCCTGACATTGAAATATTTAAAGAATGTATAAACTTAATTTTTTATGAAAAATTGGTGTTTTAATAGTAATTTATAAAGCAAATATTGTATAACGATTTAGTAACAAAAACATAAACAAACATTGTTTTAAACAAAGATTTGACATGTCTTTTTGTATTTTGTGAAACGGCAACGAAGATTTTATATTCATATAATCCGTACAGGGTAAACCGGAAGTGAACGCGGCCGTGTCATCTTCTGGAGTGCCGAAATGATTCCTAGGTTAATATTATTTAACAAAAACAACAACATAATACCATTCCTAATGCTTATACACGTAATTTATCGCATTCTGTGTGGGAGCACCGTTAGTAGGATGACCATGAAAACCAGGTTCCAGAAATAGGAAACGAAAACATTTTAACATTTATATTTACATTGGTACATTGTATGTTTTTAAATTGCTGCTTTATTTTGTGTAATTGTTTTTTAGTATTTTCTTTTTAGTCGGACAGATACTAGTTTTGTTTTTGTAATTTCTTGCATTGCACACGGACAATTTATTTATTTCTGACCGGAAGTTGAACCATTTCTTGAATTCCGTAAACCAATACACGAAGGCTACAAGATGCAACAATTTACAAAAACAAACTGTCCACGTGACCGAAAAATAATAAATAAAAACACTTGAAAACAATACAAAATGCAATGTAAAAAGATTTTTCGTTTACTGTTTGTGCGTGTGTGTGTGTCAGGAACCTGGATTTCATTTTGTGTAATCGAGTTTCATCTGTTGTGATTTGTTACCGGATTGTAAAGCCAATACGTTGGGTCGATCTATATAATCACTGTAAAATAAAGGACCCCCTTCTATACACATTGTTTTTGAAACAATTTTAAAACTTATCGCAGAAATTATTTTTCTCCTTAAAACTGTTGCTTATCCAACGTAAGGGAGACATACGAAAAATAAAATAAAACAAACTGAAGAATATCTGTTTGATTGTACGTATCTGTCACGGGCTGAATATATCCTATACCAAAAATCACGTAAATTAATCAAGTAGTTTTTATTTTATAAAAGAAAATTAAATTTTAACGAATAACGTGGAAATACGACCGCCATTAAGGCTTAGTTAGAATTTCGGTTATCTCCCTTGAATAAGCCGTAATGGAGACCGTATTTCTACGTTATTTGTTAATCGTTAAAATTAAATTTTCCGACTCTCCAGAAAGGCTAAATTTTCCGTTAAAAAAAGTTTCTTTTATCATTTATAATCATCCGTACTTGAAATTTACTGCAGGATAACCTGGAAGTCAGTGGGATCGCGAACCCTTCTGGAGAGCCAATTTTCTTTTATAAAATAAAGACTACTTGATTAAGTTACATGATTTTTGGTATAGGATATATTCAGCCCATGACAGGTACGTACATCAGTTTGTTTGTTTTTTTCGAATGTCTCCCTTAATCTGGATAAGCAGCAAAAATTTGTAGTTATGTACGATGTCTTCACTAATTAGGCCAAAAGTTTATTCGTAAACTGACTACCCTTTCATTTTGAGATCGGTTTATTGTTCTAATTTTATTTGTATACATATATTATTATTAAGATCATTGGTTTGGTAGAATTGAAACGATTTCTATTTTCTATGGCTTATAGTCGCGGTCACTCACCCAATAATACAACAAATCGTCAATTTGAATGTTGACTCCTCCCCCGAGATATCCTGCTATATCCACTCGGGTACCTGTTTATAACGATTGTTTGTAAGGGGGGGGGGAGACAATTATCGGCTCTTATTTAATACCGGCAGGGAGGGGGATACCTTGGCAAATACTCATTCCAGAGTCTAGTTCGTTAGGGAGTTGAATCTTTTCTCTGCGGTTTGGTTAGGTCCTAGTAGACCACCCTCCCAGGCATTACCTACTTCTATTGGAGAGATTGGTTTATTGTCGGTCGCTTGAGGCGCCGCTACCGGGAAATACCGACGGGTTTGTTCTCTGCTATTTTTGTGTCCCTCCAGAGTGCTTCCTTGGGAGGATCTGGACCTTCATCCCACATTAAACTGACTTCATGTCTAACCTTGCAAGTGGGAAGCGGGTAAAATCCGCCCCCCCCCCCAAGGGGGTACTTTGTATGAAAACAAAAATACCTGAATACTTCCATCGACGCTCATGTGATTGGAAGAGGGTAATGCCTGGGAGGGTGGCGTCTTGTTACAGAACAGCTACTACATTTTTTGAGAATTTTATTTGCATAAAAAGGTAAAATAAATTTACGAATTAGTCTCAAGACCCTAAAAAGTATAGGAGTGTGCGGGGGAGGTTGGGGTCGTTGGTCGCCCTCTTGTCCAAGTACTCTTTGATCCTCGCCAAAATGTTGACTTTAAACTAGGCGACAATACAATGATGGCCGTCCGGTTGAGCCAAGGCATCTTACATTGCAACCTGCTTTAAAAAACGAGTCATGACCCGAATTTTATCTTGTCTTCTTGACTAACCACTCCACCGTCCGATAAAGACATTAAACTTTGCCTTGACCGTGTTTGCTGGCGAGAAGAAAACAATCCTTTATTTACAACTACCTGTACCTACCCGGCGTTGCCTGGGAGTTTTTACTTTCATTTTTGTTACGATTTTTTTCAAATAGAATTTTGGGTGCAATTTTTGTTAAAGGGCGATGCAGTTAATTATTTTCATGTAAAAGCATTATTTTGTACTTACTCAGTCATATTTTATCTCTCACGGCACGAAAAAGAATTTAAAAATATCAAGCAGAACTTTAATTAGAACGATTTTTCCATTTCCATAAGGGAGATATGAAACGTCGAGTCGATGCCATTTTCGGAGTGGCTAACTAAGGGCAGATAAGTGTCGCGAAATTGGGTCCCCTAGGTAGGCACGTGTGACCTAATTAGTACTTTTGAAGAATTTCTCTGAGAATGGACGTGAACGCATTAAATTTGAAGGATTTGGTATATTTGTGCATGAAGCCGGCGAAGACTATTGATTTTCTGCAATCGCAGGAATTAATAGCTGGGCGAAAGATGTCGGTGTGGCAGAAAGTGCAATGTTACACTTATCTGCCCTTAGTTAGCTAACCGGCCACTCCGAAAATGGCATCGACTCGACGTTTCATATCTCCCTTATGGAAATGGAAAAATCGTTCTAATTAAAGTTCTGCTTGATATTTTTAAATTCTTTTTCGTGCCGTGAGAGATAAAATATGACTGAGTAAGTACAAAATAATGCTTTTACATGAAAATAATTAACTGCATCGCCCTTTAACTAAAATTGCACCGAATTTTGAAAGCTAATCTAATTAGTTAGGATAGTGTTGTCTTAATCCCTATTTATAAAATGATTGAATGTAAATAGGGTATTTATCGGTGCTTCTTTATCAACGTGGCCGAGATCTGAAAGGGTGGAGATAATTCAAACTTTTTAGGGGGTTAGGAGGGGGGATCAAATCTAACCCTAAACCCTAACATTTCAATTAAAACCTGTTTATTCATTTGATGTTTGATTTGTTTAAATAAATTTATTTAATTTTAACGTATCCTCAGAAGTTTTATTTTTTGCATTTTAAATTCGATAAAAAAAACAATCTCCCCCTTTCATCTCATCTCGGCCACGTTTCTAAAGAAGAACCTAGTTATCTAAATAACTACCCATAGTAAATACGCTACTTAAAAATAACATAACAGGAGAATTTTAGGAAATACTTGCGTTTCATAGTAAAAAGATTAGCGCTCACCAAAATTTACGGAATCAATCCAGTAGTTTAATTTAAGAAGAAATTTTTTTCAAACGAAGCAATACGTCAGTTGAACGACGCCATTTTTTTTAATTTAATTTTATTTTTTATTTTATTTTTTTTTAAATTATAATTTCACTTGGCTATGGTTCACCTGCTGTTGTACAAAGAAGGTTTTGCAGGAAGTTTTGCAATGGCGTTATAAGTAAGTCACATGTCGCTGTGAATAGTGTCGGGGATAATAAATTGTTGAATGAAAAAAAAAAAAACATACTCTTTATTAACTCTATCCGGGTGGCAATACGAAAACACAAAACGGAAACTGCGCACGCAGTAAGCGTAACGGTTGAATCATGAACAAAAACAATACGGCCTATCTAAAGAAAAAAAAGAAGTTTTTGCCATTTTTAACAAGAGCCAACAAAACAAAAAAAAAAGGTGAAAAAACAAATAGGCAACAAATAAATGTTACCACAGGCAAGACAAGTTACTTATCTACCAAACTTGATAAGTTTATTTAACTTATTTTAAAACGTTTTTTTTTGTTCAAAACAAACCTGGTGTCCACCTGTTCAGTTAGAACGAAAAACAAATTGGCTGGGCATGCGCTCTACACGAGGTCACTTGATAATCGGTCAAAAATCGAAAAACAATACTGGCCCAATAAATGTCACCAATCGTGGCAAAATGTAATGTTCTACTGTATTTTGCTTAATTTTCGTTTTTTGAGCGATTATCGAGACTAATTTCAGTCATTTTTTTTTATCCGTCCTAACTGAACAGGTTGTTTTTAACAAAAAAAACACTTTAAAATAAGTTAGAATCCGATCTCAACCTTAGATCATATTTGGAAAGAATGTTCTTTACAAATATGATCTACGGTTAAGATCGGATTCTAACTCTGCCTCATGAGATCTCAGTTTATAATAGCTGTTGATCGATATCGACATGCCAGTGTCGCAGATTTTGTACATGTCTGTGTAAATAAAAATAATCATACATATATATATATATATATATATATATATATATATATATATATATATATATATATATATTACTTTAAGTTAATTAAAAGGCATAACAGTAAAATCTCTTTAAAAAATTGAATTTCTTAAATAATTGGTTCCGTAGTTATGATTCTTCCTATGATGTCTTCAACTTTAATTTTTTAAGAGGGGGGGGGGGGGTGTCATGTAAATATCAGTCTTTTGAGCCGGCCAACCCAGTTGAGCCTGAGAGTAAGACGTTGAAGCATAATTGAAAATGTGGAACCATTTGAAATCCCCTCGCCCTTTCCTTAGCTATTGTGTCGAACTCTCTAACTTGATCTACAGTTTGTTTGTTTTTTAGTTTGATGTCCGTCCCTCACGCCTGGGTAATCTGTATCTTGGAATGATTGATCCATCTATTAAGAGGTTTTCAGTGTATGATTGGAACTTTGATATTCACTCTCACTTCAAACTTTTTTTTTTCTTACATTCTCTTTTTTCATGACATTAACAACATCTTGTCTCTATTAGCATTCTTTTTTTCTTTAAAGGTCGACTTTTTGGCCAAGATCAAAGTGTAGTATCTGTTCCGATGGATACTACACCCTATAGACCGGTATCGTCTTGGCCTTCGGGTTTTGATTCCGCTGGTCTGTGGGTTTATTCTGTGCAGTTCTAGGAGGTCCACCCTCCACGGCTTTGCCTTCTCACCCTGTGAGAAGGGGTTAGTTTATTGCTGTCCAGGCATTTTTTTTTTTAGGTCAGAGTGCTCATCCTCTAGGGTGCTGGCTTTTCAATCCCACTTTCCTGACCTTGTGTCACATCTTACTGCTGTGGGACGAAGATAAATAGCATTATACTAAAGCTGATTTAATCAACGTTTGTTTCTCTAAAGCTTTTTTCCTATATATTTCAATCACACAAAATACATGCTAAAATATTCCTCAGCTTTGGGATCAAGTTATGTTTAAAATAATTTAATTTTTATCTAATTAGCTGGGTCACATTTTTTTCTCGTACTTATTTAAATTTATGTTACTTGGGTTTTGTTTTTTTAATATTAGACATTTAAGAAACCTAGGAGAAGGAAGGAAGGAAAACAAAAAAATTATATTTATTTACCAGAAAGTAAAATCTCTCTGCAATATTGTTTGCGGTTTCAGTTAAACTGTAGACACTATCGCATAACTTGTTGACTCTGTGCACTCGAAGTGTCTAAAGGGTCTGATATAGGAAATGAAATTCAGAATAGTTTGGTTTAACTACTTAGAAGTATTCTGATTCAAGAACACAATTAATTAAAGAAAATACATAGAATACTGAGAATAGTGTAAAATAATTATTACATGTGGGTCGGCTTCTCTCTATTCGAATATCTTATTATACTAAAGCTGAGTTAATCAAGGTTAAGGCTTTTTCCTATATATTTTAATGACACAAAATACATGCTAAAATATTTCTCAATTTTGAGATTGAGTTATGATAGAAAAAAAAGAATCTGCTTGAAACCATCTTTTTCTTTTACTTATGTATAAATCCCGAGCTACAGCGGGGTTTGCAATGATGGATATTTGTCTCCACTTAGCACGATCACAGGCATGGTTCGGGTGAAGGCCGCTTTTAAAGAGATGTTTGTGCAGGGCGTCTGCCCATCTCATCATCGGTCTACCTCTGTCGCTTCCTAGCGACTTCAAATGCAAAAGCAAGTTTCACAATAGTGTCGTTGTTGTCCGTCAGCACTTCCAGTACATCTGAGTAGCCATTTTCTCATCTTGGCCTCGATCGGTGCGATGCCGTAGCACCTTTGGATATCCTCATTGTAAATGTAGCTGAGCAGTGTAATTCCAGACATCCAGCTGAGCATGTTGATTCCTCAGCTTTAGGATCAAGTTATGTTTATAATAATTCCATTTTTATTCATCTAATTAGCCGGGACACATTTTTTCTAGTACTTATTTAAATTAGTTACTCGGGTGTTGTTTTTTCTAATATTAGACGTTTTTTAAGCAACCTAGGAGAAGGAAGAAAAACAAAAAAAATTATATTTATTTACCAGAAAGTAAAATCTCTCTGCAATATTGTTTGCGGTTTCAGTTAAAAGCATAACTTGTTGACTCCTCCTCGTCTCTGCACACGAAGTGTCTAAATGGTCTGATATAGGAAATGAAATTAAGGATAGTTAATTTGGTTTAATTATTTAGGGGAAGTATACTGATTCAAGGACACAATTAATTAGCGGAAATACTGAGAATAGCGTAAAATAATTATTACATTTGGGTCGGGGAACGTATGGCCAAGCACTTGGCTACAATATGGCAACGGTTCTAGGAAGTTGCTTGCTTAACATGAATAGGATTTGGGGTGATTTATATATATATATATATATATATATATTATAAAATTTATATGGGTAGGCATGCATATTAAATATAAATGGAAATGAAATGGGGATTTGAGGAGGAAATATTAAGGTCAACAGCTAGCAAGTGCTAATTTAACATGAATGGAGTTTTGTGAATGAAAATTGAAGTAAAACATTATTAATCAACAAAACATTTATAAAACCACAATTTTACATGTGTTCGGTTGAGTGGTTCGCATTTTTAGTCTGCAGAAAACATGCCGTGCTACTCGGGGGGGGGGGGATACAAACATCCCCAACAACACGTGTTTGTGTGTCAACAAATAAGAGGAAACACAAAGAATTGATTTAAACTCGTGCTTTTATTTAACGCTTGGCACGGTCAAAGATAAATTAAATAAACATTTATTATAAGTCCGAAAACAATTGAATGCACATAGTAGTTATTCAAATAAAGGAGTTGTGTGAAATAGTCAAATGGGTCTACTTACATTTGAGACCTTTAGATTCATGGAGGAGCTAGCTGGAAGGGTGACTTCCCTCCAGGAGGGACAGCCAAAACAAAAAGGAAGGACATCAGCGCGATTCCTCGAGGTCTAGCAAGAACTGGGTCCAAGTCACATGTCTTCCGAGATCACGAACGAGACTTGATCCCTTTTTTTTCTGAATCTATCGAGACGTGAAAATCTTATTCAAGGGAAGCAACTCTGTCGTCCCAACACATGTATCTAAAAGTTAGTTTTAGTGAAGAAATGTTCATTTTGGTAAAGTTTATACAACTCAAGTTTTTTGATAGAAATGTTTATTTTCTAAGCAGACGTGAAGGCGAAAGATGTGTACGTCTATATTTGTTTGTGTGTGGGTAGGTTTAACGTGTTCTGCTACTGTGTGTGAGTCATCGCGATTTGCTTCTGTTCTCCTGACCTCTTGTCAGTGCATATGGATATGCGTGCAAGATGTTGAAAGCTTGTACGTGAGTTTTGAAGTGTCCTTTTCTTGTCGCCCCGACCTTTTGGCCGGCGGTAGAGAGGAAGCGTACTTCTTGTGTGTTCTTTCGAGGTGCGTTGCTTGAGTCTGTCTGTAGAACTCTGCTTATTTCCTTGTTCTTACAGGGGTTATGGAGTTCGCATAGGCTTACCAATTTGACATAGCTGTGTTAGATTTTGACTTTGAGACAATATTCATTGGTTATTGAGTTAACACGTTTGTTACGAACCCTTGCTTTTTTGGGAATTGAAGAGGAGGGTGTATCCCAACGAGGTAGAATAAGAAAGATGGTAGCAATTCAAGCCATTAAAAAGCCATACCAAAATTAGTTATCAATTTGGTTAAATTAATGTTAATAAATTATACTTCGCTGTTTTGATACCACATTGTAATGCAGCTTCCTATTCAAGTAGCTTCTTTCCAAAAAACTGCAGGCTTGTGGAACCCTCTTTCTGCTGACTGTTTTCCTGCAGCCCTGGTCTTTTCAAGACTAAGGCCAATAGGCATCTCCTGTCTTTGTGATAATCATATTTCGTTCTTGTTAGTTCCTTATATCAAGTGACTTCATGCCTCGTCTGGAGTGATTTCCATTTAAAAAAATAATTAAATTTAACCTTGTAAAGTCAAATTAAAAAAAATAATTTGGTTAAGACAGGATGTGGGGGGTAAGTACTCCGGGTAGGTATGGCTAATATATATATCTTGTATATAAAAGAGAGCCAGTTTGGCCTCCGTATCTTTTTTATAATAAGCTTTTTACTACAAAGTACATCTTTTTAGTTGGTCATATCAGGCAGATATTGGTATATATTTTTTAAAAAATAAATAAAAATTGTATTTCCGATTGATTTCAATTAATCCTGACGGACACCATAACACCAAGAACAACTTTAATAACTGACAACTTTTCGATGATTACAGGTAGTAAATCATATTTTAAGTATTTTCATTGGCTAATATAAAGTAGATTCTTTAAAGAAACATTTTTCAATGACCAATTTTAGCTATTTATGGAATATAACTGACAAAATAATTGAAATCTTGCTAAAAACAGATGGTTACAATAATTATAGTTGAAAACAATAGTATATGAAGAAATAAATCTAAATCTTGAACGCTCTGTCATCGCCAGTGTTGTGTGCAACATAATATCTGTTACGGTTTATGTATTTTATTTTGTTTTATCTCCCTCTCACAGTGGTAAGATGTGACACAAGGTCGGAAAGTGGGATTGAAAAGCCAGCTCCGTAGAGGATGAGCACTCTGACTTACAAAAAATGCCTGCGCAGACTCGTCGGCATTCCCCGATAGGGGCGCCTCGGCCCATTAGCAATAAACTAACCCCTTTTCAAAGGGTGAAAAGGCAAAGCCTGTGACGGTGGACCTCCTAGAACTGCACAGGACAAACCCTAAGACAGATGGAATCGAGGCCCAAAGGCCAAAACTGTACCGGTCTACGGGGTGTAGCATCCATCAGAACAGATACTACACTTTGATTTCAGCCAAAAGGCCGAGTTAATAGCGTTGTTGTTTCTTAATTGAACTGGTGGCTCAATCGGTTAATGCACCATACTTACAGAGGTTGTGAGTAACTTAAACATTTCAAATGACAATATTAAGCATATTGTATAGTTTTACTTTTATTTCTTGTAATCGGAAATTGGGACCTCGGTGATGGAGGTTAGTTCTGCTAATATATATATATATATATATATATATATATATATATATATATGTATAAGCACAATTGTTGTTTAAGAAAAAAAAACCTGTCATTTGGATCTCCCCACCCAATGTCTGAGAAATAGATTTACCCACCCCCACTTCCTTTAAAAGTAGGTGTGTCAGTAATTTACTGTTTTCCTTTCCCTTAAATATACAACAAGGTCAATGGGGTGAGGGGCTTGACAAACCATTTATTCAAACTTTTAGGCTTCGTTGGAGCAATGTAAGGGAGGAGGGGGGGTCGAACTACTTTAACCACTGACTCTCTTGGCAACTCTTCTTGTCCTCCTTTCTCTTCAAGAAAAATCTGACTGCATTCGCCTGAACAAAGTACAAATCTTGAACAGCAAAAAAACTTATATTTTCTTTCCCATCGAGATGTTTTGTTGTTAAAGGATTTTTCCCAAAGTACAAGAATAAGCCTTGAAAAGGGAATAACAACGCCTTTTCTCTCTCATTCTCAGGGGCAAACTTATATATATATATTATATAATGAAGTTCCCATGTTGAGTATTATTAGGGGCTTTGTTTTGTCATTTCCCCAGCTTTCGTGTCTGGAATAATGAAAAACAAATCCAAGGTTCAGTTTTCAATTGAACTGTTTTAAGAGTTTTTAAAGGTCCTTTCTCTTTCTCACTAGTAGTTGAATAAGAATTGCATGAGTAACATTTTCCGAAGAAGCAAAATTGTCACTTGAGGTAATTTGGGTACACTAGGGTGCATTTATCGGATATCGTAGTAAGAATGAGTAAAAACGCTTATTGAAGAAATCCCAAAACGGAATTACATTAATTTAAGACTAGCTATACCTAGCCGACGTCACCCGGGATGCAATAAAGTAATTTAATTTAATTTTTACCTATTTACACATTTTAAAATTTGAAATAAAATGTTAGCCTTAAGGTAAACAACTCTCATTATATTTCTCAATATACTGAGTTAACCCCTTGGTGATTTTTATTTTTAGGCGATTATTTAAAAATGTGCCATATTACCAGTTGTCTGGACACCATTCCAAAAGAAGACTTTCAGGGGTGTTTCCGGCAGTGGATGGATCGGTGGGCTAAGTGTGTGCAAGCACGAGGCCAAAGGTCGGATAAATTTTAGACAGGCTTCGTATATATATATATATATATATAGAATCAATGGATTTTGACAAGTAGAGTATAAATGTACAACGGAATGACCCACATAGCTATTTTTTTTATTTTATAGTCACTATCGTCTCCAATCGGGTGGGGTTTTTTTGGGGGGCTTTTTTAATGGGATTTTCGAATGTCTTGAGAATGATTTAGGCATTAAAATCGTCGTAAATAAGTAGTTTGGTTGTTATGTCATATGGCGGCCGGAAAACCCCAATCTTTGAAACTGGAGTGATTCTATAAAAACTTTTTTAAGCCATTCATTGTCACCCTAACTCTAACCCTAACCATGCCTGTAACACGATGTACTCTTTAAATCTTATGCTGTGATGGGGTGGTTTGGTAGCATTGAAGTCATCACGGATGCCCGGAAATATACAATCCTTTTTTTTTTTTAAGTGTTTATATTTTTTCTATCATGAATCACGAGACGTTCGTCTATCCCATCAATACCAAATCTTGTTACACCTGTAAACACCGGTCGCCAATTTCCGTTGCCTTCTCGTGAGAAGAATATTTACCTACCTTAACTTAAATAATAATAATAATAATAATAATAATAATGATTAATAATAATAAACTTGCGTGGGAGGGGATAATCAATTATTTTCCATAAATAACACTTGATATTTCGTCATCCGAAAACTGCTTTACGACGATTTTAACGATCTTGTAAAATAATTCATATAACGATTCTGTCGTTTTGGTATGACTTGAGGAGGCGTGTTCACTTCTCACCCCGAATAATTAGTGACAATCTTTATCAAGGTCAAAACTGGATTGCACGCACGTATTGCGTTTCTTCTTTAAACATGAGGTAGGTGCTGGGGCTACAGAAACATAAAACCATTTTCTGAATCTGAAGAAATAAAAAAAAATTCAAAAAACGCTGTAGATAAATAGACGGTTTAGGAATATTTTGCAACGTCCAGACTGCGGATTTCGGCTTCGAAATAATGGTAAAAGAGAAATATTTTGAGATATTTAATGGAATGAAACCTGTATAGTGTCGATTACTAATGGAGATTTATTTGGTATACTCTTATTTGATTTATGTAGGAGAACACATACAAAAATAGCAGAACTATCATTGTATATCGAGATTAATTCGCCCCTTCCGTAAAGTTGATTATTTTTAATACCATAACTAGGTGTGTGGAAATTCTAGTGAATAAAAGATTTTAATTTTAACATGTTATCTACTTATATTTAATGCAAAGCAATAAATATATATAACAACATACTTTCCCACTCCCGTATATATCAGCACGTGTGAATTACTATCTATCTATCTATATATATATATATATATATATATATATATATATATATATATATATATATATATCTTTATTTTTTTCATTGCTCTTTCCGCTTATTTAATTTCTTACTCAGTCTGTGTGACAATATTTCATTTACGTACGTACAAATTACTCTTTCCGGTCAGCAATTAATCGAGCTTGTAACCTTCTTTATAGAAAAACAAACACAATTTTCCTTTTGCAATTTGGTAATTTGGAGAGAAAAAAAACAAGATTATTTTCAAATGGTGAGGAAATTGACTGTGTATGAGCAGTCACATTTTATTGATAAGGAAAAAAGTTATTTTATATGATTTTGTATGAGTATAAAAATGAAAATGAATTCCTAATTAAAAACTTATATAATGAATAAAAAATAAAAACGAACGTAGATTGGTCAAATAAAATAATCATATTACTGAGTAATTTGAAATGGTTACTTTGTGCTTTTCGCTTTATTATTCAAAACTAAAAATAGAAACTTACTGAAGATTTAAAAATAAGTATGAATCAATTTTTTTCATGGCAAATGTAATGGTGGTTATCATTAACAACAACAAATTTAGTTTAAAAAAATAAACATTTACTAATTAAGACAAAACTTTGTTAGTTATTGCGTTCAATCAGCCTTGAGCCGTATCTTATTTTATAAAGAAAATTTGATATACTTTGGGATCAAGTTATGTTTATAATAATTCCATTTTTATTCATCTAATTAGCCGGGACACATTTTTTCTAGTACTTATTTAAATTAGTTACTCGGGTGTTGTTTTTTCTAATATTAGACGTTTTTTAAGCAACCTAGGAGAAGGAAGGAAAACAAAAAAAATTATATTTATTTACCAGAAAGTAAAATCTCTCTGCAATATTGTTTGCGGTTTCAGTTAAACTGTAGACACTATCGCATAACTTGTTGACTCCTCCTCGTCTCTGCACACGAAGTGTCTAAATGGTCTGATATAGGAAATGAAATTAAGGATAGTTAATTTGGTTTAATTATTTAGGGGAAGTATACTGATTCAAGGACACAATTAATTAGCGGAAATACTGAGAATAGCGTAAAATAATTATTACATTTGGGTCGGGGAACGTATGGCCAAACACTTGGCTACAATATGGCAACGGTTCTAGGAAGTTGCTTGCTTAACATGAATAGGATTTGGGGTGATTTATATATATATATATATATATATATATATAAAATTTATATGGGTAGGCATGCATATTAAATATAAATGGAAATGAAATGGGGATTTGAGGAGGAAATATTAAGGTCAACAGCTAGCAAGTGCTAATTTAACATGAATGGAGTTTTGTGAATGAAAATTGAAGTAAAACATTATTAATCAACAAAACATTTATAAAACCACAATTTTACATGTGTTCGGTTGAGTGGTTCGCATTTTTAGTCTGCAGAAAACATGCCGTGCTACTCGGGGGGGGGGGGATACAAACATCCCCAACAACACGTGTTTGTGTGTCAACAAATAAGAGGAAACACAAAGAATTGATTTAAACTCGTGCTTTTATTTAACGCTTGGCACGGTCAAAGATAAATTAAATAAACATTTATTATAAGTCCGAAAACAATTGAATGCACATAGTAGTTATTCAAATAAAGGAGTTGTGTGAAATAGTCAAATGGGCCTACTTACATTTGAGACCTTTAGATTCATGGAGGAGCTAGCTGGAAGGGTGACTTCCCTCCAGGAGGGACAGCCAAAACAAAAAGGAAGGACATCAGCGCGATTCCTCGAAGTCTAGCAAGAACTGGGTCCAAGTCACATGTCTTCCGAGATCACGAACGAGACTTGATCTCTTTTTTTCTGAATCTATCGAGACGTAAAAATCTTATTCAAGGGAAGCAACTCTGTCGTCCCAACACATGTATCTAAAAGTTAGTTTTAGTGAAGAAATGTTCATTTTGGTAAAGTTTATACAACTCAAGTTTTTTGATAGAAATGTTTATTTTCTAAGCAGACGTGAAGGCGAAAGATGTGTACGTCTATATTTGTTTGTGTGTGGGTAGGTTTAACGTGTTCTGCTACTGTGTGTGAGTCATCGCGATTTGCTTCTGCTCTCCTGACCTCTTGTCAGTGCATATGGATATGCGTGCAAGATGTTGAAAGCTTGTACGTGAGTTTTGAAGTGTCCTTTTCTTGTCGCCCCGGCCTTTTGGCCGGCGGTAGAGAGGAAGCGTACTTCTTGTGTGTTCTTTCGAGGTGCGTTGCTTGAGTCTGTCTGTAGAACTCTGCTTATTTCCTTGTTCTTACAGGGGTTATGGAGTTCGCATAGGCTTACCAATTTAACATAGCTGTGTTAGATTTTGACTTTGAGACGATATTCATTGGTTATTGAGTTAACACGTTTGTTACGAACCCTTGCTTTTTGGGGAATTGAAGAGGAGGGTGTATCCCAACGAGGTAGAATAAGAAAGATGGTAGCAATTCAAGCCATTAAAAAGCCATACCAAAATTAGTTATCAATTTGGTTAAATTAATGTTAATAAATGATACTTCGCTGTTTTGATACCTCATTGTAATGCAGCTTCCTATTCAAGTAGCTTCTTTCCAAAAAACTGCAGGCTTGTGGAACCCTCTTCCTGCTGACTGTTTTCCTGCAGCCTTGGTCTTTTCAAGACTAAGGCCAATAGGCATCTCCTGTCTTTGTGATAATCATATTTCGTTCTTGTTAGTTCCTTATATCAAGTGGCTTCATGCCTCGTCTGGAGTGATTTCCATTTAAAAAAATAATTAAATTTAACCTTGTAAAGTCAAATTAAAAAAAATAATTTGGTTAAGACAGGGTGTGGGGGTAAGTACTCCGGGTAGGTATGGCTAATATATATATCTTGTATATAAAAGAGAGCCAGTTTGGCCTCCATATCTTTTGTGATTAATAGCTTTTTTACTACAAAGTACATCTTTTTAGTTGGTCATATCAGGCAAATATTGGTATATATTGTTAAAAAAAAAATTGTATTTCTGATTGATTTCAATTAATCCTGATGGATATTTTATTTCAATCCTCACACTGACACCATAACACCAAGAACAACTTTAATAACTGACAACTTTTCGATGATTACAGGTAGTAAATCATATTTTAAGTATTTTCATTGGCTAATATAAAGTAGATTCTTTAAAGAAACATTTTTCAATGACCAATTTTAGCTATTTATGGAATATAACTGACAAAATAATTGAAATCTTGCTAAAAACAGATGGTTACAATAATTATAGTTGAAAACAATAGTATATGAAGAAATAAATCTAAATCTTGAACGCTCTGTCATCACCAGTGTTGTGTGCAACATAACATCTGTTACGGTTTATGTATTTTATTTTGTTTTATCTCCCTCTCACAGTGGTAAGATGTGACACAAGGTCGGAAAGTGGGATTGAAAAGCCAGCTCCGTAGAGGATGAGCACTCTGACTTACAAAAAATGCCTGCGCAGACTCGTCGGCATTCCCCGATAGGGGCGCCTCGGCCCATTAGCAATAAACTAACCCCTTTTCAAAGGGTGAAAAGGCAAAGCCTGTGAGGGTGGACCTAGAACTGCACAAGACAAACCCTAAGACAGACGGAATCGAGGCCCAAAGGCCAAGACTGTACCAGTCTACGGGGTGTAGCATCCATCAGAACAGATACTACACTTTGATTTCAGCAAAAAGGCCGAGTTAATAGCGTTGTTGTTTCTTAATTGAACTGGTGGCTCAATCGGTTAATGCACCATACTTACAGAGGTTGTGAGTAACTTAAACATTTCAAATGACAATATTAAGCATATTGTATAGTTTTACTTTTATTTCTTGTAATCGGAAATTGGGACCTCGGTGATGGAGGTTAGTTCTGCTAATATATATATATATATATATATATATATGTATTAGCACAATTGTTGTTTAAGAAAAAAAAAACTGTCATTTGGATCTCCCCACCCAATGTCTGAGAAATAGATTTACCCACCCCCACTTCCTTTAAAAGTAGGTGTGTCAGTAATTTACTGTTTTCCTTTCCCTTAAATATACAACAAGGTTAATGGGGTGAGGAGCTTGACAAACCATTTATTCAAACTTTTGGGCTTCGTTGGAGCAATGTAAGGGAGGGGGGGGGGGGGTCGAACTACTTTAACCACTGACTCTCTTGGCAACTCTTCTTGTCCTCCTTTCTCTTCAAGAAAAATCTGACTGCATTCGCCTGAACAAAGTCTAACATTGTACAAATCTTGAACAGCAAAAAAACTTATATTTTCTTTCCCATCGAGATGTTTTGTTGTTAAAGGATTTTTTCCCAAAGTACAAGAATAAGCCTTGAAAAGGGAATAACAACGCCTTTTCTCTCTCATTCTCAGGGGCAAACTTATATATATATATATATATATATATATATAATGAAGTTCCCATGTTGAGTATTATTAGGGGCTTTGTTTTGTCATTTCCCCAGCTTTCGTGTTTGGAATAATGAAAAACAAATCCAAGGTTCAGTTTTCAATTGAACTGTTTTAAGAGTTTTTAAAGGTCCTTTCTCTTTCTCACTAGTAGTTGGATCAAAATAAGAATTGCATGAGTAACATTTTCCGAAGAAGCAAAATTGTCCCTTGGGTACACTAGGGTGCATTTATCGGACATCGTAGTAAGAATGAGTAAAAACGCTTATTGAAGAAATCCCAAAACGGAATGACATTAATTTAAGACTAGCTATACCTACCCGACGTCACCCGGGATGCAATAAAGTAATTTAATTTAATTTTTACCTATTTACACATTTTAAAATTTGAAATAAAATGTTAGCCTTAAGGTAAACAACTCTCATTATATTTCTCAATATACTGAGTTAACCTCTTGGTGATTTTTATTTTTAGGCGATTATTTAAAAATGTGCCATATTACCAGTTGTCTGGACACCATTCCAAAAGAAGACTTTCAGGGGTGTTTCCGGCAGTGGATGGATCGGTGGGCTAAGTGTGTGCAAGCACGAGGCCGAAGGTCGGATAAATTTTAGACAGGCTTCGTATATATATATATATATATATATATATATATATATATAGAATCAATGGATTTTGACAAGTAGAGTATAAATGTACAACGGAATGACCCACATAGCTATTTTTTTAATTTTATAGTCACTATCGTCTCCAATCGGGTGGGGTTTTTTGGGGGGGCTTTTTTAATGGGATTTTCGAATGTCTTGAGAATGATTTAGGCATTAAAAATCGTCGTAAATAAGTAGTTTGGTTGTTACGTCATATGGCGGCCGGAAAACCCCAATCTTTGAAACTGGAGTGATTCTATAAAAACTTTTTTAAGCCATTCATTGTCACCCTAACTCTAACCCTAACCATGCCTGTAACACGATGTACTCTTTAAATCTTATGCTGTGGTGGGGTGGTTTGGTAGCATTGAAGTCATCACGGATGCCCGGAAATATACAATCCTTTTTTTTTTCTTAAGTGTTTATATTTTTTTCTATCATGAATCACGAGACGTTCGTCTATCCCATCAATACCAAATCTTGTTACACCTGTAAACACCGGTCGCCAATTTCCGTTGCCTTCTCGTGAGACAGCTTACTCCTATTCAGAATATTTACCTACCTTAACCTAAATAATAATAATAATTAATAATGATGATTAATAATAATAAACTTGCGTGGGAGGGGATAATCAATTATTTTCTATAAATAACACTTGATATTTCGTCATCCGAAAACTGCTTTACGACGATTTTAACGATCTTGTAAAATAATTCATATAACGATTCTGTCGTTTTGGTATGACTTGAGGAGGCGTGTTCACTTCTCACCCCGAATAATTAGTGACAATCTTTATCAAGGTCAAAACTGGATTGCACGCACGTATTGCGTTTCTTCTTTAAACATGGGGTAGGTGCTGGGGCTACAGAAACATAAAACCATTTTCTGAATCTGAAGAAATAAAAAAAATTTCAAAAAACGCTGTAGATAAATAGACGGTTTAGGAATATTTTGCAAAGTCCAGACTGCGGATTTCGGCTTCGAAATAATGGTAAAAGAGAAATATTTTGAGATATTTAATGGAATGAAACCTGTATAGTGTCGATTACTAAATGGAGATTTGGTATACTCTTATTCGATTTATGTAGGAGAAAACATACAAAAATAGCAGAACTATCATTGTATATCGAGATTAATTCGCCCCTTCCGTAAAGTTGATTATTTTTAATACCATAACTAGAAGGTTTGTGGAAATTCTAGTGAATAAAAGATTTTAATTTTAACATGTTATCTACTTATATTTAATGCAAAGCAATAAATATATATAACAACATACTTTCCCACTCCCGTATATATCAGCACGTGTGAATTACTATCTATCTATATATCTATATATATATATATATCTATCTATATATATATATCTATCTATATATATATATATCTTTATTTTTTTCATTGCTCTTTCCGCTTATTTAATTTCTTACTCAGTCTGTATGACAATATTTCATTTACGTACGTACAAATTACTCTTTCCGGTCAGCAATTAACCGAGCTTGTAACCTTCTTTATAGAAAAACAAACACAATTTTCCTTTCGCAATTTGGTAATTTGGAGAGAAAAAAAAACAACAAAGATTATTTTCAAATGGTGAGGAAATTGACTGTATGAGCAGTCACATTTTATTGATAAGGAAAAAAGTTATTTTATATGATTTTGTATGAGTATAAAAATGAAAATGAATTCCTAATTCAAAACTTATATAATGAATAAAAAATAAAAACGAACGTAGATTGGTCAAATAAAATAATCATATTACTGAGTAATTTGAAATGGTTACTTTGTGCTTTTCGCTTTTATTATTCAAAACTAAAAATAGAAACTTACTGAAGATTTAAAAATAAGTATGAATCAATTTTTTTTTAATTTAGAAAAAGGGCTATTTCCTTTTTCATGGCAAATGTAATGGTGGTTATCATTAACAACAACAAATTTAGTTTAAAAAAATAAATATTTACTAATTAAGACAAAACTTTGTTAGTTATTGCGTTCAATCAGCCTTGAGCCGTATCTTATTTTATAAAGAAAATTTGATATACTGAACTTTTTTGTCATTTTTGAAAGATAAATAAATTGTGTTCAATGCAGAGTTTATTTTTTGAAAAAAAAAAATTCCCAAGTAATCTTTTCTGGTATGTGCAAATGTAGTACATACAACTTTCGGGTACGTTTAACATTGTTACTGATGATAAAAAATATAAAAGTATTGCGTATATATAAGAAAATAGAAAAAGAAATTACAAATAAATCGTATAGAATATTAATTTGTTAGAAACTGTTAATTAAATAAATATGCAAATGAAGTATAGTCTTCACTGTGTTTTCGCAGTTTTCTGATGAGTATATATAGTTTTCCGATCAGTATATATAGCGTGATGGGAGGATCCCAAAGGATATTCTTTATGGCGAGCTCACAACCGGCTCCAGATAAGCAGGAAGACCTGTCCTACGCTACAAGGATGTCTGCAAACGATACATGAGGGAAGAAAAGCTGTAACAGCGTGCTGCAAGAGGAGTGAGAAGAGACCAACAGTGGTGGGAGAGTGCACAGAAGGCTACAACAGAGCTATCGCAATCAGACACCACCTACATTTGTGGCAACTGCAACAGAGCCTGTCGATCTAGGATAGGTTTGCACAGTCACAGCAGACGCTGCAATTCGGCAATGGACAAATCTAAGTCGCAAAAATCCGGTCTCTCCTGAGACAGATGAATGCCAAAATATATAGCGTATTTAAATTGGTTTGATGTATCATTGAATTAAATAAACCTAAGGTGTTTGGATAAATGGAAAAGTTTTTGCATTTATATATATATACAGTATACCCTCGCATATTCGCGGGTTAGGCTCTGTCACGAGCGTATCAAGTTGCAATATGATTTATCCTCCTTGGATTAGTTCAACCGGAGTTGCTTCCCTTGCCTAGTAATGTAAATAGAGAGCAGTTTGGAGCAGCCACTCGAGTAATTACCTAAAGTGCTGTAAAGCAGCAGCTAAGCTGTGCCATACTGTACATTAGTGTTATCATCGTATGGCATAGCAAATTTCATCATTTTATTATCATTCATTATTGGTGAGTGCACAAACAATATTAAATTTGTTTTCAATTATTATTGCAACACAGTATGTAAATGCATACACTGTATTTACAGTGCATATTTTTTGTGACCGTGTATTAATGTTTTTAATTGCATATTATTACTGAATTGTACTGTATTATTATTACCTGAACTGTGAGTACTGTATTTATCTGTCTAAGTTTGCCTTTAAATTTGTTCCACTTTCTGTCAATTCTAATACATATGTTGTACGCATAGAAAATGACTTTACGGTACAGTAATACAGTATGGGTAACTATGCTTTGCAGTGTTACTGTCATCCTGTACTTACGTTTCTTTTTGATTAAAATATTGTTGCAGTACAAAATTCACATGTGTTTACATTATCATTACTACATTATTACTGTATTAATGAGTAAGAGTGTCTTTAGAAAGTGTTTGGGAAGCATTTAGTACCGTATATAATCTCATACATAGACGTTTTAAAACTGCATCCAATATTTGCGGTTTTTCGCTATTCGCGGGGAGGTAAAGAACGTAACCCTTGCGAATAGCAAAGGAATACTGTGTGTGTATATGCATATATATATATATATATATATATATATTATGTGTGTGCTTTTTTTTTTTTTTTTTTTTTTTTTTTTCATAAATATATCCGAGACTTTCGCTGATATACAGCATTTTCAAAGAGTTAATTCTTTTTTTTTTTTTCTCCTCATGGGTCCCAAAAGATTATTCTCGTCTGTTCTTGTTGACGGGTTTGAAGAGATATATATATATATATATATATATATTAGTAGTGGTTACGCGTTTTATTTAGTAAGTGTTTTTTGGTGATGTGTGATAATGAGACAAAGTTTGTGACTAATGTCTTTTTTATTTTCCACTTTGTGAATTGAGCAAGTGAGCAGCTGGTTTTGATTATATAGTCTTTATTTTGTGTTCTAACCACCACCCTACCCCGGAAAGAAATGGGAGGGGGTTACATAAGGGTTCAGAAATAGGGTTTTGTAGTCACAAAAAAGGGGGGGGGGGCTATATGTAGTTGTACCCAGGCGATTCACCCATGGAAATTTGACGGAATAAAGAACACTAACCTAAACGATCCCATAACCTTTTCCGAGTTCTAGGCAAAGGTGTGGACTACATTGTGGATATCCAATGTGCAGTGTGTCTTGGATTGGTGGTGACTCGCCAGCCTTTATTTACTCACGATGAGTTTTCACACGAGTCATTATCAGTGGTACTGACAAGTGGTGTTCCCTGGAATCTGAGTGTCAACAAGCCTCCCAGATTTCCAGCACACTCTGCCTCTTTCCATAACTGTTGCAAATCATTTTTCATTATCGCGACAGCCCTTAATTTCTCACTGGCGTCGACTGTTAGTTTTCTCTGAAATTTGAGTGTCAATAATCCCCCCCCCCCTCCCGAGATTCCAATACTCTACGCACATATCCAGTGGAGTTCTGGATGGTGCTCTCCTTCCTTGATCTTTCTATCCTCCTTGACTCTTCACGATCTATTTGTGTGGTACCAACTGAGGTTGGTGCTACCATTTTTGTTTTCTTTGGTGGGGTGGGGGGAGGCAAATTATTGCATTTCTGGCAGTTACAGTTCTCTTGGGTTCGTGAAGTGTTACATCTGCAAAAAGGGACACTCTGAACTAGGCATCGTTAGTGAGGGCGCCTCGGGTGACAGCCAATAATTTCCACGCCGAAAGAAGGCAGTAATATGCGAGTCAGTGGCCTTTTAAGATGTTCATTGAGTTGACCAGTGGCACATGGTTTTCGACATTTTTTTTTAACCGTTCGACTATACTCATGAAATTTTCAGAATTCAATAAATATAATCTTTTCAATTTACTTCAGTAAGTTCTCAGAAATCAAGGAATCTTCCTGGGGCGAGCATTTAATTTCTATGATATTAGTGTTCAATCAAGATTAAGTCCCTATTTACTTGTCACTCCTCCACAAGGGCAAAGTTAGACACAGTCTATTAATGTAGGAGATATCCAACTCCCCCCTTATGACCCAGTTGAGAAGGATTTCTCCTCCACTGACCGAAGACAGAACATAAACCACGTAAATTCCTCCGACCAACCCGGGAAGCAGCAAAATCCCACCCCGTCACTGTAGAGGTCCCCAGATGCCGGAAAGCTTTTTACTCTAATAGTTGCTTCCCTCGAACTGCTAGTCTTTGGAATTCCCTCCATTTTCCCTGCTCCCCTGACTGTACTAACATGCTGAAATTTAAATGTGATGTGAACAGACATCTCGCTGCTCAACTTCCTACTTATGATGCCCGTGTAGGGATGGCCCCTAATTCAAAGTAGCTCCTTACGTTTCAGTGGCAAATGTGCTGCTTTGTTTGGGGGCGAATCAAAATATATATATATATGTATTTAAGAAAAAGAAGATAAATACATTTTGATTGAAGGCCGGGAAAAAGTCTCTTAAAAATCGAGTCACTCAAAAAGAAACCCCGTATTTGGGTCAACAACGTTAAAGAGGATGTCTGGTTGGTTGTCGTCATCGCCACCCTTTCTCTTTTTCTCACTCACTCACTGTATGTGTAATATATATATATATCTCACGCGTAGTTGCGCCTGTCGACATGTCACAGGTGGTAGGTTTTATTTTATTTTTGCAAATCACCAGCAGCGGTAGCAGCAGCAGCTCCTGTCCCCCCCCCCTTCTAGAAGTGCCTTTGCTGTTTATTACTCACACCCTCCCCGTCGTTCTTGGCCCTCTTAGCCCCCTCCACTACCGACTTTAGGTTCTTATCAACATTATGTCACCCCCCCCCCCCCCCAAATCCCAAAACAAACTTTCTCCTAGTAGACTCCTAGCCCGACCGGTCGAGAAGAGTAAGAAGAAAACATATCTTTACCGCGTCTGATTTTTTTTTTCCAGCCTTCGGGTTAATATCAGAGGTGGAGTATTGTTCTGTACGCTCTCAATAGGGTATCCTCCTAGGCATTAGATCCTTCGGGAGATGATTGGTTTATTGCCGGGGTGTATTTGTGTCCGATCCAGGCTATTCTTATAACTATCCAGAGCGCCGTCTTGGAAGAGCCGAATCCCCACCCCCCACCCACTATAAACTGACGTCATTTAGTGGGAAGCAAGTAAATGTATTTATATCTTTACACAATAACTTGGTGTAATGGTTAAAGGCGCCGACTGTGGGCTTGGTGTACCGGGTTCAATTTCTATTGGTGCATTACTGTATTATTTTTACTAATACCCTTGGGAAAGGTATGCATCTATGGCCGGGGTGGAAGTGTTGTTAATGGCGGGAGATTCAAAAGGAGAACAAAGGATTTTTGGATTTTAACCACAGTCGCGAAGGATGCCGGACAAATGGTTTTGCGATATTGAATCCCCCAACCATAGGTAGTGTGATAGATGCCTTTATAACTGCATGTTATCACACCGTTAGGTTTCCACCATCGGACCATGTGTAGATTAAATAAAACAGTTAAGACAAACAAAGAGAAATAAAGAAAATATTATTTAAACTTACCTTAAAGAAAGCGAAGGAATGAGTAAGCTAGACAACATATACGAATAGGCCTTTTATAATGGTTAATAGAAAGAAAAGGTATAACATTTATATTAACAAAACAATTTATTTATTTAATATTTAAAAGAGATTGTAAGTTCATAATTGGGGCGTATAAAATGCGATGCGTGTTGAAATGTCTTTTGTGTGTAGAATGCAATATGTGTTGAAGAAACACGAGTTCGTTTGGATTGAAAAATTAATTCTTGGATTGAAAAGGGTTACCTTTCTTTTCCTCCCTCTTCCACGCAGCTCGTTCGAGCTGGTGGGGGGGGGGGGGGATCGCAGAGAGTTCTTTGTGTGTTCGTTTCAGAACGCTGAAGGAAAAAGAAAGAGGATGAGGAAGGAACACGTGTTCTTTTATCGACTTCAAATCTCGCGTGGTCAAGCTGGCCGAAATCCTTCGGCCAACGTGATTCTGCGAGACTTCACGAGTTTCTCCACTTCATGGACGAAGAAGGGTTAAACAAAGAGAGAAAGAGAGACTACCTCCTTGTGGTGTTCACCACACATCCATATATACTCTCTTCAGCTGTGGATAAAATAGTAAGATAGGCTAGGATCTTAGTTGCGGTTCTGCTTCTCGTAAAGTCGGTTCTCTCTATCGCTCCAAACACTTTCTCACACCTGAGGTTATTCTCTACAAATCCACAATCAGACCATGTATGGAGTACTGTTGTCATATTTGGGCTGGTGAAGCTCTGTCCCATTTGAGAGTTTATGATAAGGTGCAGAAACGTATCTGTTATTTGATTGGCCCTACCTTTCTTCTTCTCTACACCCCTCTCTCACAGATGTGATGTTGCTAGTCTCAGTCTTTTCTATAAATACTATTATGGCATGTGTTCTGCTTCTTTTGTTCCAGCTCCTTGGCCTGTCTAGTGGTCTCCATCAATTTGCTGTTTTGATACCTCATTGTAATACAGTTTTCTATTCCAGTAGCTTCTTTCCAAGAATTCCACACTTGTGGAACTCTCTTGCTGCTGACTGTTTTCCTCCTACCTATAATCTTGGTCTTTTCGGGACTAAGGCCAATAGGCATCTCCTGTCTTTGCGATAATGATATTTGTTCTTGTTAGCTCCTTACATCAAGTGGATTCATGCCTTGTCTGGAGCGATTTCCATTAAAAAAAAAAAAAGTTTAGTAGAAAGAAAACTCCGAAATAACACATTCTTTGCTTATCTCGGCATTGTTTCCAGTCATCTCGCGCTTGTCCTCTGCCACTGGACTCTAACAATGCCGGAGTTCAGGACAGGTGCGGTTGGTTATTGCGTAACTCTTGCTTCACCATACTCCCCGCGCAGACACCTTTACAGGGAGTATCCATTGTCTTTACGCAATGTTCCTATTTACTTGCTCTCTCTCCACGAGAGCAGTTAGACACAAGATCAGTTTTTAATGTGGGGAAAATTTAGCTTCCCAAAGAGGGGCGCTCTAGATTGAAACGCAAATTAAAATTGCCTCAGTCTAGAAGGACTTATTTCATAAGGACCCCGTTTCTTTATTTTTGCTATAATCAAGAGCTTTACCTTTTCCTTCCCTGTGTTGATATTTATTATTTGACTTCCGACCTATAAAAATGAGTTGTTATCTATCCTCCACGAAAAAGGAAATGTCATAACTTTCTTCTTGTAATCTTCTTCTTCTCTAATCTCTTCTCTTCTCTTCTCTTCTCTAATCTCTAATATATAAAGTAGAGACGTTTTTTCCCCTGTACCTTCTCGGAGTATAGGAAAATAACCATATACAAAACAGGCTACTAAACTCACCGCTATACTACACTTAATCACTCGAGCGTGTTTTAGTAAAGTTATTATTTTTTCCAACCTAACACTCAATAATACATTTGGCCCACCATCAACGTCTCTCCGAAAAACCAACTCCATATAGGTGGTAGCAAAGACTTTTCCCCCTAACAATTGTGTACTGTGACTACACTCATCGACACCAGGAAGTAATAAACACAGCTTACTTTTCACAAAACAGTCCGTCCTTATTTATTATTTGCCTGGTATTAATTTACTACATAATATAAAACAATACGCAAACAAATAATGACCGCTCCCGTTGAATCCGATGATATTCCGCGAATATCAGATTCCGTTTTTCCTATTTCTAACTATGATTTCCACATTTACATTCATTCCGGAATTAAGCGAATGACATTAACGAACACAGTTCCTGCTACATTTATTCTTCAAATATGGCGGCTACAATTCCTTCATTAAATCGACTTCCTACTTAATTCAATAGCGGCCAAGATGCTGTTAGACCCCGACACATATTTTCAAAATCATATACCTTTAACCCTTCCCAAATAAATGACATAAACCGTGTCATTGTTGAACTTTACTTTTCGCTGCCAGAAGCTGCCAGTAAACAAGCTTACGTTAACTCGCACATTTTGACATGTATTTTTCAAGTAGTAACTGTGGCGCAATGGTTAAGAATGGAGGTTTCATTATCGCCAGTATCGGCGTTCGATCCCATTCTGCTCTAAACCATTTTCTTTTCCCGCGCAACGCCGGGCGACGGGTTCCGCTAGTTATTTATATTTTGTCTGTAAGCCATTCTTAATAAAAACATGGAAGAACATTTATTTTTGTTTGTTGAATGAGTTTTGGTGAGAACCTAAAATTGTAACCATTTCACTATTTCTTGGGTTAGTCAAACTGGTAAAAAAAATGAAGTTACTTGAAGAAAATAAGAATTCCTTAAAAAAAAAAAAATTTTTTTTTTTTAAATTTCTGTTTAGTCAAATCACCAAATTACAAACTAGCGTTGTCCGGGAAAATTTAGGAAACAAAAAAAAAAAAACTCAATCCCCAGAAATAAATGGATCAGAAAGGACCGAAAAGACTTTCACCCAAAATGCTGAGCATTTATACACGATATAAAATAAAATATTTGTAGAAAGTTGAGGGGGGGGGGTCATTAGTTTTAATTTACAATTTAACAAAAGATTATTAAATGGCTGATTTGTGTATGTGTGAACCGAAAATCATTATTGCGGAATTTGATTTTATAAAATAAAAATGTGGAGAGGATAGTCACTGACTTGGCCGCGGTGTGTTCGGGGAAATTTACAATGTAGAACAAGATCCCACGAAATGAAACGACTGACAAAAAATGTGTTAATAGAAGTGTTATAATAAAATAAAAACAATCATTGAATTAGAGAACAATAAGAACGAATAGTAAATTAATGAGATGTCCTTTTGCAAAATAAATATGCAAATTAGTTAACCTTGGGACGTCGAGAGCATACTCATGCTCAGTATGTTAGAAAGCTCGAGTTTTATTTTGGTGGTGTAATGTCACTATCAGTGGTATGAACGGTTCAATTTTCTAAAGATGACGAAAGTAGTTATAGCGAGTTAAATAAAATAAATCCCCAAAGTTTTATTTCAGATGTTTCATGCTTAGCGTTCTGCAGATCTTTTCTTTCTGTCTTTGAGCATTTTTGATTTGACATTTGTCGTACTTGTGTGTAAGAGAGGGGTTAGAGAAGTATCAGAATTGCTGTAAATGACTTCATTTCTGATCTTAATCATTGTCAATGAACAATAGCCGTTAGAAAACAAATGCTCTGGTACCCCCACAACGTAAATTCACTAGACCAACCCGACAATCTGCCAAATCCCATCCATTCACTGTGGAGGTCTCCAGATGCCGAAGAGCTTTCTACTCCAAAAGCCTCTTTCCTCGTGCCACTGGACTCTGGAACTCCCTCCCTGCTTTCCTGACGATACTGACATGCAGAAATTTAAAACTAATGTAAACAGACATCTTGCTGCGCAGCTCCTAATTTAGGTTGACCCCCCCCCCCCCCCAAAAAAAACCTTCACTCTTTTTTTCTCAGTCTTAGGTCTACAGTGGCGGCCTGCCTTGTTTGGGGTGAACTATGTTTTAAAAAAATAGATTAGTCTTATTTAATAACTAGATGGCATCGCCAGCTCGCTATCGCTTCGCAAAGTTCTCTACTTAAGATACTTGAAACAACACTTTAAAATAATAAGCATTTCATTATTATAAACACGAAAAGGACACTTTCGTTTTTATTCATACGTTAACATTTTGGTAATTTTTTGATACAAATTTATTTATCTTTTAAATATAACCGAAAAGAAAGAAAAAATCAATTTGCTTTGGCGATTGTGGGTGTGTTGGGCGTGCGGGGTGGGGGTCCTTTTTTTTTTTTTAACTTCTTTTATCATAGCCAAGAAGGAAACCCACCATCGTTGTAATTTCTGAATTCTATTGACTTACTAAATATTTGTCTATGAAATAAAACAGGACTGTTTGTTTTATTGAAATCAAAGCAATCGTTGAATTAAAAATGAAAACAAAGTATAGTTAATAAATAAAGTGTCTTTTTGCACAGCAATATGCAAATTAGTTATTTTTACTACCAGATCACATATACAGTACATAAAACATCTAGGGTACTGCTATTGCTTAAACTTGAATTTGAAATAAGGTGTTTTGACCTCATCGTTAGTGGTAGAAATGAGCCCAACTTTGGCATTTATTCATTTAGATTACATATTTCATTTAGATTACATATTTCATTAAGTTTCATACAGATCATGTCCGTATTTTAAAAGCACGTTCATGTCAAAATTCGGATTTGTTTTACATGAAATCCTTGATGCAAGTAGTAGTGTGTCAATAAAGCCAATTGTGTTTTTGTTTTCACAATATTCTAACAATAATCTAAGATGGCCGGGAATATTACCTTGAGACTATAATGTTGATGACCACTGTGTTGACATCTATTTCAGTGGTGGATGTCAGTGTTCATCTAACTTAATGAAGGTGACAACTAAAACAAAATGGACTCTTATACAAACATTTTTTTAATTAAGTCACCATTCTACGTTTTAATTGGATGACAACGTAGTGTGTGTGTACATGTGTGTGAGCTGCAAAAAAAAAAAAAAGAAGCACTCGATACACAAAAAATGTGCAGAGCTGAAATAAATGTAAATAGTTGACCTAATGATCCTCGTTTGGTGCAGAGTAAAAAGTTTGTTTATTTGTAGAAAAAATAATTATAATCAATAACATGAAAAATCAACTTTTTTAACAGATTTGATCCAAGACCGCAGATCTTGCATACAGAAGGGTCCGATATTCTTTCAGATAGATCTTAAGCTAGACCCTTTGTTGGTGCTCGAAATGTTGGCGCTCTCATAATTGAGCTCGAAATGTTGGCGCTCTAATAATTGAGCTCGAAACGTTGGCGCTCTAATAATTGAGCTCGAAATGTTGGCGCTCTTATAATTGAGCTCGAAACGTTGGCGCTCTCACAATTGAGCTCGAAAGGTTGGCGCTCTCACAATTGAGCTCGAAAGGTTGGCGCTCTCACAATTGAGCTCGAAAGGTTGGCGCTCTCACAATTGAGCTCGAAAGGTTGGCGCTCTCACAATTGAGCTCGAAAGGTTGGCGCTCTCACAATTGAGCTCGAAAGGTTGGCGCTCTCACAATTGAGCTCGAAAGGTTGGCGCTCTCACAATTGAGCTCGAAAGGTTGGCGCTCTCACAATTGAGCTCGAAAGGTTGGCGCTCTCACAATTGAGCTCGAAAGGTTGGCGCTCTCACAATTGAGCTCGAAAGGTTGGCGCTCTCACAATTGAGCTCGAAAGGTTGGCGCTCTCATTTTTGAGATTAGACTTATGAATACTGCCACAAACCATGAAATTGTCTATTGGCTCAAATGCAAACAGATTGATCACGTTCACTTACGCACTGAAACTGTTGGCAAAGGTATGAACTCACACCCTCTCCTCTTACAATTATGAGTAAAATAATAATATGTGTCCAATTAATAGTATACAATAAATCATTTTACAATAGGTATTATGCTCCAGTATCAAATACCTCCAAAAGTGTTGATTTGACGTCAACAAACCAATCGAAATTATTTCTTATTTAAATTTGTTTTTTCTGGGGTTGTGGTAAGAGGGGGATGGGGCTGAGTGCAATCAAATAAATCTTTTGAAGGATCTTTTGTGTTCAGTGGAAAAACTTTATTTTAATGTCGGGGTGGGGGGGTGAAATTTGAGATTATTTGGGGTGAAGTGGGTAGACTGAAACTGGGGGGGGGGCTCCTTTTGAAAATTTCTGAGTTTTGGGTCACAACTCTTATCTATCATAAATCGTTCTGAGAGATGAACACGGGGGGGGGGGGAATGTTATAGAAGCGCATGATGCATTGCAGAAACGGTTCCCAATCTGTGGCCATATGGCTCCTCCAAAAAAGAACATAAATGTCCTAGTAGAACATATAAATAGTTTGGAAATTTAAGAAGCTGCAAACGTACCAGTGTGTAGATCCCGAAATATAATTGCATTTGGTTTATTTTTGTTTTATGGCATATCAATCCTTTTCGGGATATTTAATGCCGAATCCGGTCATTTTGATAAAAGTTTTGTTTCAAGTTCACAGTTCAAATATTTATTTATGGTGTTTGTTTGTTTGTTTGTTTGTTTTGTAGAGGAAAATTGTTTTTGTTTTTAGCTTTGCAGAAGATGATTGAGTTTTGCAAAGGGAAAGGAAAGAAAACAATAACATCAATGTTTGGTGTATTTTAAGTCAGGAAGTCGGTATCGTTACCAGTTATGCGCATAAATTTATTTATCCCCGGATTCAATTTCATGGATTACCCAAAACTGATTCTAGTTTGTGTACGTATGGTTTGTAGAGTCAATTGTTTTATAGACATATATATTTTAAATAGCCTATAAATAGCCTATATAAGTGTTAGATACGTCACATCCGGGGAGGTGCCACTCGGAGCACTTTTTTTTTGTCTTGACAGTTCAAAATCTACTTTGCAATCTAGTGGGAGATGACCTCTTCTCCCCTTTACAGTCTCTTTCTGGCTGAAGAGACGTTGCTCATCTTTCTTTACTCTATCGGTATTTTTATGACCGGTGCTCGACTAAGTTTCAATCTCCTGGTTCTGCCTTGTAATGCATTCACAGCAAGAACTCGTCTTGCTACCACAACCGCAAAGGACTTTACTTTCTTCTCACATGTGTCTAACATCAAATGAAATTTTGATGAACAATCTCTTTCTAAGAACTTCCCATCTGTGGAGTACATTACCACGGGACTGCTTCCCTGAAGATTACAACATGGTCATCTTCAAATGTCAACAACTACTTGTCAAAAATGATCTTTATAAATATTTTTTATTCCATTCATCATTTTAAATCCTCTCATAATATTCATCATCATTCACCTGACACTCTATCCATGTTCTTATCAGGCGGCTTTTACCCGTAATAAGTGGTGGCTCACTAGTTAAAAAATAAATAAATGAATGAATAATAAAAATATATATATATATAGATAGTACCCTAACAGATACCACCATTTCGTGTTATACACATTTGTTTATTTTTCTATCAGCCAAACCAATGATAAATTCAAAGAGTTCTCCTTATCTTTTTGGACACATGCAAACAGCTATTCCCCACATAAAAGCAACGTGATGAACACTATATATATATATATATATATATATATATTTTAATATTTTACCTATGTATGACGTCGTTTCGAGCTAATGGCTCTCATCAGAACAGGGTAATAACAATCTCCGATGGTCATAGGGCACGAACCCGGTTCACAGACACCTTGAATCTGTAAGCGTTCACCTAGTCCCATTAGCCCACGAAAGATTCACAAGATAACGAAGGAATTAGTGATATTTACACGTAAAGCAGCAAGTATAAATATCTAAACATTCGATAGTACTCAACGACAGTCGAAATATATATATATAGGCCAATAAAATTACAAATGAATATTATAAACTGTTTAAAAAAAATACTTATGCAAATTAGGCATATAAATAGCTGTGTTTGTATCTGTTTTCTACTATATATATATATATAAGTGGTGTACTAAAAGCGAACTTTTAGGAAAAGTAAAACCTATTGTGAAGAGTATACAGCTCAATATCCAGGATAGAGCAGGTAGATATACCTTGCTCTGAGCATTTGAATTGAATTATGATTTGGCTTTTACTTCTCTAATTCCTTTCCATTCTTCTTCATATATATAATTATATCAAAATACTATACTGCATTGATTTAAATAAGTGACCCATTTTGATGGTAATATAGGTGTGATAAATTTTAAAAAAACTTTTGCATTCATTTAGAAATATATAAATTTGTAAGTTTAAAAGCCAGAAACAATGCAGAAATACTACTATTATTATTTTTTCTAAATAAACATTTATTTATTTAAAAATAGTAAATTTTCGGCTGCAGACCAGCCATCATCAGACATAGAAACAATTTGAATTTTTTTTCTCTTCTTTTTGGGTGCTCTCGATATCATGGTGGATAGGGGGGAAAGTCCGTGATGTATTGGGATTTCAAAATGCTGGGAAAGAAATTCTTTGTCGACTTGAGTGAAGAATACGAAGAACACTAACGATATTTATTTGGTGCATGGAGTGAGTAAATGTGTCGTTACGTTATCATTTGGTCATGCACAGATTTGTGGAGGACCCGGATAACCTACCAAGCATGGACCTTCCTCGTTGGCAGTAGACAATGCTCAACCGCCTCAGGACATGTGTTGACCGTTTTGTCGCGATCATGAAAGAATGGGGACTCAGGGACTCGGCTGTCTGCGACTGTGGTCACTCTGAACAGACAGTAGACCACATCATCGAGTCATGCTTTAAACATCGACCACCCAACGGCGAAGCCGGCATAGCCAACAAAACATAAGCATGGCTTTTCTAAACCAAGCTGGTGATCTAACGAGATGCTATGAAGCAAACAAAAGATTTGGTCATGCACAAAGTGTTCGTTGAGGGAGATATCAAAGATCTTCCTAGTTACCAGCCTGAAAAAGGATCGCAAACGATATCCACATGAATGACTTCATGTGTTCAAAACTTTACACAAGATATTTACTTTTCGTATTAAAATATACAACTGATCATTAAAGAGAGAACATTATTATACGTGTAATTCCCACATGACGCTACATTTAAAATGATTTTTTTTAATTGTTTGAAGCCCGCATCTTCAATTATTATACTAAAGCTGAGTTAATCACTGTCTGTTTCGCTAAGGTTTTTTTTTTTTTTTTTTTTTTTTTTGCAAGATATTTTAATCACATAAAATACATGCTAATATATACCTCGGTTTGGGGATTGAGTTATGTTTGAAAAAATACTTCCACTTTAATGGTTCTAATTAGCCACAATCTACAAATAACTCACAAAGTGACTCATCTCATACTAAGTTTGTCTATCACTCTCACCCTCTCACTGTATGTTTTTTGACCCCCCCCTACATGGTATATATCACTTGCTTCCACTCTGTTTGTGAAAGGTAATACAGAAAGGAAAAAGATTGAAATAATCCATTGTAAACAAAAGGGAATCTCACGGAGTAGTAATATTATTTAACCCTTAGTTGGAGAGAGACTAATTTTGTCTTTATTTTTTTTATATTTAATTGGTTTTACAAACACTTTTCAAACAATCAAATCCGAGCTTAATAGGTGACCCAACGGTCAATTTCTTTTCAAGTAAACTATTAAAATTGGTTGGCTTAATAGTATGTGTGGTTGAATGGTTATGATGAATGGTTATAACTTGGTTGCTAATTCAGCTACTGTAATAAAACTGTTAAGGTTTTATTCATCTAACAAAAAAGAAGTTGAAACATACAATTTATACACCATTGAATTTGGTAAATAGGGGGAGGCAAGAATAAAAAATGGACATTTCCGTTACTCTCCCTGCAATTTAACTTTTAAAATATTTTGACTTGTTTATAAGATTCTGGCTTTTACAGGACAATATCTTTCCAGTGGGTGATGGGATATGTTTAAAGGTTTCATCCAATGCAATTATGTCTCTCACATTGTCCATTACCTTGTGGGGTGTATGTTGTAGTGACTGATAACAACTCTCTGGCACACAATAAAATCTAGAAGTTTTCAGCCTATGAAGCCCCCTCCCCACACCATATCTGTGGACATTAAGACTTGTAAAGTATAGTAATATACATTTGACATTGGAAATATTTTATACTGTCAGATCTTTTTCGTGTTCATTTCCTTGCAGAGGGAAAGCGAATGTGGGAAATATGAGAACTCATTAACAGTGAGTGGGTATGGTAGTTTCTTTCAAGTTGATGCTGAGTGGCCTTTATGAGTGGAGTTATTTTGTTATCTCTATAAAATAAGGGTTTTATTCTGGCAGACTTCTAGAAACTGAAGCAAACCACTTTTTCTAGAGTAAAAAAAAAAAAAAGTAGGATTTTAAGTGAAAGATCTTCGATACCCCAAGGTGTCATTGTTCACATATCGATTTGAGTTCAGGAAAGCCAAACAAAAAATCCCTTAGATTAAGGCATTGAAAGCAGTTGTTGACTCCAGGTTGATACATGAAAGCGTAACTGTAATAAGAGAATTCAACTCTCCATCATTGGATGTTATTGTTTTTGATTTCGCTTCAGTAAATGAAGTTGATCTTATTGTGTCTTTCAGAAAGATTATACCTCCAATTACATATGGCTTCTATTATTGCATAGACCTTCTTTTCCACGGTTGAATGTGTGCATTCATTGTGTTAAAGTTCTAGTTAAGAAAGCCGCAGGGTGAGCAGAGCTGACAGGTATTGGAAAGCATCGGTTTCTATAGTAACGTAAAGGAACTCTGTAATGAAAATCACCTAAATCACCTCAAATAAAGATTTTAGTGCGTGGTTTGCTAAAGGAATAAGAATTAACCAAAACCTGTTGTTGGCCATGATGGTACAGAGCTGGTTTTCGCTGGCCGTGGTGGTACAGAGCTGGTTTTCGCTGGCCGTGGTGGTACAGAGCTGGTTTTCGCTGGCCGTGGTGGTACAGAGCTGGTTTTCGCTGGCCGTGGTGGTACAGAGCTGGTTTTCGCTGGCCGTGGTGGTACAGAGCTGGTTTTCGCTGGCCGTGGTGGTACAGAGCTGGTTTTCGCTGGCTGTGGTGGTACAAAGTTGGTTTTCATCAAGAAAAATTTGGAATAAAATTTAAATTTATATTAAAAATACAATGTTATTTCACAAGAAATACAATTTAAGATAAATCTATTCTATCCAAAATTTGGGCAAAACAAAGCGAAATGGTTGAGATGATCTAATTTCTATGTATAAAGTTGTAATTCCTGTTTGTCTGTTTGTTCACAAACTCCTATAACCGTTTTATATTCTGAAACTCCATTATATTTGCAGAATATTTGTACATTTCATTTTGATTCAAAGGAGGTACAACATTATTGTGAGGTATGCGTATGCGCTTAACATCCACAAAACGGAAATACGTTTTACTTTATTTTATAACTTGAAGATTATAAAATTTATAAGAATAGGAATATTAATAAAGTTCTCAGAGCTTTGAACAGGAGTACATAGGAGTCCTCGTTGATTCTCAAGATACACTGTGTGTGTCTAAAAGGTGTTAAAGACTATAAATTTACCAATACTGAATACATCCTTCGGACCACCCTCAAAAAGTGAATATTAACAAAAGAAAATTAAATTTAAAAAGATAATATAATGTTATGAGCTGGTCACAAAAGAACATAGATTTCCGCATTCAATCCTGAGCAATGGTGGCTCCTTAATGGATGAGTGATTGGGTTAGATGTAGAACATTTGAGGTAGCGGGGAATATTTGAGGGGAAAAAGATAAAGATCTGGTCCGAGATAGTTTAGTTTTTAAGTTAATTTCTAAAAGCTGTCCAACACATGTCAGCATTTAAAACAAATGTTAAACTGGTGATTATTGCTAAAGCACGCAGATTGAGTGGACGTATCTCACAAATGAATCTATTCTTGTTTTCTTTTCTATAAACTAAAAAAAACAACAAAAAAAACTATCTCACTAGACATTTCTCATGTATTTTCTTTAGCAAGATAATAATAAAACTACTTTTAGAATTGTAATCTTTTTTTTTCTTTTTTTTCTTGAACTGCAGAGACTGAAATTCTCAGAAAATGTGAACAGGTTTTCTTCAGTTCTCAGGAAATATATTTATGATCATCAGACATTTAATTTGGCGGCAAAATATGACAGTAAAAATTGTCAAATAAAATCGCAGTTTCTCCTCTTGGTGTTTAAACTATAAAACAATATAAATATTTTCACTGCTTTTTCTTTGCACAATTGTCCTTGACATTGCCATTTATTGTTTTTACTACTACTATTCAGCAGATATACTCTCCAGCCTTCTTAAGGTGTATTGTTTTTCTCCGTATTTACTCGTGTTGCTTTTTTGTGTATTGTGTAATCTGATCTTTTCGACATACTTAAATCTGATGAATTAATGGTAAAATAACCCTAACCCAATCCATCGCAAACATTAGCCTACAAAATACTCAACATTGAATATGATAAAACCTAATACATCTTAACACCCGGAAAGGGGGGGGGGCATATCGGAGGAAAACTAGTAGTTGTGTAGTGGAGTTGATATGAACAGTGAATTGCTCATTGCCGGCGGGGTTAATGGTCGCCTACACCAGTCGCAGAGACACTGACTTGTGTGCTCTATCGGTGGCAGAAGGGTGAAAAAAGCTGACTTTCTCTCTTAGAACAGTTCTCTCTGAAAATTTCAATTTTGCCGTGAAGGCTAAGATTTCAAGCAATTCATGATGGGGTAGGAGCGTTAGATGACTTTCTTTTTTTTCATCAAAGAATAATTAATTACTGTCTCCTTTCCCCACATGCACACTGAGTGTCTGTCTCTTAATTTTGACTTAGTTAAAATTCATTGGTGTTTAGTGTGGGCAACGTGAAGGGGGCTTACCTGCGAAACGTCCTCGTGTTTGTCTGTCCTGTGCGCTGCGGATGAAGGAAAAGAATTCAACATGGCGTCCGTGAACCTTTATTACGTACAGTTCATGCAGAGTCTCGCGAAGTCACATTGCACGCATGCAAATTAGGTGTGCCTCAGCCTAATAAAAGCGGGTCTCTTACCGTCTTCAGAGAAGGAATTGGGTCCCCCGAAGTACCTGATCCCGTTAATGGCGGTTATGCAACAGAATAAGCAGAAGGTGAGGCCGGTGCTCGACTATCGGGAATTGAATGAGCACGTGGACCCTTTTACAGCTCGCGCGAACGTATGCACTGAAAAGTTGAGGGAATGGCGGCAAGCGGGATCTAATGTATCTGTACTGGATCTTCGCAAAGCATACCTTCAAGTGCGTGTACATAGATCATTCAGAAAAATACATAGATGGGACGCCCTCCACCCACCGACGCACTCACTGGTTAGTAAATTAATTTCAGCTTCTTTTGCCATTGATTACTGATCTTAAGACTGTCCATTTTTGTTTAAAGTTTTTATCGCAGCTATTTATGAAAGTGTGTGTAAGGTTCCTCTTTGATTTTTTTTTTTTTTTTTTTTTTTTTTAAATTTTAAAAAAAAATTTTATCATGGGTCTGAAAAGACATACAAGAATATGCGGAATAATCTATTATATAAAAGAAAGTCGACATAATCACATTGGCACACGGGTTCCCATTAGATCACCGAAGTTAAGAAACGTTGGGCCTGGTCAGTACTAAATGGGTGACCATTTGGGAATACCAGGTGCTGTATGTGCTCTCCGCTTATCCCGGCAGTGTTTCCAGTCATCCTGGATTTCTCTTTGCCACTGGAATCGCGCAGTGCTGACTCAGGAAAGGTGTGGTTGGTATTACGCAACCCTTGCTTCACTAATAGATGCGCAAGCACCCTCACAGGGGTATCCATCGTCTTTTTGTGAGGTTCGACTCAAGCGTTCGGCTGTCCTACGCAAACGCCCGAGAGTTGACGAGCCGATTTGTACCGGACGACAATTTTGATACAGTGCTGCGTCCTATGATAATAATGTTTTGCTTGTTTTGTTTTTTTTGGTTGTTAGGGTTAGGGTTAAAAATATTTATTTGATAACAGTAATTTCGCTCTGTTTTGCTTGTTTTATTTGTTTTGTTCTTTAAGAAATTTCTTGCAACTATAACTAAAAATTATAGGACGCAGCAACATATCAAAAAAAAAAAAAAAATTTATTTGATAACAGTAACTTCGCTATGTTTTGCTTGTTTTGTTTTTGTTTCTTTTAGAAAATTTCTTGAAAATATAACTTACAATCACAGGATGCAGCACCGTATCAAAATTGTCGTCTGGTACCATTCGGCTCGTCAACACTCGGGCGTTTGCGTAAGACAGTCGAACGCTTCAAAGTTGAACCTCACGAAAACTGGTTCAGGATCGATATCAGTACCGTCTTGAGACTGAACAGAGGCTATGAAAAGAAAGCCATATTTTTGTCTGTTCAGCTAAAACTCTGAAACTACCAAAGATACTAAAATACCTTACTTATTCTAATTCAGTATCACCCCGAGTTGGTCATGGTAAATAAAATGCTCTACTCTATAAAATGCTCTTCGCTTGGAGTCACCAAAGACCAAATTAAAAGGTCAGAAAAAAAAAAATTTCATTTTTACTGCTAAATATTCGAAATAGAAACTGAAACTAGGTCAAATAGTCGACTTTCTTTTACTATTATATTGAACCAGTTGCCCAAGTTTGCGTGAGAGGACACAGTTGGTTTTCAAAAAGTAACGTGACTGAAGCTGTGACAGGTTTTAACTCTTCTATTTTGGGGGCCAGGAACCCAAGCAATGCCGGATAGTTCTGCTAGTAACTTAACAAATGTCAGATTTTATTTCCAATCATATCTGATCTTGTCTGACCAAAAGGGTACGTGAAGTTTTGATTAATCACCTGACTGGTGATACCAGATCAGGCTGCCCTGTGGCTCCCTGAGACGAAATTCACCTACATTGATGTTTTTTTTTTTTTTTTTTTTTTTTTTTTTTTTGTAAAACTTAATTATGTTCTACAAAACCAAAAACAAAAACAACAGCCCCTCTCCCTTTCTCCCTCCCCTTTTTTATTTTATTTTTAGAACTTGAAGCATAAATCTTTTACTATAATGACCAGATTCGGCATTAAATAACCCAAAAAGGGTTGATATGCCGTAAAACAAAACTACCAAACCAAAAACGATGATTAAACATTTGAAGATATAAAGAACTTGAAGCATAAAAACTTTTACTATAATGACCAGATTCGGCATTAAATAACCCAAAAAGGGTTGATATGCCGTAAAACAAAACTACCAAACCAAAAACGATGATTAAACATTTGAAGATATAAAGAACTTGAAGCATAAAAACTTTTACTATAATGACCAGATTCGGCATTAAATAACCCAAAAAGGGTTGATATGCCGTAAAACAAAACTACCAAACCATACCTTAATCACCTGATGTGAAGTTGTTGGGTAGATAAAATGATTTTGTTTTTATTAGATGTAAAAACAATTAAGCTAATGAGTCACTTTTTTAACTTTTGGTTTGTTGTTGATGGCTAACTCATTTCTGTTGGAAAAATTGCAGGGAGATTATAACATTATAATGAAGATTGTGTGTGCGTAACATAAACTGGATATTATTTAAAAGGAATGTTGTGTTGAATAAAACAGGTCATTATATTTAACTAAACGGATGCATAAATATAATGACTAGTGCTTTTTATCAACGTGTTCCTTTTTTAAATAATATGAAATTTTGGTTATAAACATACACACTGACACAAAGTCTCTATTATAATAAGAAACTTGTTTTAATAGGATCCATATAAGGAGGGTGTCATGATGCCCTTACTCCTTATCAAAAGTTATTAACCAGAGTTATAGAGGGTCTGTTTTAAAAATACCATGTACCACGTCTACTTTAATAGAATTTTTGCATGGGAATTTTGGTTCAAATTTTTGTTAAAATAGAAATTTTCCTGGTAAATTACTAAAATGTATGGTTTCCAAAAAATATCTGAGAAAATGACGTAAGATTTTTTTTTTTTTTTTTTTTTAATTTGATTTTTTATTAAAAAAATTTTTTAATGTTTATAAAATTATTATTCAAATAAAATGTTGTGATCAGTGTGTTTCAGCAGTGTTCCGTCAAGTATATATAATGTATTAGAAAATATTTATATGTAAAATTGAATAAAAAACTTTTAATATAGTCGGGATGAATGAAAAAACGTCCGTGTGTGTATGTACCTTCATATATAGTGTGTCTGACTATGTTGAAAAGAATTCAATAAAGTGCTTGATCGCTTAAATACAAATTATTTATTAAAAATAATATGTACCACATACAGTTTTAGATAAACACTTTTTTTTTTATATATATATATATATGATAGAAGAAATAAGAGTGATAAACATGTACGAATGTCCAAATTTATTTCGATTGTTCAATGCAAGGTGTATTCTGTAATAGACTAGTGTTTATTATTCTTTCCTTAAGCCAAGGCTTTTCAAAGATCGAAATCTTATCAGAGGAGAAATACAGATAGATAAGTTGGCTGTGGAAAAGCTAAAGTTCAAACATTTCAAAAATATTATTAAAAATACACCTTGCATTGAACAATCGAAATTTGAAATAAATTTGAACATTCGTACATGTTTATCATTCTTATTTCTTCTATCTTTATAATTGCTCTATCTCGTATATTGAGCTTAACCTTTTCACTATAGGTTCTATCTACTAAAAGTTTACTTTTGGTTTATATTTGATTATATATATATATATATATATATATAATATATATATATATATATATATATATATATATATAAATAAGCAATGAAAATATATATGGCAATCAAGCTACACAGAGGCTCCCGTGTTTCATCCCCGATGGGGAATAGTCAGGCTAAATGCTTACTGCTTACTACCTAGCTCTACTTACGTATCGAGCACTGTTGAAGTAAATACTGAAAACTGATACATAAAAAATGATATCCCCTTATAATATTTTATGTGGATACATGAAGTACTAATATATATATATATATATATATATATGATAATTGTTGTCAAATTTACTGTCATTGTATCACATCTTTATTTTTGCTTTTCATTTTCCTTGTGTCTTATACTGAGTTTAGACATTTTGTGAATGTTATTATTTTGTTTGGTGCTTAGTTTAAAGACCAGATGCTTTTCCTGACGCCAACACACCAATTAACAGTGGTACTGTGGCAAGGACACATTGGCATTGTAAGGCAGCAGACACAGAGCGTGCTCCCACCCTCGTATAGGTGAATACCATCATACACACGAGGGATGTTTTTGTGGATGGTATTAGTCTGGAACTCTTCCTTGTGACCTGCTCCTCTTGGGTGACCCTACTAGGCGTGAATGACTCCAGACGGTAAAGCACACGAGTGGAAAGGATTTGCTCATTATTTTCCAGGAAATGATTACTTATTGTAAGTTTTTCCTGTTTCAACTGTAAAGGAAATCCTCTTTTTGGCCACATTTTGCAATTGACAGAAAAACACTTGATAACAGTTATCGGATCTGCTGATAAAAACGATGATTGCTTTGAAACTTGATTATATCAATGTCAATTATCTCACAATAATAATGCTAACGACAACGATAATAAATTACTAAAAAGCAGAAAATAGGGTGATATTCAAATATATTCATTTTAATGACCTCCGCTTTATCACGGACACGCAGGTGAGAAAATGCAGCTGTTAAAACTGACGTAGTGATGTCGGACAAAAGGGAAAGAGAGAGAGTAGCAATCCCTAGTTGAAGTCAGCGTCCATAATGATGCTGGCCTAAATGGAGCTAAGAGAGAGAAGAGTACTAAATACTAACTGGAGAGTAGAAAGTGACTAACTTGGGTTTACTTTCGTCAGCCTCCTAACTCTCGCTTCTCTGATTTTGTCCTTTAGTCCTCACATTCCATGAGCGATGTTTATCGTTGGCTAGTTTTTCACGTTGAAGTGGTATTTTTAGCTCCTTACATCAAATGGTTTCATGTCGTGTCTGGAGCGATTTCCATTAAAAAAAAAAAAATGGAACTTCAGGAAGATTTAAATCATTTCAGTAATCATAGGAGCCACTGGACTCATGAAAATAGCTTTAAAAAAACTACTTCTGGAATATACCCGGTGAAGTAAGTGCAAGAGAAATCCAAACGATTGCATTTAAAAAGGACGGTTAGAATCCTAAAAAGATCTCTTGGTTGGAGTCTCTGAAATAGCAGATGACTGTCTGCTATCTAGCAAGGTGACGGTGGATAACGACGAAGGAGCCTTTTGGCTCGGAGCAAAGTGTAGTATCATAACAGATGCTACACTTCATCTTTTTTGTCCTCGTTCAGTGAAAGAAATCCTTCTCGACTGAGGCAAGTTTCATTTTTGTCCCAATTCTAAGTTCCCTTCTTTGGAGAGCTGTTTTTTTTTTCTCATATTACAAAACTATCTTGTGTCAAACTCTGCCCTCGTGGGGAGGCAAGGAAATAATAGCAGTCGTGCTATAAATAACCAATCCGTTAAAACATCAGAGGATAAAATACAACAGTAAATACCGGGGGGGGGGTCGCAGCGAATAAAACCGCGTAATGGAACGGATACGTATTGCTCTGGTGATAACGAACACCCACGTTGGTCGAAGTTTTGTCGGTGCTGGAAAGAGTGACAGTGGCTATTCCAAAAATCCGGAACAGATGGAGACTGGCATCCAGTCAACTAACAGAACAAGCGAAATTATTATTATAGATGGTTTTGTCTTTTGTTTTTGTTTTGTTTTTTCACTACAGCTGCAAAAGTTTAGGATTATTTAGAATTGTTTCCTGAAATGAAATCTTTTTTTGCAAGAAAATTTTTTGTGTTTTCCCCATTCTCTGCAAATGCACCCACAATTGTCTTGTTATTCAACTTCGGCAGCAGCAGGAGGTTTATTAGAATAATCTCTTAAAGAATGATAGAATTATCTAAAGAATTTTGGTTTATTTTTGTTCGCTTGAATGACTAAATAGTTCAGATTACATTCAACTCCAAGAATTAGCTCTAAAATGCTTCGAGCTGGGAGGGGGGGGGGGCTTTTTGTTTTATGGCTTTCAAAGTTGAAACTTTTGTCAATACTATTTTTTCTCAAAATAAATTAATTAAAATTCGATAGCAGACGATCAGATAGCAATACTTTGATTCCAGGTCAAGAACAGATACGACACTGATCCTCCTAAACAGAATCTCTGATCTAAATTTAAATAACTGCAACATTTTAATCTATGTGCCATAGGGAAACAAATTTTTTTTAATTTATTCCTTCTAGTAAATACGTTGTCCTGGTTGGAATTATTTTTCAAATGACTCCATCTTAACAAAAACAAATTATTTATTAGGGGGAGAAAAAAAATTAATTAGCTGTTCTATTTACTTTATTTTGCTTTTCTTTATTCCTTCCAGTAAATACTTTGTCCTGGTTGGAATGGTTTTCAAATTGCCCCCACCTTACAAAAACTGATATTATTTATTCGTCCATGCAAAATTACTTCCTTTTCATTAAAAAAAAAACAACAAAGAAACTAATATTTTGGGGAAAAAAAAACAAGAAAAAAACGGATAAAAGAATATAGTTTCATCCCTTTTTTTAAGGTGGTGGTGGCTATTTGAAAATATGTCCTATGTGGAAAAAGTATTTTCTGGAAGGAATTACATAAAATAAAATTTTATTCTCAACATGCAACGATCCACAAGAAAAACTGATGAACCAGAATGAAATATTAATTTTGTAGGAAGAAAGCTATTGATGACAAAATTTGAGTAATAAACCAACTTTTATTTTAGGCAAGAACGAATATTAAAATATGTACATTCAATACGCATGTTTTAATGATGAAAAGGGCATTTCAAATGTAAGCGTGGCGGACAATTCAACCAACCGTCAGTCTTTTTTAAAGACGTTTTGATGTTTCTAAAATGAAGTGCATTCGTTCAATCTGAAAATGCTATTTCAAACACAAACTTTCATTTGTGTTTTCATATTTTTTTTTTTTATTACTTTTGTTCATCCCAAACAAGGTTTATTGCCAGTGAAGCGTAAGGGGACTACTTTGATAGCTTTGTAGCAAGATGTTTGTTAACATTACATTTGGAAATTTCTGCATGTTGGCTGGTACGGGGTCGGGGAAATGGAGCAGGGAAGGGAATTCCAAAAGCAAGCGGTCCGAGGAAGGAAGCTATTAGAGTACAAAGTCGTCCCGCATCTCGGAGACTCTACAGAGCAAGGATGTAATTTTGCTGGGAGGAGGGGGGGGGGGGGGGGTACCAGTGCTGTAAGTTGATACCGTGTAGTAGAGAAGTAAACCAGAATAGAAAGAGGTTCTGGCCTTCGGGCTACGTGTGGTGTCTGTTCTGTCAGTGAAGGAGGAATCCTTCTCGAATGGGGCAATTTTTATTTTTGTTCCATCAAGAATTCCTCCTTTTGGGGAGCTCGATATGTCTCACATTAAAAAAATCTTTGTTTCTAACTTTGCTCTCATGGGGAGGCAAGCGAATTCCGTGTTGGTTGCATCTGGATCCATAAATAGCCTTGGATACTGTTAACTATTTTCATCCAGAGTTATGTTTCTTCAAGAATAATTGGTTGTTTATCACATATCCAAAGCCTTTGACAAGGTTTGGCACAAAGGGCTTCTCGTAAAAATTCACTCCTATGGTATTACTGCACAAATATTTAATATAATTAGATCCTTCCTAACCAAAAGATCCAGGTTGTCCTCGATGGCCATTTATCTAAGCAACATGACATAAATGCTGGTGTATCCCAGGGATCCATCCTTGGGCCTTTACTGTTCCTAATTTTTATAAATGACCTCCCTGATGACATTGAGTCTGAGATAAGTATATTTGCTGACGATACCATACTCTACTCTCGTCATATGGGCAAAACAGACATGCACATATCCGAGGCAATGGCTGAATCCTAAGAAAATGACCTTCAGACTGTACTGGAATGGGGTCATAAATGGATGGTAACTGCAAAGACAAAGCTCCTTTCCTTCAATAACTACAAGAAACCTCTTTTAACCACCGATTGTCATGGTAAATAACACCCTATCTGAGAGTTCAACTCCTCAGCCTAACATTCACAGGTAACATGGATTGGAACAAATACAAGGCTGCTGCAAAGAAGGTGGGCTCCCTCTACTGTGCTAGTAAACTTCTCACACCTGACAGTATCCTATATCTCTACAAAGCCACCATTCACTCATGCATGGAATATTATTGCCACATCTGGGCTGGTGCATCATCCACTAGTCTCTCTGTCTTAGACAAGGTCCAAAAAAGAGTTGTCAACTTAGGTCCCTCACTATCTATCAAGCTCCAGCCCCTGTCCCATCGCCGCAGTGTTGCATCCTTGTGCTTGTTTTACAAATACTTCAATGGATTGTGCTCCAATGAACTTGCTCCTCCAGTTCCCCTTCGACGTAAATACACTCGACCAACCCAATAATCAGCTAAATCCTATCCATTCACTGTGGAGGCTCCCAGATGCCGGAGAGCCTTCTACTCCAATAGCTTTCTTTCCTCGTGCGGCCGGCCCCTGGAACTCCCTCCCTGCTTCCAATTTCCCCGACTGTACCGACATGCAGAAATTTAAAACTAATGTAAACAGACATCTTGCTGCACAGCTACCAACTTAGGATGACCCCCAAAACTTACACCCTAATTTTCAGTAGCCCCTTACGTCTACAGTAACGGCCTGCCTTGTTCGGGATGAACTATGGGGTGGCACTGTTACTGACTACTTCATTGTCTTGGAGACACTCACTAATTTGCATAGGAATGGTAATACATCATCAGTTAATCTACGATGGGAATTGCAGATTCAATTGAAGAGTGGAAGGCTAATGAAAATTATAAGCAAGATTGAGTTTGGGACTCGTAAGGTTCATGTTGGAGTAGTCCACATGAACCCGTGGAAAAAGGAGTTAACAATCGTGTTTTGAGTGACGATCTTCTAGAGGTTACTAATTATGTAATATCTCGTCAGCCTCTGTAGACACTGAAGATGACATGTTATGTCGAAATATGATTAAAATAGAAATAAATAAATGTCTCATTTTATTTTTTTTTTTAAATTCTCATCACATAATCTGTTTTTTTTTTTTTCAATCTGATTTCGTGTGTGTGTGTGTGTGTGTGTGTTCTAGTTAGTGTCTGAGTTAGTTAGTGTGTGAGTTATAATAATCCTATTTGCATCAGGGTGGTCTTATGGAATTTCCGTATATTTCGGGGAAAATTTCCATGATGTGACCCATGACTACAGAACCCCTTTAAAACTTCAAATACATGTACCAGATAAACCATATGTATAAGATAGTCTTTTCTTTTCTTCTTTTTCTTTTTAAATAGTCTTTCTCCTTTACTGTCCTGCTCTATCTGCAGCAACATTTAAATGAGATCTGTTTAATATGAAGAGATCCAGCTCGCCCCAAAAGAGGGCACTTGGGATAAGTGCAAAATTGCCATGATTGGACCTGTTGGCATTTCCCGATAGAGGCATCACGCACACAATAATAAGCCAATCGGTCCTCTCGAAAGATGGACACCTAGGATTGAATGGAACCATATTTCACTCGTACATAAACCGGAAGGCTACTGTGTGTAATGTGTGTATACATCTGTTTATTTTTGGTAGACAGATGTTGCAAGGTCAAAATAAAATTATAACATTTGTTGAAACTCTTTTCATCGACCTCTTTGAAAATATATCTGCACTGATATCACCTAGATGATACAATTTTGTAGTTCCATGTTTTTTTTTGTTTTTTGTTTTTTTTAAAATATTTCATTGCTAAAATACAAACAAATAAATTTTCCACACAATAAATGTTTTTAAAAAACTTTTTCTATGTTTTATGAATATGACTGCTTGGTAAGAATAACAAACGTGGAAAAAAATTTTAAGCGTAAAAGTAAGAATAGTATCAAAATTTGCCCCAAACTTTCGGGTTATTACTCCCGGGCAAGACTGGGTTTCTTTGTTCATGTTTAAATAATTCTTTATTTTTTATTTTTTGTAGATGTTGGGGTAAATTCTCAGCCCGAATTGAAGATTGATGGTTCTGGCCTTTTCAACACCGCTGTGAATTTTACATGTGTCATTAAAAATGGATTTTTTGCAACATTTAGGAAAGAAGAAAAAATAATTGCAATAATCCCACAAGATAGTGGATACAATATAACAATCTATCCTGACTATGTAAACCGGATCACCACTTCACGTGCAGCAGTACCCCAGGACAATTCATATACCTACACAGTTTACTTAGATAAACTAAAGTGTTCTGATGAGGGCAATTATAGTTGCGAAACTACAGCTGGAGTTGGCACGGAAAAAGTTAATTTACCTTTTCATGTCAAAAGTAAGCATCTTTCTTTCACTCAATAAACTCTTTGATGCTTTTCCAGACTTTCTCTGTCCTACCTATCACTTTTTACCAGACTTTCTCTGTCCTACCTATCACTTTTTACCAGACTTTCTCTGTCCTACCTATCACTTTTTACCAGACTTTCTCTGTCCTACCTATCCCTTTTTACCAGACTTTCTCTGTCCTACCTCTCCCTTTTTACCAGACTTTCTCTGTCCTACCTCTCCCTTTTTACCAGACTTTCTCTGTCCTACCTCTCCCTTTTTACCAGACTTTCTCTGTCCTACCTCTCCCTTTTTACCAGACTTTCTCTGTCCTACCTCTCCCTTTTTACCAGACTTTCTCTGTCCTACCTCTCCCTTTTTACCAGACTTTCTCTGTCCTACCTCTCCCTTTTTACCAGACTTTCTCTGTCCTACCTCTCCCTTTTTACCAGACTTTCTCTGTCCTACCTCTCCCTTTTTACCAGACTTTCTCTGTCCTACCTCTCCCTTTTTACCAGACTTTCTCTGTCCTACCTCTCCCTTTTTACCAGACTTTCTCTGTCCTACCTCTCCCTTTTTACCAGACTTTCTGTCTTTCTCCCTCTCCCTTTTTACCACACTTTCTGTCTTTCTCCCTCTCCCTTTTTACCACACTTTCTGTCTTTCTCCCTCTCCCTTTTTACCACACTTTCTGTCTTTCTCCCTCTCCCTTTTTACCACACTTTCTGTCTTTCTCCCTCTCCCTTTTTACCACACTTTCTGTCTTTCTCCCTCTCCCTTTTTACCACACTTTCTGTCTTTCTCCCTCTCCCTTTTTACCACACTTTCTGTCTTTCTCCCTCTCCCTTTTTACCACACTTTCTGTCTTTCTCCCTCTCCCTTTTTACCACACTTTCTGTCTTTCTCCCTCTCCCTTTTTACTACACTTTCTGTCTTTCTCCCTCTCCCTTTTTACCACACTTTCTGTCTTTCTCCCTCTCCCTCTCCCTTTTTACCACACTTTCTGTCTTTCTCCCTCTCCCTTTTTACCACACTTTTTCTGTCCTCTCTTTTCCATTTTTACCACACTTTCTCTGTCCTACCCCTCCCTTTTTACCACACTTTCTCTGTCCTACCCCTTCTTTTTTATCTTGAAGTTCATTTTGCTCTCATACCATTAATTTTTAATATACACTTACTTTATAGTTGGTGTAAGTTAAACCCTTCTTTTAGAATGTCAAACATCCATGCAGCTACCTCTTTATTTTAGCAACTTGGATTTAGGCGCAGCCTACGAAAATCTTGTGACCGGTCTAATCTTTAATAAAGGGCATAAAATTAAAGATTTATTTTTATTTTTTTTAATAGTGCCAGGTAGCTCTGCTAATCTTTAATTAAGGATTTATGTTACAATGTCTATAACGTAAATATTCATTTTTCGATGAGAGTATAATAGTGAAGTTAATACCATCTCTTCCCCTGTTCGTTCGTTAAAAAACTCTTTGATGTGGTTTTCAAGATGGGCCACAAACATTTCTAATCTCTTTAGCTTCAGTGTAATTATTGTGCGACTGGAAATAATAATCCCATCAATTGTCGGACATTTGGTAGTGTTGAGAGTATGAATTCCTTACACATTTGCTGACTCAGGTGGTTCAGTCATGTACAGCGTGCCACTTCTTGCATCAACTTTGTAGCACGTTTAAATATCCCCGGCACGAGGGAGCATTGTAGATCGAAGTAGGTGTGGTTCGAATGCGTAAAAAGCAATATAACTGCATGCAATTTGGTTGATGTAAACTCTTTGGACTGCATGGATAGCAGGCGTGAGACATTCAGAGCACCTCAGTACCAAAAAATGGAGGAGGAAAAATCTGCAACAAACAATGCAACCTTTATTCAAAGTTCTACCTAAACTTTTAATGTAGGAGTACCTGTTAAACTTATCCTTCTTCCTCCCCCTTTTTCGAAGAACTCTCCTTCCCCTTTCATCATCAAACCAACAATCCATCACTCTTATCATTGAGTGGCTTTTGGCTTTGATAAGTGATGACTTTAAAAAAAAAAAAATTAAAAAAAGCTTCATGGCTCCCTTCAGCATCTGATCAAACCAAAATTTTTGCAAAGAACTTTGCATTAATTCCACCCTTTGTGATCAAGGCCACCTATCCCCAGAATTCCCTCTTTATGACCAAAAGAACTCTAAACGAAATCCAAATAACTGTCCGGGATGTCACCAAACTTATCAAGAACCTCGATACCAACAAGGCAACTGTTTCCAACAACATTTCGGTGATAGTACTCAAGGAACTGCAACCCGAAATAGCTCTTCCCCTTACTAAGCTGTTCACTCGTTACTTAAAGGAGACCTTGGAAGACTTCATATGTCTGCCCAGTATTAAAACAAAACTGGAGATTTTTCCTCTGCATCTCAGTACAGAAAGATCAGTCTCTTGTGCGGCATGAGTAAGTTGCTTGAATCTAATAAATTAAGACGTTGTCAAAAACAATTTTAGTGACAAGCAATATGGATTTCGTCCTGCAATATTTACAGCTCACTGTGATATCGCACAGGATTAATGAATCTATCGACTGTGGCTTAATTTCTAGGGTGATAGCTCTTGATATATCAAAGGTATTTGATTGGGTTTGCCACAAAGGTTATCGCTACAAGCTTTTTTTAGCTATGGAATATCTGGAAATGCCCTTTAAACCATGATCCTGGGTATGACCTTAAAAGACATCCAGTGGTGAGGCCCTCATGTGGGAAATGTGGAGTTTCCATTGTTCCCAGGTCCACTCTGGCCCGGAGTGGTAGTACCTGTAAGGACAACATCTATGTGTCAAAGAGAACCTAATGGCGCTACCGAATCAGGTTGTCTGAAGTTATTGACTTCCTGACTCAAAATGCCCCAAACATTGATGTTTTATTGTTTTTTTTTTCCTTTGCAAAACTCAATGTTCTGCAAAATCAAAAAAAAACAACAATTTCCCTCCCTCCCCTCTTCTCCCTTTCTCCCCCTCCCTTTCACTCAACTAAACACCATGAATAAATACTTAAACATATAAAGAACTTGAAGCATAAAAACCTTCATGAAAATGACCTGATTCAGCATTAAATGACCTGGGTTGATATGCCGTGAAACAAAAACAACCAAACCAAAAACCATAATTTGAAGATATAAAGAACTTGAAGCATAAAAACCTTCACTAAAATGACTATATTCGGCATTAAATAACCCGAAAAGGGTTGATATGCCATAAAACCAACCAACCTTTAGACCTTTCTCTCCGATAGGTCTATAAAAGTAGTTGTTCATGGTTACAAGTCTGAATCCCATAGCAGCAATGCTGGCGTGCCGCGAGTATCCATTATGAGCCGAACCCTCTTCATAAATGATCTTCCAAATAATATTCTGAGATCATTCGTTGACATCCATGCAGGTGACACAACTGTCTATGGCAGCACTTTGAAGAACATTGATGATCAAGATCTGTCTGAAACTCTCTTCTGACTTGGAGCACGTGGTGCAATGGGGGTAAAAAAAAGAGGATTGTTACTTTTAACGCTTCTAAAATCAAGCTTCTCTCTTTTCCCACCAATGCTCGGATCCTCACTTTGCCCGAATTGAAATGAATGGCTCTCTTCAAGGAATCATCCTTCTTTGATAAGCTTTTTGGACTGACTTTCACCCCAGACCTAAAATGGAAGACTTACATAAATCTGGTGCTATGGTTGCTGGAAAAATGGTTGGATCATTCCACCGCTCCAGAAAGTACCTAACTCCTGACACATTGCTCTACCTGTATAAGAGCCAAATACGTCCTAAGATAGAGTACTACTGTCATAACTGGGAGAGTGCTGCTCAGAGCACTCTTCTTACCTTAACATAGTACAAAATCGACTGCATAATCTTGTAGGAGATCATCTCTTCTCTTTCACACAGAAGAGATATTGCTAGTCTCTCTATTGTTCGGTTCATGGCAGAATCTGTCTAGCTTCAACCACTGCAAAGAACTTTCCCCTCTCTCTCTATACCAAAAACCAAACGAAACTTCCATGAACAAAGTTTCTTTCGTAGACATCCCATCTGTGGAGCAAGATACCACAAGTCTGCTTTCAAACATGGTAGTCTTCAAGTCTAATGTAAACAAATATTTGTTAAGCCGTCCTCTTGGATAATCAATTCCTCTTAAATAATCTTCTTCCCATTATTTCCAATCCTCTACTGGTGGTGATCAATCCTGTACACAAACTGACAAACATAATGACAAACATAATGACAAACATAATGACAAACCAACAAATTTAACCAAAATCATAACCCCCTTTGCAAAGGTAATAATAAATCAAATAATTCTAAAGAAAAATTCTAAAAATCCGACAAGATAGTTTTATATGTTTAATTATTAAATAAAAAAAAAAATAACAATGAAAGAAAACAGATATAGTGCATCATTTTCGGACACTACTCACTCGGATCTTCAGGATAGCAGATGATCAGTGATAGCCGAATGGAAAATCTTATGGTCGGCAAGGTGATCCATATAAGTTGAAGTGAGAAAGTAGAAATTTTAAAGATGTAAAAAAAAATTACTTAATCGTAGAAGTGAAATAGCCTAGAACTGTAATCACGGAACAAAGTTTACTTTAGGATAATTAATTTTTTTTAAAAAGCTATAGAAACCAAAAAAAGGTATAGAAAATTCAAAAGCCTCTATAATGCTCGTTTGCATACGTGAACTCTCATTGCATCAATCAGTTGGACACTACATCTTATTCGTCTCCATTGTCTTACACCTCTTGCACACAGACTGGTAATTATCTCTCGACCTGTAATTCCTTGACACTTGTGTACCACAAAAATGAGTTGCTCCCAATTCCCTTTCCACGAACTAAGCAGAGGAACTTTCCTCTTTTGGGGGCTTTCCAACACTACAACCAATTTTGTAACATTCATTCTCAGACCTTCTGGACAGTATAGGGAGATGTGTGTTGAACAGGAGACTTTGGTCACATGGAAAGAATGGATGAGAGTTCTTGAGGTAGCAGGGTCAATTTGCAAGGGAAAGGCCAAGAAAAACATTGGAGGAAATCGTAAGGATGGATTTGAGAGAAAGAGGGATAAAGACCTGGTTAGTTTGGAAGTCAATTTTTAAAATCCTTGTTCAATAAACTTATTTAAAAATAAATGTTTTATATTTAAGTGCTCGGTCATGATTACGATAATATTTTTCTATCTTTGCAGCCTTGCCTCAGCGGCCAATTTTGACAGCGCCAACCACAGATGTCGTGGTGAATGATACAGTGACCTTGCAGTGTACAGCCAATGTTGGTAAACCTCCTCGGAATTTGTCTATGTGCATTTTGCAAAACCAAGGGTTTAATTGCAGTCAAGTATCCGAATTGGTTGATTTGGGAAACTGTAGCTACACACGGACGGCAATGATGACTGTTAATATCACGGAGGGTATGAAGCAAGCAACCTGTGAAGTTCTGCCAAAGCAAGAAACTGATTTAAGCATCAGTAAAATTTGGCAGGTGTACTGTAAGTAAAATAGAAAAATCTATCTATGTATGTGTGTTGTGTTGCGTGTGCAGCAAAAAAAAAACGTCTGTCTACGGATGATGTTACGTGTATGTATAGAATAGAAGATACTAAATTATATAAAATAAATTTTTTTATATAATTATAATAAAATTTGTATGCAAAAATCTTGTTTGCAGCTATCTAAACAAATTATGTCCAACTTTGAAACCCATATAGCATTGCATCTGACTAAATCCATTCAACTTTATTTTCTTGATGCTTTTTAAAAATGTGTTCGTCTCGTACATATTTTTTTTTTTTTTTTTATAGATATGTTTTTTCTGCATATGTGAAAATGCAGTAGGATGCATTTTCTTTAGTAATGTATATGAATTGTGGACGTTTCAAATGTTAGATGCTCGACCGGAGGAAAGAGAGGGGCACAAGATAAAGTGAAAATATCTTTGGTTTGATTTGGGCCACCCCAGAAGAATATTTCCTTTTGAGGTGAATTAAGTGTCTCATAAAAGGCTGGACCCATGCGGGGATGTTCATGGATTGTCGCCATGATAATTCTGTCTGACAGTTATCTCACATTAAGATAAGTGACTAAATGCTTGGGTGACCCACCGATGACCAGTGAAAAGACCCGGTCAACAGGAAGGAGACGGGAAGGGCTAGAGCTGGCCTACTGGGCATGACAGGAAGTTTTGTTTTTTTTCTTTTATGATATTTCACCCCAAACAAGGCAGGTCACTACTGTAGATGTAAGGGACTACTGAGAATTAGGTAGTAGGTTTTGGGTGTCATCCTAAGTTTGGAGCTGTGCAGCAAAATGTCTGTTTACATTAGTTTTAAACCTCTGCATGTTGGTACAGTCAGGGCAAACAGGGAGCAGGGAGGGAGATCCAGAGGCCGGCAGCACAAGGAAAGAAACTGCTGGAGTAGAAGGCCCTCCGGCATCTGGAGACCTCCACAATGAATGGATGAGACTTAGCTGATTGTCGGGTTGTTCTAGTGTATTTGCATCGAGGAGGCACTAGAGCAGCTAGTTCATCAGAGCACAATCCATTGAAGTATTTGTAAAACAAGCACAAGGATGCAACATTGCAGCAATGGGACAGGGTCTGGAGCTTGGTAGATAGTGAGGGACCTATTAAGTTAGCGACTCGTTTTTGGACCTTGTCTAAGAGGAAAAGCCTAGTGGATGATGCACCGGTCCAGATGTGACAACAATACTCCATACATGGTGGCTTTGTAGAGATACAGGATAATGTCAAGTGTGAGGAGTTTACTAGCACTGTAGAGGAAGCCCACCTTCTTAGAGGTTTGTTGGGAAGCAGCTGACAGGCAGTGTCAGTTGAAGCTGGGGTGCCGGCCAGGCATGACGGCCCATCTGGGTCTCTTAACTAAAGGGTTGTGCTGGACTTATGTTTTATTTCACTGGGATAAAGAGATCTCATTTTTCAACTCCGCCATTCGTTTCAACCAGGAAGCACAGATTTCCTGAAGAATTCTGATGACTTTTATTTACTCTTTTATTTTTATCTGACTTATTTTGCTCCATTGCTGGAAATTTGGATATTATTTTTTTTTTAATACGTTTGTCAACATCCGAGAGTTTCTGGAGCTTTTACATTCCTGGCAAGGTTTCTGTAAGGAAACTTATGTCTTCACAAAATTCGTCCAGATTATCTGGCCACTTCTCATGGCCACGGTCGAAGACCTTTTTACTCTTGTGTAATCCTTAAAATAAATTACATCTCAAGATACCCCCTTCACAAAACAAAATTATATTCCATATCTCTCTCATTTTATTTCCATTGTAGTTAATGTGGTAAATATCATATTTTTGAATAACTGATATAAGAAAAATTAATAGCTTTTTATCGGTATATTTTGCTGAATAAAAATCATACTGATTTATTTGTTTGTAATACTTCATCGGAGTTTTCATACATAGGCAAAAAAAATTCTAAATTGAAACACGAAAAAATACACATAAGTAACTGACGTCATATGCCTATGGCACAAGTAACTGACGTCATATGCCTATAATATAAACGTAAACATAATTGCTTTATATTGTTTAGGGCAGTGTAATGAAGAATTCTATCAATACGAAACTGGAATTATCGTGATTTCAGTCCAAATTCCTTGATTACCGCACCACATTTGTATCATTAATCTTAAATCATTTCAGTTTTTCCTTTTTTTTTTCCCCCCCTCTAGATCCAGTCGTTTCTATAAAGCTTGTTCCTGTGAATCCAGTGATTACGTTATCCGAAGGAGAGAGTAAGACAATAACTTGTGAGGCTCGTGGTAATCCGCCACCTTTATACGTCTGGCGGTTTCGGACCAAAGATGCTCCTGATGACTCTGGAAGCCTGAAGCAGAACGGAAAATTTCTAGACTTGAGAAATGTCGGTCTTAATGACATCGGTATCTACAGATGCATTGCTACCAACAATATCCGTAATATCACTCACAACATGACCATATCTGTTACGATAGATGTTGGTAAGTACACGATTCATAAGGTCATTTTATTTTTATTTTTTTTACTTTTTTATTTTTACAAAAAACAATTATTTCTACTATTCTTCCATCTTGTCAGCTGGTGTTGTAAAATAGGCTGACTGTATCTCCACAGAGGGGTAACCACCCTCCCATGGGCAACCTATTTGCCTACCGAGCAATTATCATGAAAATAGCATCTCTTTTAGGTTCTACAAGCGTCACCATTTATCCAGGCCCAAAGGCCACTCGGGGATAAGGATTAATGAGTGTCAGGTGGCCGGTGAAACAACACCGTGATGATTGGTAATGATGGTGAAAATTGGGCAGAATTTGATTATTTAGGAGGACGGTTTAACAAGTATTTGTTTACATATTTGACTTCAAAACGACAATGTTATAGTCAGCTGGGAAGCAGCCCTGCGGTATTGAGTTCCACAGAAGCAATTCTGCAGTAGGAGTTCCACAGAAGCGTTCTAGGAAAAAAAAAAAACATTGCTCATTTTATTTCATTTTTTTTAACATAGTTCATGAAAATTTCGTTTAGTTTTAGACACACGGAGGGAGAAAAAATGTTGTACAGTGTTTGTAGGTAGACAGTTTTGTTGTGAATGTTTTACAGGGATCGGCATAGATTGAAGCTCAGCCGAGCATCTGAAAATAGCATTTCTTTAAGCTTCTACAAGAGCAGAACACCATTAATTAAACGTTAACAAATGGTTTTTAGTCTGATCTTAATGCAGCGTTTCGTTCCGTTTCTATTATTTCATTATGTCATTGAAACTTTTTATAATTCAGATTTACAGATTATCAAAACAATTTATGAAAATAGTTTAATTTTTATAAGGGGGTTCAGTTCAGTAAGTCGATGACCTCATTGCAATCAATTTGGAATTATGAAACTACCAAAGAACTTTCCTTGTGCCTGACCTGGTGATTTAATTCATTGCAGAGAAAGATTTGTTTTAAGTTCTGGGAATATGAATTTATAAAAGGTGATAGAATATTGGTGGAACAAGTACATAAATATATTATTCATCAAAATTATATTAAAAAAATAAAGATTTTATTTATTTTTCATTTGTAAACTCACTAAAATATCCTTTTTCTACATTTGAAAGTATCTATTCTGTTCTCCCAGGCATTACCTCTCCTCCGGGTGAGTGCAGTATCTGTTCTGTTGTCATGAGACCATCTGCCTAGGAATACCTCGTCCTTTGCCTACCAAAATGTTGTCACAAGATTACTAGAACTCTGGCACAAATGACAGACACGGCATAACCTCATTACGAAGACCACATTCATAAATGAACCATCTGTAAAGAATAAGTCGAAAGTACCAGTTCCACAATAAAATAAACAAAATTAAAAACCAAAGAAACAGCAAACCAAAAATAACTACCAGCTGAATCAAAATGGAGTTGATGTACTGAAATCTGAACAAAAGAAACTAATCAAAATATGGTAAAACACGATAAAAATAAAACAGATACGTCTCAAAATAAAAACAAACAAAAAAAAACTTGGATTCGCAAAAAAGAAAAACTCAAAGGAATGAAAATAAAATTGTGAAAAAAAAAAAAAATAGCAACAAGAACTTAAGTCAGTCATGAGACTTCATATCTCCATCTGGCATCATAAGGATGGATTAACGTCTTATCTCGGCCGTGCTTCTCCATATTGTATGCAGTAGTTGTGGAGTTATGCCATGGAAAAGTAGATAACTCAAAAACTATTTCTGATCAGGCTCAAATTTTTCATGGTGTTTACTCTTATCAAAGAGCAAAAGATCTATACATCAAATTTGAAAAAATCAGAAATTGAAATTCCATCAACTTTTGACCATAACCAAATCATTCAATGACCAAGTCATATAAGATACTGGACTTCATTGGCTACAATATGGGCTAAGTAGTGTGTCTCTACGATGAACAGAACCAAAGTTATCACAAAAAGTGACTTTCAGTTCATTTCTGATTGACCGAAATATCCTCAAATTAAATCCGCTTTAAGTTAGACCATGACTAATATTTTGACCAAGTTTGATGACAGGTCAAGTGATGTGGATACGAGGCTGTACATAAACGATTACAAACTCGACCGAAAACATAACCCCCGTCGTCGAGGTAACCAAACCCCCACTAAAATGACCAATAAAGAGAATCACTAGAAGCAAAAGTAAGATTTTTGATAATCGAGTTAAAGAACATTCATCATTGGCGTGTCCAGTCTGATAGAATTGATATTGCTAATTAGTGACATACATCTGTTTTTAATAATAACAAAAAATTTTTTAATTCAACAGCACTGACTCCAATTCCGACAACTAAAATTTTAAACGGTTTGTCCCTGACTCCCGAAAAAATTTCTCAAACTCTGGTTACTAACACTTTTATTAGAAAATCATCTTCAACAAAATGTTTCATTCCAAATAGAAAAATTTTCTTTTTATTAGTTTTATTCTGGTCACGGCACCAATGAAGACATGAAGTATCACGGTCGATTCTTCTTTACACAACATATCTTTTACTACAAATACGTTCCCTCCTCCTTTTTTGTTTCTCTTTCTTTTTGTTTCTCTTTCTTTTTGTTTCTCTTTCTTTTTGTTTCTCTTTCTTTTTGTTTCTCTTTTTTTTTTGTTTCTCTTTTTTTTTTTGTTTCTCTTTTTTTTTTTGTTTCTCTTTTTTTTTTTGTTTCTCTTTTTTTTTTTGTTTCTCTTTTTTAGTTTTTCTTTTTTTTTTTTTTTTAGTTTCTCTTTTCTTTATTCTCCTCTTAAAGGAAAAAGAAAATGTGTTTATTGTTTATTTTAAAAATTTCAGTTCCAACCACACCTGCTCCCACCACCACAGTTGCCTCAACCACTCCAATGAAACCAACTGATGGTAGCACGCCAAATGCTGGCCCTCAAACAAATGGTAATTCTGTTGCTACTACTGGCTCTAATGCTTCTGCCCAGACACCTTGTTCTGCTTGGTCTTTCTTGTTGCCTGAATTCTGTGGGGGGGGGGGGGGGGGGGGGGGGGTTCTTGTGCTTTTATATCTGCTTGCACTCAAGAATAGGCATGGTTTTTACCTAGTGTGTGTATGTGTTAATTAATGCTTGTTTCTCGAAGGCTTTCTTTCTCACAGATTTTAATCACAGAAAATACATGGTAAAAGTATTCTTTGGTTTTGGGATTGAATTATGTTTGTAAAAAATTCATTTAAATTGTTCTTATTAACTGCAATTTGCAATTTACTAAGCAAGTCATCCATTTCTTGCTAAGTTTCTATCTATTACTCTCACCCTCTCTTGTTTGACCCTCTGCCTTCATTTTATACAGTATTTACACTCTACTTCTTTCTCTACAGTCAAAGGGGAAAACATAGAATAGTCTACTTTTTCACAAGCAGTAATACTATTGAACCCATATTTGGATAAGAAAAAAGAGCAAGAAAAAGGAAGCTGATTTTGTCTTTATTAATATTTAACTGGCTTTGAAAACTCACTTAGGGTTTTTTCTAATATATATATATATATATGTATATGTGAATATGTATATAACGGTTTGGACAAAATAATTGAAACACGTGTTGAATTAAAAGAAAGTTGATAGCGGCTCTTCCCACTCACTAATGTGCGATTGCAATAAATAATATAACGCATTGATAATCTTCCCCCCACCTCCAATAAAGAAAATCAACACTATTGCAATTTGGCATAATCATTACACACTAAATTAGATGATTTTTTATTTCACTGATCATAGTTTAAATTTTCAGTGTGCGTGCGTGCACTTTGGATCAGAACGTGGATGACTGGTTATCCGTGTCCAAATCTCATTTGAGCTGTTCTTAATTTCACTAATACCTTAGGGAAAATTATTAATCTATCCCTTCTACTAAATATGGCCAGAATAGTTTGATAGTCCAGACTCTAGATACTTGGAAGGGTCAACTAGTCTAGAAGAAGGAAGGAAAACTTCGAACAAAAACTGCTATTCACTCGTGTTGTGGCATTCACTTGCAACGCTCCTTCATCAGCATGTTCAATGTGATACTATGCAAGTTATCTGAAACATTAAACTGATTGAAGACAAACAATTGGGTACACTGCCGACTAGCTCAGCTGTAGTGAATGTGCACATGTGTAACTTGAAATGTCCTATATTAGTACACAGTGATTTAGGTGGCAAGATGAGGACTTGGGACTGAGAGAGGATTAACTCCTCAGACTTAATCTATGATATTAGTAATCAAAACAAAAGCTTTAAAATGTTTTAGGTGAGGATTGATAATTTTGATTATTCGGAGTAACAATCTACCCCTGTGGATGAAATAAAGGGTTCAGTTCGAAATTTCATATCGATTCCCAACTTTAAAAAGATCCACCTAAGGTCAGAGGTTAGATCAGCTGAAACATTGTGCGAATAACATCTAAGCTGAGAACAGTAGGCCAAATAATACAGAACAAAAGCGGATTAAATATTAAAATCAAAAATCAATTGGAAGTAAAGAAATTTGTTTTTAACAACACAAACCAACAACAATAATAAATGCCTTTTCGAACTTGTAGTAAAAAAAGCTATTGATCACAAACCGACTTTACTTTATACATTAGATAAGAATTATCTTGGACAATTTTTTTTTTTTTTTTACATTTTGTACATAAGTAAAAAAAAAAAAAAATTTAAAAAAACAAAAAAAAAACGCATACACAAGACGTCTTCGCTATTCAGTCACAAAATCTGCTCCAACGTTTTCTCATTCCCTAAATTTTCAATTCTTTGTTTCCGTATCTATTTGATTGTGTGTTTTTGGTGCATAACCTTAACTTAGAAATCAATCTATTTTCTGTGTCGCTTGTTCTCTGTAATTTTGGTTGGATTCTCCTGCGGACAAAATCTTGATATTAGATAAAACTGTAACATGTTCTTAGCACATTTCCTTTGCTGGGGGACACTTTAACTTAAAACTAAACAGAAAACACTTATCCTTCCATTGGAGAATTCTCTTAACATTTCTAAAAAAAACCTGGTTTACAATTGAAGACTCTAAAAACACAAAAGGAATTTTTATCGCTTACTTTATTCGATCTTAAACTGTCAGTTTTTTTTCACACTCTTTTATTTCATGTACCATATGGGAGCTTCAAGCCGCCTCCCCCTTCCACCCAGTGGAAGCAATCACAGAAGGCATCCTTGCTATCCAATCACAAAATCCACTCTGATATTTTCTCATTCCCTAACTATTTAATTTTTTTGTTTTGTATTTATTAAATTTTTTGGTGTGTATGTGTGTGCATATCTTAACTCACAAATCACTTTGATTTATTTTTCAAATCTCACAATATTGTATTTGAATTCTATCAACACATTCTTTGCTAAATTGCAAGACTTCACTTACCACACTTTTCATCAAAATTAGTGTTCTCACCACTTACCTTTCCGTCCTTGACTTTCCCTTCTTTTTCCCTCCATTTTGTAATGTTTCTTTTTCTCTCTTTCAGCTCCAAATGATGAATGGAAATTAATCGTTGGCATCATCGCTGCCATTTTGTTCCTGATTATCCTCATCGCCTTGCTCGTCTTTCTCTACAGACGACGTTCGAAGCCGGCTGAGATTGAAGGTAGACATTTTAGCTGTCCTTGTTTTATTTGACATTGTCCCACTCTTGCAATTATTGACTGGATTAAAGAAACTTGCTATCCTTTTATTCTCCCACCTGCATTTTACAAAGAATTGGTAGAAGCAGGCATGAACCCTGCTTTAATGTGTGCCCTAACCCTAACTCTAACCCTAACCCTACTGTTCCTAGTTTTACTTCCTGAATCTGCTAATAAAGAAATAAAAAGTTAATTTCAGTGAAACCTGAAGAAGTCATCCTTGCTGAAATCTTTTCACCATTCTGTATTATCTATATCTTAATATCGCTGTCCCTCTGTACTTCATTCTGTAAAATTGTATGTTGACACTAGAAATGGATGAAGCTAATCACTCGCTCACTCACTATCCAGATTTATCGTCTGTTCTCTTTGACAAGAGGTTTGACGTTGTCTGGCTGTCCTTATGCTAAGTTTCCAGTGCTCACGGTTGTTGGGATTGACTGTGTCCATTTGCCACTGTTTACTGTCTGTCTTGATGGTTTCTTTCCATGTCTTCCTAGGGCGCCCAGCTTTCGTTTTTGCTGTTCAGCCTTGGGTCTCTGCATGTGCTGGTATAGCCCTTGCTTCTCTCAACATGCCCGAACCAGCGAAGACAGTTTGCCCTTATTATGATATCAAGTTTTGGAATGGCCAATTTCTCAAGTAGAGTGTCTGACCTAATGTTTTGAATCTGGTCCGGCTTTACATTGCATATCCACCTAATCATTGTCCTGTCATTTCTCTGGAGTCGAGTAAGTGATGCCTGGGTGGGGGCCTAACACTCACTGCCATACACCATCACATGGAGACTGGGGAGGGCTGCCAACACGTTTGTCATCTATCTCCTACCATCTTCTGTCTTAGCATCTTCCATCATTTTGGGGTGCGTGTTAGTCATAGAATTTATCTCCTTAAAAACATGCAATGTTCAGATCAGCCGATTCTCAAGATAATCATGGCAGAACTTTAAAAAGCAAAAATAACAAAATCTATCGTTTTAGTTATGGACATTACATTTACCAGATAATCTTCCATATATATTAATTCTCTTACCACTACCTATGATAACTCTGCAATCTCTACATGTGTTATATACAATAGCGTATTTCCCTTTAAAACCTGCAATGTCATCTCATCAACACTTTTCTAAATTATATAAAAATTATTTTCTATTTTCATATTTGTTCCACCTCTGTGTATCTCTCGTTTCCTTTGGAACCTTCTTCATCCAGCATATCTTTGTCATTTACGCTAAATAAGTGAAGATGTTTGAATTTTAAATAAAGTATAGTTTTTATTTTAACTTTATATACAGATACATGCTTCATGTTAGGGAGGAAAGAGAGACCGAGGACAACCGTCCATTTCCCATGGAGACTGGGGAGTGCTACCAACACGTTTGTCATCTATCTCCTACCATCTTCTGTCTTAGCGTCTTCCATCATTTTTACATTCTGGTGTGCTTACTGAGGCCTGTTAGTCATAGAATTTATCTCCTTAAAAACATGCAATATTCAAATCAGCCGATTTTCAAAGTCTTTAACTGCCAATGGATCAACCTAATGTAACACACGAGGCCACTCAATATTTTACACATGTACTAATATTAATATGCTGGTATGTTCATTCATTCCTTTTGTGTCCCACTTTCATTGGGAGTGGAAGTAGGGGACTTTATATGAAGAGGAAGTGGGTGGGGGGTAAACTGAAAACACAAGCTCAAATTATTAACAATTGAAAAACTAAGAAATATTTCCCTTTAAAACATGCAATGTCATCTCGTCAACAGTTTTCTAAATTATATGAAAGTCATTTTTTCTTTTTTTAATATAACTCAGATTTTTTTTTACAGAAGAGAGATTAAAATTAAGTTATGAAATTACTTTCAGCAAATTCTGACTATTTTGATCGTCAATTTAATCTGACAGTGGCTTTTTCATTGATTTTAAATTAAGGACTTAGCGGCTTTTAGTGCACTGATTTAAAATAATTTAAAATACTGTAACTTACACCTGTCCATTTTTTTAATTTAAAAAATTTTTTTTTTTTTTTTTTGTAATAAATAAAAAAATTTTAAATGTACTAAATAAAATAAAAAAGGACTTAGTGGATTTTAATGCACTAATTTAAAATAAGATAAAATACTGTTTTTTTTTTTTTGTAATAAATAAATTGTTAAAAATGTAATAAATAAAATAAAAAGTCATTGTTTCTCTTGTGTGTGTGTATATATATATATATATATATATATATATATAAAAATTGAACTTTTTGATTTAATCCTTGGATAGATTTCAGCTGAAATAATTCTCTAGATTCAGCCAACAATTTTACCTTGAAGGCTTCTTCAGACCACTGAGACTCAGTAAACCCCTTTTTGTGATTTTTTTAGTGCCCCCCCCCCCAGTAATTGAATAGATATTGTGTACTTTCCCATTCAGTACCCCCCCCCCCCCCCACCCCCAAAAGAAAACATTGTTAGTATCATTAAAAAAAAAAACATCCAAACATTTGTTTTGTTCCATTGTCCAATTTTGTTCTTAATTCTGATATCCATTTACTTTTTTTTCTTTCAGAACCACCTGAGAAACCTCGAAAGTAAGTAGTATTTTTTTGTTATTGCCAAGAAATGTTTTTTTTTATATTAGGTTGTCCGGAAATTTTGCGCCGATTTTTAATAGTTCCTGTTTCTACACATTATGACATGACAAATTATGAACAGAAATAATATACTTAGAATTCCAGTTGGAGCGTACTTCAAGATATCTCTTGAGAAAAAAAAGTTTAACTTGTACTAATTTTGGAGCCATTTGAGAATGAAAGATTTTAAAACCGAGATTAGGTACTTGGTGCTTTTTTATTTCTAAAAAGATATGCGCAGTGTATGGTGAAGATGTTTTAACTGACACAACTGTACGGAAGTGGTTTGCAAAGTTTAGCACTAGAGATTTTAGCCTTAATCCTGAAGAATGCTCAGGCAGACCACCCTCCACAGATGACGACCAAATCAAGACTGACTCACATGACAAGAACCAGCAGAAAAGCTCACAATCCACCATTCATGAGAATTTGATTAAATATTTAATGGCATATTTTTTATTTTTTCACATTTCCAAAAAACGTAACATTTCTGTGAGATGTATTTTTACAGTCCATTTCTTTTGCCGTGAGCCAAACAACATTTTTATGTCAATGTCGTCTCTGCAACACTCCAAAATCATCAGAAAATCCACAAAGAATAAAAAGTTATTGAATTGAAATGTCTTGAAAAACCCTACATCACACAGTGGGTCATTGTTGGCGAAAACAAAGAAAAGAGAAAATTCACATGTGGTGGAAAAACTTGCTGGGACGCCATTTTGAATCTTTTCAGTTCAGAGCTAGCACATTAATTAATCTTCTATACAAAAGTCAATGTGTGTTTATGTGTTCTAGAAATCGATATGTTAACAGAAAATTCAAAATTTTTCACTGAAGAATCTAAAGACACCATTAAAATGTTCCTTTGATCCATCTAGGGTCGCTAGGGACAGTTATCGGTTAGGTCTATAAAATAGCAGAAATATATTAGAACACAAAGAATTTTAATTTAAATAGGTTTTCTTTTTCTTTTTTTCATAAAAAAATTAAATTAAACAGAATATCTCAGTGAATATGAATTCTAGTTGAAAGATTAATATTTTAATTGCTATTTAAAAAAATTTATTCTATAATTGTGGTTTGAATGAATGAGAATAACATGAACTTTGACTTGCATTGTGGAAGAATCTGTCATGATGAAAATAGTGTTTTATGAAGAATTTATTAAGTGAGAAATTATGGGAAGGAGGAGAGATCGTTTTTTTTTATATAGTAGAGAAAAAAAGATTTGTGATAGTTAAAGAGAAGGGGGGCTAGAAGAAAGACAGACGGATTCATACCTTTTTGTAGTTTAAATAAATCAAAATAACGCAGACTTGAACTTACCTTACTTTGTGTGATGTCTTCTTTTATGAAGAAGTTATAAAGATAGGCGGAAGTGGCTTCGGGAAATGACAAATTATGGGAAGGAGGATAGAAAGTATAAAACCCAAAGAAAGAAATGAATGAGAATGATTTTTTTTTTGTTTTTTTTGTGGTTTTTTTTCCTTTTAGTGAAATAAGATAGACAATACATAAAATTTTAGCTGATGCAGGGAGGCAGATTAAATGAGACATCAACTAAAGGAATATATATATATATATATATATATATATATATGTATGTATGTATATATTTATTTATTTTGGTACAGAAAAAAAAGGACTGAAGAAAGCCGGATGGCTAAGTCCTTCTGTGCTTGAAACCGACGGTACGAATGTTGTACTAATTTTTCTGTACCAAAATAAATAAATATACGCTCTTAATTTTTAATTTTTAACTTTAATTCTCAATTAATCGAGCACTCTGCTGGGATTTTTCCTGCTATATTACAAAGAAGTGTGTATATATATATATATATTCACTGGAACAAAGAAATAGCAAATTTTTTATAAATAGGTGTGAATATGGCAGACAGGATGTAGTAGACTTTTTCCTGGAGTTTGTCGACTACTCTACAGTACGCCTCAGAGAGTGCAGGAAAGTACATCTTATTTCTTCAAAATCCTGGCTCGAACTGGTTAACCACGCTGATCACATGATTTGGGTTTTGTGCCAAATTACAATCTCTCGCATGAATCTCATGCATTGAAGAGCGCACTTCTGGTCAATCATGTGACTGCTACAATAACTTACAATATTTTTCTTATTTCGGATGAAAATTTCTTAGAGATAAAAATGAAGCCTAAAACAACATTTGTCTGCATAAGATTTTGTTGATAAAACTGGTTGTGTTAATGAGAGGCAAAGCAACATTTTCACATGTGATAAATTAAAAAAAAAAATTTTCTTTCTTTTTAGCAACCATGAAGTAAATATGAAAGAAACGAAACCAGACCTTGTGTATTCGATAGGAAATGAAAAGGGGAAACTCCCAATGTACAATACTGTGAGTTTAAATTCTTTTATCTTTTCTTTTTTTTTTTCCTTTTTCTTTTTTGAAGCAACAAAATATTCTTCTTGTATACAATGAATTTTGATGAAATCGGAAAAGAAACCTCTTTTAATTTTTAAAAGATTTTATTTTCCAATTAAGTTCTACCAATTCTTTTGTTTCTGTATCTTTCTCTCTCATATATATATATATATATATATATATATATATATATATACTTTTAGCTAATAATAATAATAATTACCAAGAACTTTTACAATTGTTTCAAAGTTAATTTTTTTAAATTGTTATTTTTACAAAGAAATTCTATTCATTTTGAACCTAATATTCCTTTTTTAAAGGAAATTTATATATCAATAAAATTTAAAGATATATATATAATGTATGTATAAAAAATTAATATGAAATGTATATATTTTAATCTTTTTATTTTTTATATTTTGATGTATCAATTATTATATAAAGTTTTATTATATAATTATTTATTTTTTTTATGTATCAATTATTTATTATATAAAGTTATTTTTAAAAGAACAAAATTTATTTTACTTTTTAAATGATGTTTTTATATATATATATATAATGTGTGTAACATATAACATCATTTAAAAAGTAAAATAAATTTTGTCTTTTATTTCTCCAAAATTTGATCATCTGAATCTTTTATGCCCTTGAAAGATGGTTTCAGGTGGGTGGATTGAAATCCCTCTGTCAATGAAATTGCTGTACTGAGAATATATTATTTGGATTGCACTATACATTGTATATTTGACTCTGTATTATATTGTACTATTGTATTATATTGTACTATTGTATTATATTGTACTATTTGACTATAAACAAATTCCTTACATGAACCGGAGGTAAGAACATAAGAGAGGTATACATGTAAAAACACAAAACATTGCCAAAAACCATTAAGCTTTGCACACAGTCACAGAGCCTACGTATCAATTTACCTACCAGATTTTCAGCGCCTTAGCCGTTGTATTTCTGGAGACATGTCTATAAAAACTAAATATGCAAAACATCAACAGATATTTAGCGCGATTGAAGGTGGATACCGCTTTTGTTTATAACTTCAACAATTATAAGAATTCTCTGCACACAATCGCAGAGCCTACTTTGTTTTTATCAGGAAAAACATTTTTGATAACGGAGAGAAGACCAAGAAAATATAAAAATTCTAATAATACTTGTTTGTATTCTTTGTATTATTCGAACTACGATTCTCATCTTGGTTGTTATTTTCACATTTCGGTAATCTTATAGAGAATGCACCGTGTCGTCGACGTTCAGGCAGCTCTCAGAAGCGCCCAGAAGTTGATAAAACTATTAACCAATCAGGTTACAAGCAAGCAGACAATTTCTTTTGGAAGAAATGAATTTTGTATGATCTGCAGCGCGTTGAATCTCCCGAGGGACTCATTGAGTTTTGTAAGCAACGGTCACTTCTAGCGAAAGACTAACTCTAAACCCTAACCCAGAAAATGTTATAAAGAAAATAACATTGTAAAACATTGCACAAAAAAAAACATTTTATTTAAAAAAATTTGATTAACAATGGTTCCTTTGACAAAAAAAAATAAACATAACCGTTGTTTAGCTATGGTTTGTTCATTCTTTATTTTTATATATGTATTTTACTTAGATTTTCTTCGTCTGAATTTATCGTCTGCCAGTCTTCAATTTATAGTTTGGCAGTTTTCGCTTTGTCAACTCGCGTGCACTTCCGAGACTTGCCCAAAGTCACAGAAACAGTGCATTCTCTATAAGAGTACCAACATTTTAACCAATTTATCCTCCAACCTTCTTCGGGTGCATCTTTTTCGAACTTGGGAATCTTTGTCACTCTCAGAACCTATACCGATTTCAAAAGTTTACATCGACTGGTACATTGTGAAAATGACAACCAAGATGAGAATACTAGTTCGAATTATACAAATTAAAATCCTCATCTCAAATTTCTGAAACGTAACAATATTTTTGATTTCTATGATGAGTTTTTAGTGGAACTTTTAACAGGACTGTGCCAAGTAAATGTTTCTACGTTTTTGTTTCATCTTTTCAGGGATTCGACAATCACGGCGAGGATGACCTTTATTATGCCGAACTTGCGTTTGATGACAAACCAAGGAGTAGAAAGCCAGTTGTGCCTCTTTATGACAATTTTTCAAAGAATGAACCTTACACAACTGTGATGCCACAAGTGTAGCATTTCAAACCTCTCCCCACCCCCTTTCATATCTCATCTTCAGGGCTCGTCTTGCCTTCCCATTTGTCAAATAATTCACACTTTTTTTTTCAAAATAATTATCAAACAATTTCAATCTCTATCTATGAAGACATTTTCTTGACTGTTTTTCTCAATTTCATTTATATTCAGATTTATAACAAATGTTTTTTTGTTTTTTTTTACTTTGGCAATCGATTTCATTTTTAAATGAAATTGGTAGCATAAGCTTTTTTTTTTTTAAACAACAAAGAAACCACTTTATTTTTAGTCTTTGTTTTGTTGCATATCATCTTAAATCTGATCAAATTTAATGAGCCTGTGTTAGGGCTATAGTCAGGTTTAATACAAAAATAGATTTTTTTTTAATTTGTATGTATGAGGACAAGATTAAGATCACTGTCTTGGTAATTTTACTAACTAGTTTTAATTAGTACATTAATCTATTTATAAAACCTACCAATTCATTGCAGGAAAAAATTGGAATACTGAACCAAAGGAAACCACCCCACCTCACCAGTACACTTTGGGGAGGGATGGGGGTGCTCTAATTAAAATTTCTCTTAAAGAATTGACCTATAAGCTTATATAAAGGTAAAGTAATGGAAATTATTTATTTCAGAAAAAAAATACATCTTTAAAAGGATTTTAGAAGATACTTTTTAAAAAGTTACGAAAGAACGTTCGTATGATAGAGCGCAGGACATTTTTACATTATTTGCATGCCTTTTCTTCCTAATGCAACCTAAAATGTGTTTTTTATGTCGTGTACACAGTAGATTCGATGTTCGGGATAAAGAGAAGATAAAGACCTTGATGAAACTTGGTAAATTAATTTTAATAGTTAGTTATTAAGTGTAATTAGTAATTATATTATTAAATGTATTCATCTTATATATGAAGTAAAGTTAGATGTTCCCCTATGTGATTGAGCGGTATAGCTTCATAAATAAAGGCTGCATAAAAAAATCTTAAGATTTAAGATAGTGCAAATATTGTTTAGTGTTCTGAACAAAATATATTTCTATTTCCAATAGTTTATTTTTTATATATTTAATTCAACCAACAGTTTTTGTTTTGAGTAATGTCATAAAGATAGTCATAGGAGGTATCCCTCTGTCAGTCACAAGTCTTCTTACAGATACTCGGATCACAGGGTTCAAATGTTTTGTAGGATGCATGATTTTTGCATCACCACCAATAATTATCATTATTGAATGTCTTTATTTAATATCTAAAACTAATATACAAAATATAATTTACAAAATATAATTTTTTATAAGAAAATGAAGACAATATGCTGAATTAAAAAAATAAAGTTTTCTTTGTCAAAGACATTTTTTTATTATAAGATTCTATAAAAACATTTAAAAAAAAAAAAAAAAAAAAAAAAGTTTGTACATAAATTGTGTCTGCGTTGAATTGTAACTAGATGAATTTATTTAGACCCACTCTAAGCCTTCCTGGGAAAACTCTAACCCTGCCCCTAATCCTAAGCAAGTTGTCCATCCCATTGGCCTGATACAACTACTAATAAAGCTTTACTTTCCCAAACTCAACATGATAAAGTCTCCATTAAATAGTGAACAAAGAAAAACTTATTTTGTATGCACAAACGTTTCTCTGTAAAACGTGATTGTATTGAAACCACATGAGGGAAATTTATTGGGTTATCAGTTGAGTGACAATACAGCATCCCATGATAGCAGCGTTACTTTTTGCCAATAGGATGTTGCCTTTCTCCGACAACCAAATATGTTTCTTCTGGACTGTTTTCATTACTTCGGTTGCAAATATTAATGTTTTTTTTTTGTTTTGTTTTTTGACATTTCTGAGAAAAAACAAAACAATTCTATTTCTGTCCTGAAATATTTGTTGCCATGAAAATTCCATGTAAATAACTATTATAGCATATGGCGTGTTTTTTACATTTTAAATTTGCATCCTTTTCCCCCAATATTTTCCGAGTGTGGATGATTGTTATCGCATATCCTATATTTTTAAAGTATGTGAAAGTAGAATGAATTTATCAGTATTTGGTGCAACTTAGGAAAAGCCTCAATAAGGAAATAAAAATAATAAATACATACCTGTATTATGTATGTGACCGGGACGGAACAAAGATACTGGACACCAAAAATTACGTAAATTGATCAAGTAGTTTTTTTTTTTATCACAGAAAATCAAATTTTGTCTTTTTTTTTCCACGCTCATTTGTCACAAGCTGGGCTTGTCACGCTGGGCTGACTTACGTCCTTTGTTTTTCAAAGATGGAGACGTGACAAGCAAGCACGGAAAAAAATGACAAAATTTTATTATGTGATAAAAGAAAAAAAACTACTTGATCAATTTACGTAATTTTTGGTGTACGATATCTTTGTTCCGTCCCTGTCACATACATAATACCAGTATGTTTTTGTTTTTCCGAAATTGCACCAAATATTTATTTCTTTTAATATTTTCTTTTTATAGATTTTTATGAAAGAATCCTTAACAACCCTAACTCCAACAAAACTAACCCTAACCAAATTTTGATACTTCATCTTCATCCGCTTTTTCTTTGTTTCTCTTTTTCGTCCTTTCTTTTTCTCATCATCTTTCTTCGTACCCTCTTCCTCCTCCTCTCTTCCTCCTCCTTGCCATAGATTTTAATCATTGAATTTAAAAACAATTTACTTCTATTATTTATTTTTTAAATTTTTTGGTTACTAAAATAATTTTATATTTTTGATATTTCTATAACCCTCCACCACCACCCTTCCCCTCTTTTTGATATTTCTATAATCCGGATTGTATTATAGCCAAATAATGTCGAAACACTAGTTCATGTCGGATGATTATCAGAGTTGAGCAACATTGAACCTGTTTAGTACTAAGATGGGTGACCATTTTGGAATACAAGGTACCGTAAACACTCCATCAAAGTATATAATTTGGTATCAGTCTTGTTATTGCGAGTATAACTGACGACAGACTAGTTTGCTGTCACATGGATGGTTCAGGTTATCCGTTCCACTTGATTCTACAAACCGGAATTAAACACCAACCGATCCTAATAAACTTTTCAGAAAGGGAGCTGTACAATAATCAAGGTTCTTTCTTTGTTAGGGGAGGGAGGGGGGGTCCAAATCCAATCTTTAACAAATCATCATTAACAATCATCATTAACAATCATTTAACAATCATCCGATTCATTTTGTCATAGTAGAACGATGAAAATGTTCGCTATTGAGTTTTTTCTTTTCGATGAATCGGTATTTTAATTTTTTTTTTTTTTTTTTTTTTTTTTTAAACCTGCTAGATTCTGTTGTTGGCATTGGTTCCCTGAGATTTTTTTATCAAGTATTCACAGGATGGACAACGAGGAGGTTGCTAACATCCATAGTAAAATTGTTTCCATGGATTCAACGGGATTTGAACACGGTCCGTGTCGATATCCATTTCACCTCTGCCATCTCCCTGCCATTGCGTAATGGTTAGTGAGATAATCTTTCAAATTATTCTCTTGATTCTGATCCTCATCGAGTGTCTGTTATGGCCTATGGGACATGTGTCCCCACCCCCTACACAACAAAAAACTTATGTGGAAGCAGTTCAAAACTTTGCTAAATTTTGATTAGGCTTTCCTCATTTATTTTATTTTAATTTGTTTGATCAGAAGGATTTTATAAAAGTTTGTCCTAAATTTGTGCCCTGACAGTTATTGGTGCCCTAGGTGATCAGAGTTGGTAGCACTAGCTGTGCCAGTCATAGTTACAGCCTTGAGGAAGAGGGAATGGAGTTGAGAAAAATAGAAAGGCTCTTTAATTTGGACAAGATAAAGTCTTTTTGTTTTGTTGCCATTGGATGACATCATCCTTAATTTTCTTGTACAAATTAGACACTTTGGAATCAAAGTAGCTGCCAATGACTCCATTTTCTCTTGTGTTCAACTGAAAATTAATTATGGTTGAAACGTTTAAAAAAAAAAAAAAATGGAGCTTTCACTGGCATCCATCTTTGCAACACTGATTTGCTTTACCATAAATGGAGGCCAAGTAGAAATACCTTTTTATTTTTTTAATCTCCTCTCCTTCTCATCCATTAATTTTAAGAGAGATTCCCAGAGGTTATAAGGTGACCTGTTCGCTCTTTAAAGGCACTCACTATACACAAGATCCTTAACAACATTGATCATCACCATGGTAAACAAAGGCCGCAACACTATGGTAAACAAGGGCCACAACGCCATGGTAAACAAGGGCCCGCAAAATAATTAAGAGAAATGGTAAAAAAGTTCATAAACCACAGGGCCTACACCATTGGTGTTTGCTTTACCATTCTATCTCTCTCTATTCTGTCATTTGAGTGGAAATAAGAGAAAACTGCTGATTGCCTTTTTTCGTTTTCTTCCCCTTTTCTCTCCCCTCATCTTGTAACAAAGACGTTAGTACACCCCCCCCCCCGTTATAATAATGTTATAGTCTTGTTGTGACCAAAGATTTCGTTTGTTTTTTTTTAAACAAGGTGGAAAATCTAGATAGTTCTATTTTTCTATGACGTGTGTGTTTTTGTGTGTATACATATATATATGGACCTTTCAGTAGGGCACCGTTCTATTTCTCTCTCTCTCTCTCTCTCTCTCTATTTCTCTCTATCTCTCTATTCCTCCTCATATTCTTTTTCCTTATCTGAAGATCTTACATTCTTTTTTTTTGGGGGGGGGGGGGGGGGGACTGAATCCAGATTCATCTAAAAACATCTTTAAACTAAATCCAAAAAAATTAATGAAAACACAGAAAAAAAAGAAAGATTTGATGCCAAACTCCCAAATTCTAGACACTTCGCAAATCGAAATTTCAATCTCACTTTATTATTCTTCTAAAATGACTGAAGATGATCTTCATAAATATTGCAGGTTTTGGTGGTTGCCTCCATTTGATACTAAAATAATTACCAGGAAATCGTATAAAGTCAAGTTATTTTATTTTATTTTTTAATAAACAAAAACTTCAATTTTATCCGAAATTGATTTTCTTTGGTCACAAAAATAAAAATGCATTTGTCAGTAAAGATTCTTTCAAATTATCATTGGTTTCGGCCAACATTCATTGCCTTATCCTCCTCCTCCCCCCTTCTTACCTCCCCATTTTTTTGTCTGATTGAATTCTTGTTTTTTTTTATTTTGTCATATTAAAATGTATATAAAACAATTTACTTTCTTTTTCTTTTTACTACGTTTTACATTTAAATTATTTTTTATCCTAATATTTGAATTAAAAAGAAAAGTTTTAACAACAGCTAAAAACGAAAAAGGGGGTAAAAAAAAAACAAATAGGCAACAAATAAATGTTAGGCAAGATAAGTTACTCTTCTACTAACCTGGATAAGTTTATTTGTGTTTTAACTTATTTTAAAGAGTTTTTTGTTGTTCAAAACAAACCTGGTGTCCACCTGTTCAGTTAGAACGGAAAAAAATGGCTGTTCATGAGCCCAGCACGGGGATCCTTGATAATTGGTCAAAAATCGAAAAATAAACAAAATAGTGTTAGAAACACATCCAATAAATGTCGCCAATCGTGGAAAAATGTAATGTTCTACTAGTATTTTGCTTAATTTTCGTTTTTTGAGCGATTGTCGAAACTGTAATTTAAGCCTTTTTTTTTTGTTCTAACTGAACAGGTGGACACCAGGTTTGTTTTGAACAAAAAAACTCTTTAAAATAAGTTAAAACACACATGAATTTATCTAGGTTAGTAGAAGAGTAACTTATCTTGCCTTTCATAACATTTATTTCTTGCCTATTTGTTTGTTTTTTACCTCTTTTTCGTTCTGTTAGCTGTCGTTATAAATGGCTTAAGTTTTTCTCTTTTTTCCTTTTTCTTTTTTTTCCTTTTTTTTCTTTTTTTCTCTTTTTCTTTTTTTTCCTTTTTTTTTTCTTTTTTTTTCTTTTCTTTTTTTTCTTTTCTTTTTTTTCTTTTTCTTTTTTTTTTCAAGTCTGTGTTCTCATCATGCGCATGGGGTTAAACGTTTGGTAAAAAATCAAGAATCTTTATAGAAACAAATTTACAAAGATGGCGGGGGAACTTGTAAATAAGTCTTTTGAGTTATCACTATAGGTGTGCCTTTCTAAAACTCCCCTTTCTCTCCTCGTGTGTACATATATATTTTTTGGGGGTACAGAAAATTAGTACATCAGTACCGTCGGTTTCAAGCTCAGAACGACTTAACCATCCGGCTCTCTTCAGCTTAGTTTGTCATCTGTTACAGAAATGTGAATTCACGTATCACTCTCGTTTGGACACGTTATTTGCTTTGCAGGGTTATGTATATTTGTTTAAAATTTGTGTTAGGGAGAGAGATGTGAGACTAAAGTTTAATAAAGTTCGAAAAAAAAAAAGGGGGGGGGGTAAATGTTAAGATGTAAAATTTAAAAATTTTTTAAATATCTCTATACAAGTCCCGTAGTTCAATGTTTATTAGGAGCGTATTTCTGTAACAGGTGACAACATAAGCTGAAGAGAGCCGGATGGTTAAGTCCTTCTGAGCTTGAAACCGACGGTACTGATGTTGTACTAATTTTCTGTACCAAAAAAGAAATATTACTCTTAATTTTGATTCTCAATTAATCCAGCATTCTGCTGGGATTTTTCCCATCATCTAACAAAAGAAGATATATATATATATATATATATATAAGCTTAGTAGTAGTAGTATAAAAATATACATAGCGCAAGAGACCTACACAGAAATGTTTGTTTCATTCCTGAAAGAAATCATCAGGCTAAACGCATGGATTTACATTTATTACTCAATCAATGTCCACTCCAACCTCTAGAGTTAACAAAGGGATTATGTGGTCATATTGATGAGTCAGTACGTCTGTCCCTTTGTAGCAAAGTTGTCTTTGACCCATTTAGATGTGAAGAAAGCAAAGAAAAAAAAAGTTTAAACAAAGGTAGGGAAAATTCATTGGTTGATGGAAACGAATACGGAATGTGGTGGAGGATAAAATTAATGACTAGTTGGCTGGAGGTTTGAATGGACATTTTTTTTTTTTAGTATAAAAAAGAATCTTAGAATGTAATGTAAATCTATGCATTTAACCTGATGACTTCTTTCGGGAATGAAACACAAACGTTTCCGTGTAGTTCACTTGCCATAAGTATATTTATATACTAATATATAGTGTGTGATAACATGTACTCACTTTAACGCTGTGTTAAAGCTAAGTACATTTTATTATATATAGCTCTGTCCATTATTGTGGCCTTTGTTTGCTCAAGATTGGCTCTCAATTTTGTTATATTCCCATTTTTAGAGCTTTGTTATCTTGTTTGTTATATGTGTGAATAGACAATAGAAAAAAGCAGATTCCAACGAAGATATCTTTATTTTCTAGTAAAAAGATTCATTTTTGACAGCCGTTTCTCCATTTGTCTAGACAATCAAGGTTTTACAAACATATCTTGAATCTTCTAGGACAAATGCTTTATCAGGAAAAAACAAAAGTATCCAGAAAAATCAAAAAAAATCGAAAGCTACAGAAAACATTTCTTTTATATCGATTCCCCTCCCCTCCCCTCCCCCCCCCCCAAACCACATATTTCTTCCAAAAATGTCTCTTTACTTTTCTCTTGTCTTGATAAATGCTCTGGAATTATAAATTAATATCAATTGAGCTTAGACACTGAAGGTTTAACTACAAAAAAAATAAATGTATATTTAAATATAATTGTTGTGGGAGTGGTCAAGATTGATAAAGTTTATGTAAATCTAAATTTGGAGAAGCACATGGTCTGAAGAAATGCTAAGCTAGAAACTGTCAGTCACCGTGCGCTGTTAACTTTCTTTCCAAACTTTGACCTATATAAAATTCATCTTCCATTTCCATTCCCCCTCATCCTGAAAACACTTAAAGAATTAAAAAATAAAGTTCTATTTATTCATGACGATATATATATATATATATATATATATATATATATATATATAGGTAAAAAAAACAAACTAAATTTATAATGAAATATGCAAATCTTTTCTGAGATTCACCATAAAGTAATTTTTTTTAAGATAAACTTTGGTGATTTTTGACTGAGACCCCAAAGCACTCAAGTTATATATATATATATATATATATATATATATATATATATATATATATATAAGGTAGGGTAGGAAACTTGATTCTTAATGAAAAGTTGACTGGCTCTAAGAATGTTCTGATAAAATCATTTCAACCATTTTTTTTTTCTAGCTACAATAAAAAAGGATAAAATTAAAATTTTACTGAAGAATTCATCAAATTTTCACCATATCTTTTTTTTTATTCTATTATGGGACCATTTCATTAAACATAAAAAAAATTGTAAAATATTAAAATAAAATGAAATTTAATCAATTTTGATTTTCGTTTATTTTATTTCTAAAACTTTATCTTTTTTTTTTTTAAGGTTTGAAACTTACTTCAAGATATGTAAAAACAAGAAATTCTAACTTAACTCATATATACATATATATATATATATATATATATAATTTCATTCAGTATTTACTTCAATAGTTCACAATATGTGAATAGAGGTTAGTATGTGTACGTAAAGTGAAATGTCCTCATTTCATTAATCGGAATAGCTTAATAAGCTACATTTTTTTTTTTAAAAAACTGTTTCGTGATTTTCGCTCTAAATTTGTCCGTGCCATGAAAAAAAATTAAATTTTAATTCAAAATTATCAATTTTTATATTTATCCGATCAATAGCTTCTGCTTTGATTACTAATGTCATAGAGTCGGATACAATAATTCTCTCTCAGTCACAGCTACTGCGTGTTGCAGTAGCTGTGACTGAGAGGATTTATTTACACCATAAAGAAATATATTAAAAAATCCTTACCTAATTTAAAAACAACTATTCAGTATTGAAATAAAGTGTTAAATTATAAAAGTACATTTTTGTTTTTTCCATTGTATCCTAGTCTAAGGCACTCTTTGCTAGTTTAAGTTTTCTTAATCAATTGTTTCGGGGAATGATTTTTTGTTATGGCCAATGAGTTCTTTTTTCTTTATTCCATCAGCCCAAATTGCCATTGTTGCACTGCCATGCTGCAGTTTGTTTTGGGACCCATCCCTTCCCAGTGATGTTAGTAGAACAAGGTTCAGAATGCTGTTTAATGAATCTACTTTTTCTAAGACTATTCGCCTGAAACTAAATATGGTGGTTCATGTTAAAGCCTTCGTAATATATGTCTCTCTCAGATTTTATCTGTTGAGCCAAAGAAACCGACTCATCTTCCTTCATCCTCACATTACTTACAGATAACGACTCTATTGCAATCTTTTTTTTCTTCATCCCTTCCGTCTCAGCCCTCATGAGATTAGTTTTAATTCAGCAACAAGTGGCCACATTCAAGCCCGAGACAATGAACGCCGCGGGAGGCACTGTATTGTTCCCTCGCTAAAAACTGGTGGGAAAATACGAACCATTTTTGAAACGAGCTTACCTGTACAGGGGTCACAACTCTTCAATGCCATGCCTAGGTGTATTCGGGATATAAAAAATGCTGCTGTGGAACAATTTAAGCGCTCTCTTGATGCCTACCTCGCTAATATCCCGGACCAACCCCAAATTGTCGGATACACGGCGTGCAGGCAAGCCGACACCAATTCTATCGTGCACATGCAAGCACATGCTGGTGCGGTTCCTTTGTCTCACAGGATCCTCACATCAGCCAGGGCGAGTTGAACAACCAGCAAGCCTGAACACGCCTGTTCGAAGCACCAGACAAAAAAAAAAAAAAGTGAACAGGAAAAAAATGGCCTTCACACTACTTGACACCAATCATCATAATCGAAGTGTAATATTTGTTCCTGCAACCAGGAACTCGATTGATTGCATTTCAGATATCAGTTCATATCTGATACCCTGCCCTGGAACCATATTGAATTACTGGACAGGTTTATCTTTGTCTCGCAACAGGACGCTTCTTGCATTTTTACTAACTACACAAGCTCACATGTTCGGCTGGTGACTAGCACTTCTAGTCCAGCTGTTAACTCAACAAGTATAGATGCCATTTAACTCTGCAGTTTCGTCCTAGTCATCACTCGGCCAGCCCTAAAATTCAGCTTATAAACTGATATTTCTTTTTCCTGACAGGAGACTTGTGATCTGTTCTTCCCAGGACAAACGCTATTGTTTTCAGAATAATTTCTCTTTCAGAACCCCCCCAAACTATTCAACCTCCGTACGACGTCCACACTTCGACCGTCAATGGTGAAGAAACAAGCCGGTCACGCACTGCGGTGACTTAACCTAACCATTCCCGTTTGTACTTTTTGGTCAAATAAAATCCGGCTATTCAACTTAATCCATGTGTTTGTAATATTTTTTTACCCATTGCTGTGTTGTCTTTGTGTTTAACAAGTCATATATTGGACCCTGCAGTATACTTATGGCAAGCATAATACACAGAAACGTTTGAACAAACTACAGAATGTCAACCCATTAGTGCCCAAAGAGGGAGACTAGTGGTTGGTGCACCAGCACAGATGTGGCAACAATACTCCATGCATGGGCGAATGGTGGCTTTGTAGTGATATAGGATGCTAGCGACTTTCTAGGATGGCTATAAAGACTACTTATCAAATAATTTTTGATTGAATAATAAATTAAACTGATTGTATCCTTCCACTCTAGATTAACAGTGTACCGGACATTGAAATCTTTGTAGGGATGGCCTTCTGTAAAGAGGTGGCAATCATTATATGTACGTGTATATGTGTGTATATATATATATATATATAATGGTATAATCACCGAAGTTAAGCGACGTTGAACCTGGCCAGTACCAGATTTATTAGTTTAAAACTTTTGCATGTCGGGGAGAAGGGAGGGAGTTCCAGAGGCCAGCAGCACGAAGAAAGATGCTACTGGAGTAGAAGGCTCTCCGGCATCTAGGGACCTCCACAGTGAATGAATGGGACTTAGCTGATCGTCGAGTCAAGGGGGCACCGGAGCAGCAAGTTCATCGGAGCACAATCCATTGAAGTACTTGTAAAACAGGTACAAGGATGCAACATTGCGGCGATGGGACAGGGGCTGGAGCCTAGTGGATAGTGATGGACCTATTAAGTTGGTGACTCTTTTTTGGACTTTGTCTAAGAGGGAGAGACTAGTGGATGTGGCAACAATACTCAATGGGTGGATGGTGGCTTTGTAGAGATATAGGATAATGACAAGTGTGAGAAGTTTACTAGCACGGTCGAGGGAGCCAACCTTCTTTTCAGCAGCCTTGGTAATGCCTTCAATGTATTTGTTCCAATTCATGTTACCTGTGAATGATAGGCCGAGGAGTTTGAATGTTGAACTCTCAGGTAGGGTGTTATTTTCCATGGTAATCGGTGGTTGAAGAGGTTTCTTGTAGTTATTGAAGGAAAGAAGTTTTGTCTTTGCAGCATTAAAAGTTACCATCCATTTATGAACCCATTCCAATATAGCTGGGAGGTCATTTTCTAAGGATTCAGCCATTGCCTTGGTTATGTGCGCGTCCGTTTTGCCCACATGATGAGAGTAGAGCGTGGTGTCGTCAGCAAATATACCTATCTCAGTTAAACTCTTTAACCCCTATCCTTTAACCTTATCCTCGAGTGGTCTTTGGGCCTTAATAAACAGTGACCTTTAATGTAAAAAAAAAAAATTGAGAACTTTAGCAAAATACACTTTTTCAAAGAAGACTTTACTAAAAAAATATGAACATAAAAATACATTTGTTACATTGTGTGCGTGTATGTATGTATATATATTATATACTTCACAAAAGTTGGGCTAAAAGCTCAATGATGTATATATGACTAGAGCTCAAAATATAATAATCTAATAAATGTAATGAATTTATTTTAAAAAAACATCTTTATACAATTGTTTCTACCCATTTTTGAAAACATTTTTTTTTTGATAATAAATTCAAGATGTTTTTAAAAGGCTTCTTCAGTGAATTTATTTCCCATCAGATTACCAGGTTTGTTTTGAACAAAAAAAACTCTTTAAAATAAGTTAAAACACAAATAAATTTATCCAGGTTAGTAGAAGAGTAACTTATCTTGCCTTTCATAACATTTATTTGTTGCCTATTTGGTTTGTTTTTTTTACCCCTTTTTCGTTCTGTTAGCTGTCGTTAAAAATGCCCAAAAATCTTTTCTGATTTATTAAACTACTTCGTTTCTTTGCATTCGTGAATGTAGCGAAATTATTTTTTTGCATATTGTATGTTTATAAGTTTAAGCAACAAAAGTATTTTGCATTAATTTGTATTAACCAACTTCAATTATTAGTAACAACACAGCAGCACTCTGGGTTTGAGATGCTTCTTTTACAAGACTCTTATTTATCTGCCGTCCCACGTTTTATAGGTTGTTTGTTTTGTTTTTATTTCCTGTTTTGTGTTTGTTTTTTAAAAAATCAACAGCTGCTGTTGAGTTAGGGTTAGTTTATAAAAAATTTCAACAGCTGTTGTTGTGTGGATAACAAAGTTTCTTTTTGTTTCCTTATTGAATGACTCCATTGGTACAAATGCTCTACCACTTTGACGCACATGTGGCTTGCCTGCGTAGAAATTGTTTGGTTTTGTTTTTCCCATCTGAACAAAGCCAAATAAGGACGCAAGAAAACTGTGGGGACAAGCTTGCTTCTTCCTTGTAGATTTGTCACCGGAAACAAAATGATTCGTAAGAAAAACAAAAAATCTTGTAGATAGGTTTCCAATTTCTTATCTCAAACCTTAAAAATTCCCAGAATGATTTGTCTACCTGTGTTTACTTTGAATAAGAAACCTCCAACCCCTAACCCTAACCCTAACCTGTTTACTTTGAATAAGAAAAGATATTCATTGAAAGTGACCCCCAAACCTTTTGTTTTGTATTCTAATGCGTAAAAAAGCAACATGTGACTTTTTAATTTTTTTTTAAACATAGTTCACCCTAAACAAGGCAAGTTGCCATTGTAGACGTAAGGGGCTACTGAGAATTAGGGTGAAAGTTTTTTTGGAGGGGTCATCCTAAATTGGGAGTTGTGCACTGTTCACATTAGTTTTAAATTTCTGCATGACGTTATAGTCGAGGGAGCAGGGAGGGAGTTCCAAAGGCATGCAGCACAAGGAAAGAAGCTATTAGAGTAGACAGCTTTCCGGCATCTGAGGACATCCACAGCTGGTGGTCGAGTGTATTTACGTCAAGGGGGGCACCAGCACACAAAGATGAGGGACACTTAAATGTATGGGATTGACATGAATCCTAATCCCATAATGTTGATTGACCGATAGCGTGGGCTAAAATCCACAAGCCACACACCCCAAAACTCCATTTAAAACGAAATTAGATTTTGTTTAAAAAAACGGCTCCCACAGGCATATTCAGCGAAAAAACAAAAATGGCTGTCACGTGGTATGCGTCTTACTACGTCCACTACACCATGCAATTAAAATCCTATTTCCGCGCCCAAACTCAAGGTGCTTTCTGGAGCCGATTGAAAACGTTTAAATAAGGTGATATTTTTGTCGAGAGAAGAGGAGAGTTGAAAAAAATCAGCACACAGAACCAGAGGACAACGTTTACACCTTCCTCGCCCCGTTTGAGGCTCAGGCGACTACTATTCACTATTCAACTCGCACACAATTGCTTATGCACCCTGCTGACAAAAAGCGGCACACACACAAATGCCTACACGCCCTATCAATTCTCAACTCACACGCATACACACACACAGTCGTACACTTATGCACCCTGACAAAATCTCAACTCACACGCACAGTCGTACAACTACACACCCTGACAAAAGACGACACACACACATTGATACACTTACGCGTTCTAACGCAAAGCATCACACAAATGCCTTCACCGTCACATGCATACACACACTTATAAACTTCTAACAGAACATTTCAAATGAACAATTAATGTCTTGTATTTTGTATATCTATGAATATTGTGTTCTTGAAATACTGTTTTCTACCTTCATTCTTCTTTTATACTTTTCCTTGCTTTTTTACATTCTAACATTCTTCTAACAATTCAAATCAGCCGCAGTGGAAAAAGTAACGCTTTTTTGCTTATAAGCATTATATTTTTGTACTTGTGGTGGTTACTAAGTGTTTCCACCCCTGACTTTTCTGGTACTATCAGCTCAGGCTGTCTGAAGATATCAGCTTCTTGACCCAAAATGCACCAAACATTGATGTTTTATTGTTTTTTTTTTCTCTTTGCAAACCTCAATCATGTTCTGCAAAACTCAAAACAAAAGATAATTATTTCCCTCCCTCCCCTTCTCCTACCCTTCCCCTCTCTTCCCTCCCCTTCTCTTCCCCTCTCTTCCCCTTCTCCCCCCCTTCCCCTCTCTCTCCCTCCCCTCCCCCTCTCCCTCCCTTCCCCCCCTTTCACTCAACCAAACACCATGAATAAATATTTGAACATATAAAGAACTTGAAGCATAAAAACTTTAACCAAAATGACCAGATTCGGCATTAAATAACCCGAAAAGGGTTGATATGCCGTAAAACAACTAAACCAAACACCATGAATTGATACTTGAACATATAAAGAACTTGAAGCATAAAAACTTTTCACCATACTACAATTACTGTTTCGGCATTAAATGAGCCATAAGAGGTTGATATGCCGTAAAACAAAACAAACAAAAAAAAACAAAAAACAAACCAGACATCTTTCATGCTATTCCCTGTTGTTTTTTTACTCTGTTTCTAACAATTCAAGGGACTATGTCCCTACATGAATTTGGTGGCCCTGCATTTTCGAATACAACAATGTTAGCATGGATCATATAATTTTCTCTAATGCACAACCTCTTTTACGGCCCGTACTGTTACAAATTATTTTTTTTTTTCATGGAAATCGCTCCAGACAGGCATGAAGCCACTTGATGTAAGGAGCTAACAAGAACGAAATATAATTATCACAAAGACAGGAGATGCCGATTGTCCTTAGTCTTGAAAAGACCAAGGCTATAGGTAAGAGAAAAACAGTCAGCAGAAAGAGAGTTCCACAATCATGCAGTTTTTGAAAAGAAGCTACTGGAATAGGAAGCTGTATTACAATGAGGTGTCAAAACAGCGAATTGATGGAGACCACTAGACCAATGAGTCAAACGAGCTGGAACAAAAGAAGCAGGGAATAGATCACATAATTCTGAAGAACACATGCCATAATAGTATTTATAGAAAAGACTGAGACTGTAGCAGTTACCCTCGATCCGAACAAGACTAGCAACATCACAACAGAGAGAGGGTGTAGAGAAGAAGAAAAGTCGGGCCAATCAAATTACAGATACGTTATCAAGAACCTTCAAATGGGCAGAGATTCACCATCCCAAATATGACAACAGTACTCAATACACTGTAATACATTGTAATACATTGTAATACAATACTAATTTGATATTTATTAGTCACAGTATTTAATGCAAAATCATATTAATATGATACAATATTATTGTATAATATTAAAATAATGTTGGATTTTTTATTAAATTTTGATTAAATAACAAATGTGATTTTCTTTTCCCCCCTTTTATTTCTCGAATTCCAATGAATAAAAATTAGAACAATGTTTAATTGTGTTATTTTGTTTTAGAAAATCTTGTTTTTCTTGGTGAATTATTTTTGTTTTTTGTTATTTCGGATCCTCCATCCCCTCCTCCCGCTCCAACTGTCCACTTGAAATTCCTGACATTTTCTTTCGCCTGTCATCACGTTTTCTATCTTACTCACCTGACAACTTCTCCCCTCCTCCCCTTCACCTTCACCCTTCTCCTCTCTTAATACTTGATACGTTGAAGAAGGGGGAGAGACGACTAAGAGTGTTTATTTGGTTGTTTGTTCTCCGCCCAACATAATTGTCAACTCTTTTACCTTGTTCTCAAGATGTCTCTACCATTCACATTATTATTTCTCTCTCTCTCTCTCTTTGTGTGTGTGTGTGTGTGTGTGTGTGTGTGTGTGTGTCTCTCTCTCTCTCTCTCTCTCTCTCTCTCTCTCTCTCTCTCTCTCTCTCTCTCTCTTTCAAATTTTCTTTTTATACTAGCTGTATGTCGGTCACAAGAGGATATCCTCTCAGGCATTACCTCCTTCTTTGGGAGTGAGGGAGATAGTTTTATAGTCAATCATCTGACGGCTAATTTTGCATCCATCCGGAGTCCCCCTCCATTTTTAGTGCCCCCCCCCCCCGTGTAGTCACTATAAACTGTCCTTATGTCTAACTTCGTTCCAGCCAGGCAACCCATTCTGGCAAACTAGAGATTAACTTGAACCACCAGACCCTTCTTTGAACGGAATGAAATATGATTTAGCTCGGTCTTAGCAGGTGCAACCTTTCAGGCATTACCTTCCCCTTGGTTTATTGCCGATCGTCTGAAGTGCTCCTATCGGGGGGGGGGGGCTGACGGATCTGAACTCAGCTAATTTTGCACCCCATCAGTGTTCTCCAACTTCCAGATTTGTACCGCATCTTGTGTCAGTGTTTATTTACCTCCTCTCCAGGGGAGGTGTGGTTTTTAAAAGCCAGCGCACTATGAGAGAAGCGCACTATGGCCTACAAAAATGCCTGAGCAGCCCCGTATGAGCGCCTCAGTCGATTAGCAATAAACTAACCCCTTCCCAAAGAGAAGGTAAAGCCTGGGAAGGTGAACCTCTGAGGATTGAACAGAACCATACCTGTTGTGCAGTTCTAGGAGATCCACCCTCCCAGGCTTTGCCTTCTCACCCTTTGAGAAGGGGTTAATTTATTGCTAATCGCCTGAGGCGCCCCTACTTGGGAATGCTGATGGGGACGGCGCAGGCATTTTAAATCCCCCTTTTCGACCTTGTGCCACATTTTACCGCTGTGGGAGAGAGGGGAAAAAAAGAAAGTGTATAGCATGGGGTTTTATTCAACATTCGATATGGGTGCCAGCAATCGCCACCAGCTTCTAAAGCTGCATCAACTGATTTTACAAGGATTTCTTTTTTCTTTTTTTTTTTTTTACTAATGAGTAAATGACTTATCAAGGCTAATTCACACTCAAAGATTAAGCTCAACAAGATGGATAGATTGACAGATGAATGGTGATGAATACTATGAGAGTATTGAAAACACCAGCCGACGCAGAAAACATCGCTCGTGGAATGTGAGGACTAAAGAAAAAAAATAACGCATAATTCATAACTATTACTTTCACCCATTCACGCCCAAGTATAACTTACAAGTATAGAGCGTTACTTTCCAATCACTCTGTAAATCAAAAAACACCCTACCCCCATGGGTTCAGTTCGAAATTCTATATAGATTCCTGAGTTTGACAAGATGCACCTGAATACGGTCGGAGGTTACATCGGCCGAAACGTTGTGACAATAACATCCAAGATGAGAACAGTATTTTGAATTCTAAATAATGTAAATTAGCTTACTTGTAAATTTCTTTTTTTTTTAATCTCTCAATTTTTAATCTCTCCATTTTTAATTTCTCCATTTTTAATCTCTCCATTTTTAATTTCTCAATTTTTAATCTTTTTATTTTTAATCTCTTCATTTTTAATTTCTCCATTTTTAATCTTTTTATTTTAATCTCTCCATTTTAAATTTCTCAATTTTTAATCTCTCCATTTTTAATTTCTCCATTTTTGATTTCTCCATTTTTAATCTCTCCATTTTTAATTTCTCCACTTTAAATTTCTCCATTTTTAATCTCTCAATTTTTAATCTCTCCATTTTTAATTTCTCCATTTTTAATTTCTCCATTTTTAATCTCTCAATTTTTAATTTCTCCATTTTTAATCTTTCTATTTTTAATCTCTCAATTTTTAATCTCTCCATTTTTAATCTCTCCATTTTTAATCTCTCCATTTTTAATCTTTCTATTTTTAATCTCTCCAATTTTAATATCTCAATTTTTAATCTCCATTTTTAATCTCTCCATTTTTAATCTTTCTATTATTAATCTCTGCATTTTTAATCTCTCCATTTTTTATCTCTCCATTTCTAATTTCTCAATTGTTAAAATGATGTTAAAAAAAGAAGAAAAAGATTTCATTTGATAAATCTTCTCGAAAAATGTAATTCTTGCAGTTGGTGGTTTGCATTCTTCTATTTTTGTCCTTTTTTCCAAAAGTATCGAAATTTTGGATGTTTATTGCTGTAGTCTGCTTTTAATCACAAAAAGAAAAAAGGAGGATTCTTTATAGTTTAGGTTTTGCACCCCTTTCTCATCAGTTCCGTAGATGTTGCTCTATTCACGGCAGTGGAAACAAGGGAATGAAGAGAAAAAAAACGGAAAGTCTTCTGTGAAAAAGACATTTTATGTCGAAAGTCTCAGATATTTAAATAAATAATTTATTCATTTAAAAAATAAAAAATAACATTATTTGGTGTTCTAACTTTTTTGAATATATATATACATATATGTAACCGGAGAGCCCATGGGAGTCGTCTAAAATGGCCTTTAATACACAGCTTGCATCCTAAACAATCGGATTATTTGTGCCTTTAATGGGTTGACTCCTCAAAGTTCATCGGATTTTGCAACTTTTAAACGCTTATCTTTGATCTGCAACTTTTGACCCACTGCTTCAGTTTTCGTGACGCCTTCAACTTTTCCATATATTTTCATTCTTTTTGCTTTGAACATTTTCTACAATTTTCCTAAAATTATTTTCAAATTATGACTTTTAGCAATTCTTTTACCAACTTATCTCTTTGTATTCCTCTGATGATAAGAATCCATTCTTTGAAAAACCATGGCTTAAAGAAGGAAAAATACATCTTTGAATATACCTTGTTTTGAACAACTGAGGTGTAATGGATTTTATATTTTTGCCATCTTTATTCTCATCTTTTATTTGTCTATATAATTGCTCTATCTCGTATATCGAACATCAATTCTTTCATGATAGGTTCTAATTTAAAGCTATACATTATATCTTTATTTTTATGTTCTTTATTTTTTATGTTCTTTGCTATGTACATATAATATTACAGAAATTTAGTGAAGCTGAGGGAGCAAACCCAGGCGAAGGAGTTCTGGATTTTCTTCATTTTTATTAACTGTTCTCTGGCTTTCATCAGCCATATTTTGATCTGTAAGGGTCTACTCTAACCGGGTTGGGAGGGGAAAAATCAACTCCATTTTATATATATATAGATAAACATTGTATGTTCGTGAATATCTTGTGCATTTAATCCCAATATACATTTTCTAGGTGCATCAGGTTTGTTTTGAAAAAAAAACTATTTAAAATAAGTTAACACACAAATAAACTTATCCAAGTGAGTCGAAGAGTAACTTATCTTGCCTTTGGTAACATTTATTTGTTGCCTATTTGTTTTTTGGTTTTTTTATCCCCTTTTTCGTTATAAATGGCCCATATTTCTATTAACCCTTCTAGCTTACTCTCCACACACGAATGTCGCCCCTCCTCCCTCTCCCTCCTCCTCTTCCTCTTTCGCCTCCTCTTTTTACTTCGCCTCGTTTTACTTCTGCCGTGTTTGCAAATGTCGGAGCCTTTTATCTCGATTTCTATACACACAGCCATTACGTAACCGTGTTGTTGTCAGATCGTGTCTGACAAGGTCATTGCGGAGAAGGAAAGAAAAACACCCTGTTGAATGAACAACTCTGTGAACAATAAAAGTTGAACTAGTAAGCGACACCTCCATGACGGTTAGTCACGTGTATTAGTCACAACTAGTACAATAAGCCATCTCCTCGTTTGATAACATCTGCTGCTGCTGCTGCTGCTACTGCTGCTGCTGTTGGAATTAAGATTAACGAGTCAAAAGGTGGAAATATATTTGGAAATGTTAACACCTTTTTTTTAGATTGTCTTTTTTTTTTCATATTTATATTTATTAAAATATAATTATCCATTGACACGTGTTTCGTCGTCTTACGATTCATCCGGGACGTCAGAGACTGAAGCCCGTCGCTCTACCACTGAGGTTATTCTTATTTGCGATCCTTTGAACTATGTAAACTATTTGTATGAAAAAGCATTTTATCTAAATGCTAGGTGGGAATAATTTTTCCCTTCATCAATGTGATGCTCCCTAATGGGGTGCCCGTTTTCGGGGAGCTGGATTTTCATCACATTAAAAAAAAAACACATTGTGTCTAACTCTGCCCTCGTGGGGAGGCAAGTAAATAGGGACACATCTAAAATCAAAAATTCAACTCAAATAAAAATGTTGTATAACCAAAACTTTAAAGGCCAAGCCCTGAAAATGAAGGCTTGTTTTTTTTTTACAAGAGCCATTCAATATACTTAAGCGTGACAGACCAACAGAAATGCTGCTAAAAATTTAAGCATGATGGACTGAGAAAATACTTTTGAAAATTTCAGCGTGACAGACCAACGAAAATGCTATTTCAAACTTAAGCGTGACAGACCGACAAAAATATTTCAAATATAAGCATGACAGACCAACAAAAATGGTATTTCAAACTTAAGCATGACAAACTAACGAAATGCTATGTCAAACGTAATCATGGCAGACTAACAAAATACTATTTCAAACTTAAGCGTAACAGATCAACAAAGATTGATATTTCAATTGTAAGCATGACAGACTGAGCGGCGCTAGAACTTGGTGGTTTAAAATACTGTGATGATTTGCCTTGGTGTCAATATCTGTCAATTGAGTTATCTCCCCTTTGCAGCTTGGCTGTTTGGAGTCTATGGACATAGGTGGCTCTGATTACATAGGTTGTGGGTTTTAGTAGGCAATTTGAATTGGTGGGTTTATTAATATGAACACTAATCTTTTGATATTGGGTTAGGGTTAGTTGATTTATGGGCAGCAGAGAGTGAACAGTGAAATGTGAGCAGTTGACAGTAAACAGTGGAGATTGAGATTTTTCGTGGCGGTGACACCGAAGGAAAGTTAATTTAATTCCATTATCGGATTACAAACTTCTTACAGAGATGCTTGGACGCATTGTCCATTCATTCTGCGCATTTAGCGATGCAAGGACACATGTAAGGACAAAATGAAACTTAAATAAAAAAAAGTTGCGTAACCAAAACATTAAAGGTCAAACTCTGATAATGGAGACTTGTTTTTTGACAAGAGCTATTCAACAACGTCATCGATTACGAGAGATATACATATCTATGTTAGAGTTTTCTCAAATCGGATCTCTTTCTAATGCGACCTACTTACTGACTTATTTATTTACTTACTGTATTGCATAATCCTCAAATGATCTTCGCACATGTTCTGGATACACAATCCCTCCATTTTCTTTGGTGCTTTACCAATCTTTCCATTGTTAGGAAAAGAAGCTCTATATTGCTGCGGATCTGATCAGTCCAGCGCTATGGAGACCTACCTTAAGGTCTTTTACCGGGAAATTCTTCCTTTAATGCTCGGTCTACATTGCTTTCAGGGTCTTTTCTGACGACGTGACTTCTTTTCTTGATAATCTAGATGCTGTCATTTCGAAATTCAGAGGGTTTTTTTTTAATTTTGGTTATCCTACAGCGATCCAGATAGGTTTTGCTGACCATGGTTTTCAGAGAGCCTGTGTTTTATCCTCTGCTTTTAACGTCCAAATCTCAGAAGCGTATGTCGCTATCATAACCGTAAGCCTACACACAGAAAATGTCAAGTCATGATCCGACGTTTTAACGTTCTCCTTTAACCCAGGACTGTACCCGGCTCAACCATATATCTGAAAGTATAGAGGCATTAATCTCATTAAGAAAGCAATGGGAACATGGAGACTAGAACTGACAGCTGGAGGATAACCCTTGACTGAGATAAAAATACAGAGAGGCATTTTCCAAGGAGACTCCCTATCACCACTATTATTTATCATAGCCATGATGCCACTCAACTACATACTCTCTTTAGATCCGAGCGCCAAAATACATATATTTTGAGATTTTAATGTCCACCACAGCAATTGGCTCAGTTTCTCAAGCTATACAGACGCAGCTGGTAACAGCACTTATAGCTCCTCAATATCTCATTCCCTCTCACAGACTGTCACCTTCTCGACCTGACCCTCAGATCGTGAAGATAGCAAGCTTCACTTTTTTATCTATTCCTGACTACACTGCCCGAGGCTTGTGTGACGGATGCTCATAGCCCACTCGGGAACGCTGATAACCTTGTGGTAATGGTAGATATTGTTAAATATCCTAATAGCATCCACTGGTAATCCAATTTCTTTAACAGTCCTTCTGGTCCAATCGTTACTTAACTTCTGAACCCATCCAACATGGCTACCAGACTCTTATAGATCCTAGCCCTGGTGGCCATTCTTAAACCAAGGGAAGTAATCCATATGACATAAACAGATATCACACTAAACTTTCTACAAAAAAGCTGATGAGCCGTTGTTCAAAATGACGAGGCTGATTGGAAATCCATTAAAGATCACATCAGAGATGCCCCATGGAATAAAATCTTTTCTCTTCTCTCTCCTGAAAATTGCGCAGACAAGGCAACTGTATGGATCAAAGCAAGTACTGAAGCATATGCCCAAGTGCGGAAATTCTATAGCAAGCCCCACTCTTCCCAATGGTTCACTTCAACCTGTGCAGCAATCTTTCTGTTGATTCAGCCGCCATAAGTCAGATACAAATAGTCAAAACTTTATAGAAGCTAGAATTCATGGTAAGAGTGAAATAGCCCCATCAAGAGAAGGTATACCGAAATGACCAGAAAATGCATTGGGTCACCGAAATTAGGAACTCGCGATTTCTAGACAATTTATAATAGTGTGGTTAATAATGGACAGTCAACAATTCCCCAACTATCCAACCACCATGATGCCACTATCACAGCAACCGAAAAGGCTGAACCACTTACCCATCGGTTCGCCTTGAACTCCACCTTAGACCCCACAAACAACTCCCTCACAAATTTCCCACTGTGGACAGAAGCCACAATCGATGATCTGATCACCACCCCTTCCTATGTCCTGGATATAATAAAACTCTAGACACTTCCAGAGCGTGTTGGCCTGATCTAATACTTGCTATATTAATAACGAAATGCTCTGCTGAGCTAATCCCTGTTCTTACCAAACTATACAACAAATACCTTGCCGAATCTTGCTTCCCTGATAGCTAGAAAATTGCCTCAGTGGTACCAGTGTTCAAGAACTCTGGTGAAAGAACTGACCCGCTTAACTATCGCTCCATCAGTCTCCTCCCTCTCTTCGCTAAAATCTTTGAATCGTTAATCGATCTAGAGATAGTCTACCACCTTGTAAATGCTAAACTTCTTTCTGGCCGACAGTATGGACTTAGGCAAGCTTGTTCTACTGTGGATATCCTAACATGATCATCTCCAAACACATGCATTGGACAAGGTATATGAAGTTAGGACGGTCGCCTTTTATATATCCAAAGTCTTTGACAAGGTCTGGCATGAAGGTCTTCTCATGAAAATTAAATCATATGGTATTACTGAATGAATATTTAATCTAATCAGATCCTTCTTAGTCAAAAGAAAAATCCAGGTTGTTCTCGATAGACGTACACCCAAACAACATGACATTAATGCGGGTGTGCCCCGGGGGTCGATCCTTAGATCTTTATTATTGCTGACATTCATAAACGACCTCTCTGATGAAATTGTGTCCGCATTCGGGGATTTTCCTTAAGATTTCAGCTTTTTTCATCATTGCTGTCCTTTGTATGGTCTCAGTGATCCCTTTGATTCAAATTTCTCCCAGTCTTTTCCCAGGTTTTTGGGATTGTTCCTAGTGCTCCTGCGATTATTGATATTATATTGACTTTCTTCATGCTCCATATCCCTTTCAATTGTCTGGCAAGTTCCGTGTATTTGCTTTGTTTTCCCGTTTCCTTGATCTTAACTGGAACGGCAAATTTTACGATTTGACAGGATTTTTCCTTCTTGTTGACTATTATGACATCCGGTCGCTATGTATGAGTTTATCTGTTTGCACCTTCATGTCCCAGAGAATTTTGTAATTTTTGTTTTCCAGTATTGTCTCTGGTTTATCTTTGTACCATTTGTCTACGTGTTTGAAATGCAGTCGTTTGCATAATTCCCAGTGTAGTACTTTCCCCATGCAATCGTGTCTGTTCTTGTATTCTTTTTTGGGCTAGTTTTATGCATTCACTTATTATGTGATTTATTGTTTCGTCTCTTTGTCTACACAATCTGCATTTACTGTTTTCCTGGGTTTTATCTATTTTAGCTTTAATGTAGTTTGTTATAGTCGTATTGTTCTGTGCAACTGTCAGTAGATATTCCGTTTCTCTGTTCACATGTCCTTTTTTAGCTATGCTTAGGAATATTGGTTGGTCCATATAGCTGTTTTTCTTCCCACTTTTCTTTTCTTGTCTTTTTGTTTTTGGTTTTGGTGCTTCCCAAGTTGGGATGGTGACTCTTGCTGCAGCGATCAGCCTTGATGTGTTCTGGGTTATGTATTTCTCCACCCTTTTTTTTGTGTCTTCCACACATCTTCTATACTTACCAGTCCTCTTCTCCCATCGTTTTTTTTTCACGTAGTCTTTCCATATCGCCTTTTAGGTGTAGTGCTTTGTGCATGGTCATTAATTTCCTAGTCCTCTGATCAAGATCCCTGAGTTCCTATCTTGTCCAGCTTATGAATGGTTCAGAGTATCTTATTAGTTATACTGCACAGGTATTTATTCCTTTTACTAGATTTCTGCTATATAATTTTGTTTCTACATGTTTCCTTGTTCTTCTCAAGTATTCTTGTCTAATCTTCTTTTCATTTCTGTAGATTTGATAGTGTTTGCTTCCAGAACTCTCAAATGTTTATAGCTATCCTGTTTGCCTAGCATCTTCATCTCATCTTGGTGGGGCAGTTCCATGCCCTCTGTCATCTTTCCTCTTTTAATCTCTAGCAGTGCACACTTTTCCATTCAAAATTCCAAGAAGATTCTGGTCGTATTTATCAGCTGTTCCAGTTCTTTTTTGCTTTTTGCAAAAAAGTTTCAGGTCGGCCATGTACATGAGGTGGTTTATTCTTTGTTCTGTGTCTGTAAATTTGTATCCAGCATCACATTTCCTGAGTATGTAGTTGAGTAGCATCATGGCTCTGATAAATAGTAGTGGTGATAGAGAGTCTCCTTTGAAAATGCCTCTCTGTATTTTTATCTCAGTCAAATGTTATCATCCAGCTGTCAGTTCTAGTCTCCATGTTTCCATTGCTTTCTTAATGAGATTAATAATCCTGTTGGGTATCTTGTGCATTTTTAAGCATTCAATTATCCATACTTGAGGGATTCTGTTGTAGGCTTTCTTATAGATAATGTTATATGTTCTTTTTTCTGCTTTTTACCCCCTTCAGGATTTTTTGGTCTATGCATAGTAGATTATGCTCCCTTCTTTTTCCTTTCCAGCATCCTTTTTGTTCCTCGGAGAACAGTCCACGATTATTCAGAGAGTGATAGATTTGTTCTCTCAGCTGTGCCGTTAGGATTTTCCACATTGTTGGTAAACATGTTATTGGTTTTATCATTTCAAATAACTATAGTTTTTATTTTAATTTTATATACATATACGTTATTATTATTATTATTATTATTATTATTATTATTATTATTATTATTATTATTATTATTATTATTATTATTATTATTATTATTATTATTATTTGGGGGATTTTTCATGATAATTAATATTATTTTTCTGGATATTTCTTTCTTTTGATATTTGTAAACGGCTTGTCAAATTATTTGCGTATGTATTTGTGTTAGTATATTTTATTTTTTATTTTTTTCGGCGAAAGTTAGTATTGTGTATGTTGATGATATGTGTTTTAATGACGCTATTTCCTGAGAGATCATGTATAAGTCGACACGTGAAAGTTTTGGTTGCGTGTGACAAGACAGGTGTTAGGTGGGGAGTGCTTTCAAACACAGGGCCGATGCGGAAAACCACGCTTAAGTGGTGAATGTGTTTTATTTACTCCTCCCCAGGAGTTAGGCACAAGGCCAGTTTTATCTTACTCCCACAAGTAAGATGTGACCCAAGATCGGGTCGGGAAAGTGGGGTTTGAAAAGCCAGCGCTCGAGAGGTGAGCACTCTGGCCATTTAAAAATTGCCTGGGCAGCCCCGTCGGCATTCCCCGGTAGGGGCGCCTCAGACAGTAAGCAATAAACTTACTCCTCCCCAAAGAGGGGAGGCGAAGCCTGGGAGGGTGGACCTCCTAGAACTGCACAGGACCAGCGCTCGAGTTATGTGTGACCGCGGCTCGTTGTGGTAAACTAATCATTGGCGTACAATTGGGAAGTGACATAGACCAAAAATAGGAATGTGTTCAACATCTTTCACTGCTCATGAAGAACGTATTTGTATATAATATAGTTACTTAGTTTAATCAACTACAAAGTTACGTGGGACAAAGAAAGTTCCAGGGAGAAACAACGGACATCGACGTCCCCTCGCCCACACACATTTCCTATTTATATAACAGATGGCCAGTTTCAAACTCGAGAAATTTAACCAAGCGGACACTTTTGTTATCATTAAATATAAACACTTTGGCAGGGGAGAGCAGGTGGTCAGGTTTTCGATTCATATGATTCTTTTACATCGGCTACACCGCCCCCTTTTCGATGTAGCTTAGCATATTTGAGAGAGAATTGGCTCGTTAGTCGGTTGGTCTGCTATGCTTCTGTTTGCAATAGCATTTTCATCGCAGAACGTGCAAATTTGATGGGCATACCTTAAGAATAGTGTGTGTGTGTGTGTGTGTGTGTGTGTGCAGCTGGCCTCAGATTGTTCCCTATGGGATGCAATCCAAATCTCGCTAAATTTCTTTCTTTCTTTCTCAGGAATTTCATTTAATAGGTAAGTATGTTGGTGGCTAGTTGGGTTTATGGGATGTCAACCCTTGTAGGTCTATTATTTATTTTATTTACCCCCAAACAAGGGGGCATATTGCCACTGAGACGTAAGGGGCTACTGTGGTTAAAGGGCAGATTTAAAGGGGGCATCCTAAGTGAAGAGCTATGCAGAAAACGTGTTTGTTCACATTATATCTAAATTTCTGAATGTTGATACAGTCAGGGAAAAAGAGAGCAGGGAGATGGAATTTGGGGACGTGGCTTATGTTTTCGCCCACTACATCGGCCAGTCGACTTTATAGCGCACGTGTGCGTCGGGAATGACGGACAAAGGTTCGTGTGGAAGATTTAGGCTAACTAACTGACCTTCCGTTGGATCCTCACTAGAAGTATTTATTATTCTGGACATCTGATTGGTTGAAGTTCGATTTCAGTAACCAATCAAAAGTATTTTATGAAAAAAAAAGTTCTGCAATCCTCTGAATGCCACACGTTTCCGGCCTTTTCTGAATTTCTCGTCTTTTTAGATTGGCTTAATTTGCTTAATTAGAATTCTGTGAAAATGAATTAACGACAAAATTAAACAGACAGAATTTTTGATATGTCGTCTGCTGAATCAAGAATTTCAATAAAATAACGCCCCCTTAAGAACTTTCTTCTATTTATCGACGACAATTTAAATAGTTTGTTTTATAAACACTTTCCGTTCTGTTATAAAGAAGATTAAATTACTATTGACTCAACTTAACATTTATATAATCTGTATCTTTGCTCGTGTGTATAATTTCTTCTTGTTGCCGTTGTTTCTGGTTGAGAGAAGTATAGAAATCATTGCGCTGTAGTAAGCACCCAAAACATGCGCCTCTTTTTGGCATACAAATTAAGTCTGCGAAAAAGTAGCTTATATATATATATATATATATATATATATATATATATATATATATATATATATATATATATATATATATATATATATATATAAGCTTTTTATTTTCTTTTTTTCTTTTTCGACTTGTTGTTTCTGGCCGATGGAACTATATCAACCCAGGCCTATTTTATCGTTTGGCAAAGTGGTTGGAATTTCTTGGATTTGTCGCTCCTTTTGGCAGACCCATTTATTTATTTTATTTTTTTGAGCGGGGGGAGGGGGGGATCTGGTTCGTGTCATGTCGCATAGTTTCCTCAACTCCACAGATAACCATCTCTCCCATTCCTATCTCTCTTCCCCCTTCTCTCTCTCTCTCTCTCTTTCTCTCTCTTTCCCTCTCTCTCTTTCTCCCCCTTCCTATCGCTCTCCTTTCAGCCTTCTCTCTCTCTCTTTCTCTCTCTATCTATCTATATCTCTCTCTTTCTCCCTCTCTGTTTTCCGATTCTGTCTCTCTCTTCTCACAATTCTTCGTCCTAAAAACAAAATTGGGACGACGCCATATTTACGTCGGGAAAACGCGAGAAGGTTCAGATTTAGAAAAAGCATTTTCTTTTGTTTGTTTTTTTATTTGTTTTTTAGACCTTATCTCCGGGGCAATTGAAAAGTTCCACGTCTGTCATCGGCCCCGACGCCGACTATCCCCCATCTCGACCTCTACCCCACAACTCCCCCATTTACTAACACCATCACCGCCACAACACGAAATTACTTTTTATTTTTGCCTTTTTTCCTTTTCCTTTCTTTTTGTTTTGTCTGAAGCTTATGACTTCGGAATAGAAGTCTTGGTGCAGATGAGATTTTCATTTTCATTTTAGAAGAGTGAGTTGAAATGGGAGATAATTCAATAATTTGTGTTGTTGTAACCCTAACCCATAAGGAAAATCCAGAGAATTAGTAAGAAAATAAATTTATAAAAAGGGTACTTATGCAATTTACAGATCGGACTGAAATAATAACGTTATAATTTAGAAAGCCATTCTTAACATGGATATGTGGGTGATTAACTATTCTGTATTTTCACCTAATAATTTAATAAACATATTAGTTAATCAACTCCCCAACCTCCCCATGTTAAGAATGGCTTTCTTAACGTTATTATTTCAGTCAGATCCGTAAACTGCATATATATATTGTTGTGGTATCCGTATACATTGATTGATGTCGATTAGACGAAAATACAAGGAGGCTGAAGTGAAACACGTTTATTTACTTAGGTGTACAAACCGGAACTGCTGACGGTGAGCCCGAAACCGGAAGAGGGAATATGGGAAGGGAGTGGGAGGAGGGCTAGCTAGATTTCTATTGCTGATACTACAACATCCCCTTCTGTATTAAAGGAGAAGTACGTTGGGCTGTGATGGGCTGGAGAGGTTGCGGGGTGGGGGAGATAGTTCATTTTGTTCTGTTACAGGTCGAGCCGCTGGGTGGGTTTGCTCGTCCTGTTCGACCTACGTAGTTTGGCAGGTGTTGATGGAACTGGTGGATGTGTGCTTGAGATGGTTGATGGTTGACCACTGGCTGGCCGTGGTCCCTGTGCTGGGATAGTGCTGTGAGGGTAAGGGACTCGGTGTGTGCCACAACAAGTTTTCCGTCGGTGCTGGCATTTCGTGTTGTCCGCCTTTCCCTTTGTTGGCCTTAATAACTGCCGGTTTCTGCGATGGATTCCACCGTTGGCGAATTTTACTACATATGACCTTGGCTCTGCTGCGATCTGCACAATCTTTCCAGGTTCCCAGAGTCTGGTTCTTTTGTTCTGAACATGAACCTGTTGGCCGGTATGTAACTGTGTGTGTTGATGGCTATTCTTTCGGTCATACCACTTTTTTGTTTCTTCTTTGCTCTTCTCCAACTCTAGCTTTGTTTGTTCATCCCCTAGTTGTTGTTTCGACACTAGTGGGGTCCTCATGGGTCTTCCATTCAGTAGTTCTGCTGGGGATTTGATTTGAGCTGATAGCGGTGTGGCCCTGTACGCCATCATTGCTAGGTGGGTGTCTGTGTTCGTTTCTCGTGCTTTCAACAACAACTTTTTACAGACGCCCACCATCCTTTCTGCGAACCCGTTTGACTGGGGGTGGAGTGGTGACGAGGTAGTGTGCCTAAAGTTGTACGATTTGGCAAAATCTTCAAACTCTGCACTGGAATACTGGGGCCCATTGTCACTGAATACTGCCTCTGGGACACCTCGTTCTTCGAACAGGAGCTTCATTTGTCGGATTACTGCAGCTGATGTCGTCGAGTGGAGACGCCGTATGAAAGGGCTGCGGCTGTAATGGTCCCCCACCAGTAAAAATTCCTTATCTTCCATGGTAAAGATGTCGGTACTGACATACTGCCATGGGTAAGAAGGGGTCTCGTGCTGGAGTAGTGTTTCTGATGGGAGACTGGGTTGGTACTTCTGACATGTGGAGCAGTCTCTAATTAGTTCCTCTATGTCTTTGTTGATACCGACCCAGAACACTGCTGTTCGGGCCAGTAAGCGGGTTTTCTCTATCCCTTGGTGGGATGAATGTAGTTGTTGTAGGATGTCTGGTTGAAGTGAGCGAGGTATGATGATTTTGTTGCCTTTAAGGAGTACTCCATCTTGGAGGCCAATTTCGTCCCTATAATTCCAAAAAGCTTGTACGTGAGAGTGGCAGCAGGATCGATTTTCTGGCCATCCAGACATAACTGTGCTGGTGAGCTGTTTTAATACTGGGTCTTTGGGTGTTTCTGCCTTGATATCTAGCAAGCGAGTTGGGGATACGTTCAGGTGTGCGTTAAGTAGATGTATGTTGATGTCTACATCCCTGATTGGTTCCCCTGGGATTGGTGACACCCTGGACATGCAGTCGGCTATGGGAATGGATTTTCCTGGATTGTATTTAACTGTGAAATCATAGCCTTGGATTTTAAGTAACATTCTCGCTAACCTTGGTGGTGCATTAGCAAGATTCTTTAGGGCTATTGATTCTAGCGGTTTGTGATCAGTTATTATTGTCACTGCTTGGCCCCATACATAGTGATGGAACTTTTCCTGTATATTTATTGGCGCTTTTGGATCAAAATATTTAAGCACAATTGCTTTCCCTACTTCGTCTTTTATGCTGTTAAAAGCCATCTGTTCCTGTTCAGTCCAGATGAATTGAGTTTTTGTTGACAGAAGATCTCGGAGTGGCTTGGTCAGCATTGCCAGTTGTGGCGAGAATTTGTTTAAATAATTTGCTAGCCCAAGAAAGCTTGCTAATTGTTTTTCGTCTTTTGGTGGTTTCATTTGGACGATCGCCTCTGTCTTCTTTGGGTCTGGTTTTATTCCATCCCTTGATATAATGTGGCCAAAAAAAGAGATTTCTTGCGTGCGGACCACTAATTTATCCGGGTTGAATTTGCAGTTCTTAGACCGAGCTCTTTCTAGGAGTTTGTTGAGTGCTATGTCATGATCGCTGCCATCCTCCTCAAATCCAACGATAACGGTGTCGTCCGATATTGAGAGGACATTTTTTATGTCCCCAAAGGTCTCAAACATGGCTCGCTGAAATTCGTCTTGCGCACTCTTGACCCCCATTGGGAAGCGCTTAAACATATAGCGTCCCTCAGGAGTGATGAATGTTGTAAGTTCTCTTGATTTTTTGTCCAGCTTCATGTTCCAGTAGCCTGATTTCACATCCACTATTGAGAACCATTTTGCTCCATGAAGTCTGGAGATGATTTCCTCAAATGTTGGTGTAACAAAGTGTGGCCGCAACACTGCCCTGTTTAAGTCCCTAGGGTCCAGGCATAGTCTGACAGATCCATTGGCTTTTGTGACGCATACAAAAGAGTTGACCCAGGCTGTCGGTTTTGTTACAGGGGTTATTATATCTTGAGCTACAAGGGAGTCTAACTCTGCTTTGAATTTCTCTTTCAAGGCTATTGGTACCCGACGGGGTGGGTGTATTACTGGGGGTACTGACGGGTCAATCTTGATGCTGTACTCCCCTGGCAAGCAGCTAATGCCTTCGAGAATGTCAGCAAATTCCTTGAGTATCCGTTCTCTTTCTTTCGTATCTCCTTCTGGTTTTGATTGTACTGCCGCGGGTAAAGTGGTGTGGTCTTGTTTTGGCGTTTTTCGACAGCATTTCTCTGTTTGCTTGTTTTTTTTTTTGTATTATGTCCGTGACTTTGTAGATTCACTTTACACCGTGACTTACTTGTTTTGAGTTCCTCTTTTACCGTCTCCACGTGTAGACTGCTGACCCGTTTCTTTTTTTTGTTTGTTTATCTTCTCTATTTTTTTTCTCTGTTGTTGTTCGACTTTTCTACGATAACTGTAGATGTCTATAACTTATTTGCAACCACTTCTGACACCATGTTGTGGTATCCGTATACATTGATTGATGTCGATTAGACGAAAATACAAGGAGGCTGAAGTGAAACACGTTTATTTACTTAGGTGTACAAACCGGAACTGCTGACGGTGAGCCCGAAACCGGAAGAGGGGATATGGGAAGGGAGTGGGAGGAGGGCTAGCTAGATTTCTATTGCTGATACTACAACATATATATATATATATAAAATTCAAAATGGCGGATAGTTGGATCTCACACGTGTGAGTGTTTGCTCTCAATTTTTTTTTTTTTTGCTTGTGTTCACCCTAAAATGAAACTGATGTATAGTGTAGGTGTTTTCAAGACACTCTAATCCAAGAACGTTTTACTCTTTGTGAATTTTTTCTGATGATTGTGTAGTTGTTGCAGAGACGATATTGACATACAAATGTTGTTTGGCACAAGGCAAATGAAACAGACCGTTAAAAATATATCTCACAGAAATTTTTTATTTTTGGAAATGTGAAAAAATAATAATAAAAGTAATTAAATAAACCATGGTTATTGGAATATAATATAAACTGTCTTATATATATATATATATATATATATATATATATATATATATATATATATATATATATATATTATAATATAAAATGAAGTAATAAAATAAGGTGTCAATCAAATTTTATTAGAATTCAAAGTTCAAGCAAAGTATCCTTAAAATTTGATTGACACCTTATTTTATTACTTCATTTTATATTATAATATTAATGCTCTATCCAGTATATTGAGCTTCAGTGTTTATCCAGATGTTTCACTAATTATAAGATATTAGTTGACGCTTATATCTTTTGTTGGATTGCTTCATATATATATATATATATATATATATATATATATATATATATATATATATATATATATATATATATATATATATATATGTATGTATGTATGTGTGTGTGTGTGCACGCGCGTGTGTCTGCGCGCGTGTGTGAGCGCGCGTATGTGTGTGTGTGCATATAATATATATTTTTTCCTTCGTCTTACAAACGAAATGTATATTTATTTTTTCAATTTTTGAATTTTTTCATATCTTATGCACTTTTCACATCTTCGTCAAACTTATATATATATATATATATATATATAAAGTTGCAAGCAGGTGGCATAAGGTTGTATACATGCGAAATAATATACATAAATAAACGCAAGTAAAGAATATATATATATATATATATCTTTTTTTTTTTTTTTTTTTTTTCCCAAATCACCTTGCGGATGACCACGAATCGCCGAATAACTGTAGGGAAAATTTCAATTACCTTTATCTACAGAGAGTGGGGCGTCTTGAATTAATATTCTCATTGATTAACTATCCTTTTTTGTTGTTTTCTTATTTGATAATTGTTTTGTTTTTATACCCACAGTTTTATTTACGGATATTTTATATATTGCGGTTAAATACTTCCTATTTGGGATGAAAAGAATCTTTCTGATTAATTTACTTCTGGGGATTGCGATTTCTTTGGTTTTTATCAAAGTTTCAACATTTCCTTATCTATTTCTGCAATTAACTATTTATTTCTTACAATTAATTGTTTATCATAATACTAGGTAAAATATTTTAAATTCCAACTTTCAATTACACGTGTGTTAATATTACATGCTACAAGCCTACATTATTTTTAAGGATACAAGGGGTATTTCTCTATTCATGGCGAATGGGCCACCATCGCTATCTTGGACTTTTACAAACGCAAAACAACACCCTTTCGCATCTTGTAATTACTTTTTCATGTTTTTACTATTTTTCTTACTGTTGTTACGATGTCAATATCTTTTAACTACAGATAGGAGAAATATGAACCTTGCCGACGGAAACCAACAACAAACCTTTTTCATCGACTAAAACTTGTTCTTTATCGAAAATGGTCGCGACGGCTTCACGTTCTTCTTCATATTTACGTGTTTATTGAATGAGCCACAGATGCTTAAATTTACCTTTTAAAGCTTTTCTGTTTGCGTAGTATTTTCAAAAGCATATTTCATTAACACACCTTCATTTTATTCGTTTTTTTTCTATTTTCCTTTTATTATTGATGAATACTTGTTTTGTCGTTCTGTTTTTTGTGTTTTTCAAACGGCTACCCCTAACCCTAACCCCAAAACCAATAATTTTCATCGACAAAATAATACTTCGTCATCGTCATATTCAACTTACGTGAAGATTTTCAATATTTATTCTTAATACTAAAAGATTAATTCCTATCTTATTCAACTAAATTACTTAGTTAAATAATAAAGTATTGTCGTGCCGACACCTGTTTTATGACTCGGTACGCCTAACAAAACCGGATGTTTAATCATTAAACATCTTAGCCTTCGCCATGCCGACGCTCTTTATGACTTGACACTCCTAATAAAAATGAATGTTTAATCCTTAACGCCTTAATCCGTGTGACAGAAATCAACACACTTTCTTTCTTTCTGCGCATATCGTCACTCAACCCAACCAATCAGATCTCATCAAAGCGTTGTACCAGCAGCAGTCACTAATACACTATAAAAAAGAAAACTATGAGCTCATTCGGGGCCTTTACCTTCTGGCCACGACTCCAGACACCGTCTCCTCCGTCGATGCCGCCTGCATCTCGCCCCAAGGACCTTTGTCAGATATTATGGAACCTTTTCTCCAGCAACTGTGCAACTCCTGCCTATTGTTAGGATCGAGGGTCGTGTTCCCCTGATTATAAACGTGTTCAGTTGAATCAAGCAATGTTGCATGCAAAGACAGAGTAATAATTAATAAACAAAAATGAAGTAGTTCAAATAACGTTTATTGAACGTGTGTGTACGTGGAATGATGAAGTGTGTGATGTATGCATGTGTGTCGATGGAAAAACAGTTCTTGAAAAGGTATAAGAAGAAATGAATCCGGCGTGTGGAAAGTCTTTAAAAGCCGTACACAAAGAAAATGAGTTGAGAACTCTTACCGTTGTTTGCCCACGTGTTGACGGAAGAAACGTGTGTTGGTAGTTGTTTTGCTGAGACAAGTTCAAGAGAAAAGCGTGAGACGAAACGCTAGAGTATTAGCGTCGTTCTGTCGACCAGAGAAGAGTGAAACGGAACGCTAGTGTCAGCGTCTGCCTGCCGAGGCAGGTCGGTGAAAAAGAGAGAGATTTTCCGTTTGGCTCCGGGTTTTATAGTCCGAAGGGCAGATAACTCTGGTGTCGCTTTACAGCGCCACCTGTCGGTGAAAAAGAGACACCTACCGGCAAACTGGTGTAGTTATGTTTTGAAAGGAGGAGGTAACTGCTACAAGGACTCCCCCCCAGATTGAAAAATATTGAAAAATATTATTCAATATGTACAGAAGTAGATGAGAAGCATTCTTTGTGGGTATGTCTGTTTTGCTGTTGAAGATTAGAAAAAGTAGTGTGCACGCTACTTATTTCTGTTTCTGTATCTGTATTGAATGATTGATCGCAAGTGCATCTGCGGAATTGAGTGTTTGTAACGCATGTGGATCTGCGTGTTGTTTGGGTCTGCATCAAGTTTGAGTGCAAGTGAGTTTGCGGTCGAAAAATGTTGAGTGCAAGGTAATTTGCACTTGTTGGTGGCGTTGTTCATGTTGATTAGTCTGCGTGATGCGGAGCTGATGAACGAACGTTGAATTGTCAGTGTTGTCCGGGAATGTTTGGTGCTTGGGTCTGCGCGGTTGTTGATGAGTGAGCACAAGTGAATCTGTGCAGTTGTTGATGAATGAGCACAAGTGAATCTGTGCAGTGTTGATGAGTGAGCACAAGTGAATCTGTGCAGTGTTGATGAATGAGCACAAGTGAGTCTGTGCAGTTGTTGATGAATGAGCACAAGTGAATCTGTGCAGTGTTGATGCGTGAGCACAAGTGAGTCTGTGCAGTGTTGATGAGTGAGCACAAGTGAATCTGTGCAGTGTTGATGAGTGAGCACAAGTGAGTCTGTGCAGTGTTGATGAATGAGCACAAGTGAGTCTGTGCGGTGTTGATGAATGAGCACAAGTGAGTCTGTGCAGGTGTTGATGAATGAGCACAAGTGAGTCTGTGCGGTGTTGATGAATGAGCACAAGTGAGTCTGTGCAGGTGTTGATGTTGTTCATGTTAATTAGTCCGTGTTGTGGAGCTGATGAACAAACATCTAGTTGTTGAGATTGGTGGTACACTATGGTCAAAATCAGATGCACAAATGTCTGCAAGTGAGTTAGCAGGTCCAGGTACAAGTGGGTCTGTACTGGTGTTGGTGCGCGTCGTTCGAGTTGATGTGTCCCCAGTTGATCAACGAACGTCCAGTTGTTGAGTATTTAGTCGTGCTTGTGCAGGTGTACTCATTTTGAACTGGTGTGATTTCTTCCATAGTGTCGTCAGTGATGTCCGGAAATGTTTGGTGCTTGATGAATATCCGGGAAAAATGTGGTTGTTCAAGTTGTGTTGAAGATTGTTGGTAGGCCTTGAAGGGTGATGTTGTTCGTGTTTGCCTGTTTTGTAGTTTTCTTTTCCTTTATATATATATATTTCCAACACGTGGGTAGAAAGGAAAAAGAAAAAAAAAATGGAGTCGTAATTTTTTTCACACGAGGAATGATGTTTTTTTGTTTTCGTTTTAGTTTGTTTGAATGTTAGTTTCCACGTAGAGAAAGAATGGTGGCTTCTCTTTCCTTTGTTGTTGAAAAGAAAGAAAAAAAACATTTTTCGTATTTTCTTTTTTGTTTGAATTTCCGAGAGATAAAAATGGCGTTTTTTTTTGTTTTTTTTTAATTTTTTTATCAACACGTGGTCCGGAAAAAAGATGGCGGCAATTTAAAAAAAATTTTTATCAACATGTGGTCACGAAAAAGATGGGCAGCGTGAGCGTTTGTTTTCTTTTTATCCCCACGTGTTCAAAACAAAGGAAGTGGCGTCTTGTAAGGTCCTTTTGTTCGTCGAAAAAGAAGAAAAAAAGGATTGGCAAAAGTTTGTCTTTTTCTTTGTATATATTTTTCCGACACGTGGGTAAAGAAAGAGAAGAAAAAATGAAATTGTAATTTGTTTTATATTCGGAAAGAGAGAGCCGAGAAATGTTTTGTTTTCCATTGTTTGGGTATTTCCACGTTGCCTGAAAAAAAAATAATGGCGGCTTCTTTTCTTTTGTTTGTTTGTATATTTCTACCACGTGGGTAGAAAAAAAAAGGAAAAAGATGGATGCGTAATTCGTTTCACCACGAAAGAAAAAACGAAAAATGATATATATATATTTTTTTTTGTTGTTCTTGTACGAAATTAATTACTCCGTCAGATACAACAAAGCTTGCACGTCGGGTCACCAATGTTCGGATCGAGGGTCGTGTTCCCCCGATTATAAACGTGTTCAGTTGAATCAAGCAATGTTGCATGCAAAGACAGAGTAATAATTAATAAACAAAAATGAAGTAGTTCAAATAACGTTTATTGAACGTGTGTGTACGTGGAATGATGAAGTGTGTGATGTATGCATGTGTGTCGATGGAAAAACAGTTCTTGAAAAGGTATAAGAAGAAATGAATCCGGCGTGTGGAAAGTCTTTAAAAGCCGTACACAAAGAAAATGAGTTGAGAACTCTTACCGTTGTTTGCCCACGTGTTGACGGAAGAAACGTGTGTTGGTAGTTGTTTTGCTGAGACAAGTTCAAGAGAAAAGCGTGAGACGAAACGCTAGAGTATTAGCGTCGTTCTGTCGACCAGAGAAGAGTGAAACGGAACGCTAGTGTCAGCGTCTGCCTGCCGAGGCAGGTCGGTGAAAAAGAGAGAGATTTTCCGTTTGGCTCCGGGTTTTATAGTCCGAAGGGCAGATAACTCTGGTGTCGCTTTACAGCGCCACCTGTCGGTGAAAAAGAGACACCTACCGGCAAACTGGTGTAGTTATGTTTTGAAAGGAGGAGGTAACTGCTACACTATCCAGCTCACTCCATGCAGCGCCTGCTCCAGCTCCTTCCAGTGGTTCCTTTCCAGTGGCGCCTGCTCTAGCTCCTTCCAACGGCTCCTGTTCCAGTCCTTGACCACGTCTACACAGACCGGACCTGCCTGAGGCATCTGTTACACCCCATAGACGTCCACGTCAATCCACATATGACGTCATCCCATGCTGTCCAGATTCCAGTTACCAGAAGCGCCCCTTCTGTTGATTCAGCCCTTCCTGTTACCCACGTTCCAGTTTCCTCATCCCTGCTGATCCAGCCTCTACTGCTGTCCAGGTACATTATTCCTGCTCTTCCAGCTTTCCTGCTTCCAGAGACGGCAGTCCTATCTTTCCTGCTTCTAGAGACGGCAGTCCTATCTTTTTTGCTTCTAGAGACGGCAGTCCTATCTTTTTTGCTTCTAGAGACGGCAGTCCTATCTTTCCTGCTTCCAGAGATGTAATTCCTGTCCTTCCAGCCTTCCTGCTCCCAGTGACGTCACCTATCCTTTTCCTCCAGTTCTTCTCCGTTATTTCTTCTTGTACCTATGGCGCAATAAATACAACCTCTATTTTACACTGATCATCTGCGTTTGTCTTCTCTTTGCAATTACCGTATTTTTGCTTAAGACGAGTCACACCGGTGACCGGAGTAGCGACGCTGCTCAAGCGTCGACCAAAAACTCCCAAAGTGGTGACTGGCCTTTGCAACAATATATTTTCCCGTTCCTTTTGGGTTCATGGAAATTTGTGAAGGGGGGGGGGGCACAAATAATGACTCCTTATCATCAGTGCCACATCCTTTAGGAAATTGAAGAGTTTACTAAATGAAACGCGGATGGCGCGTTTAAAGTTTATCAAATATCATTAGCTTTTTTTTTTGGGGGGGGGGGGGTCATAGGATTTTCAGATTTTAGTTTCAAACATTACGGAATCTTTTGGTCGAGTTGGTAAAAAATCGCCAACCAAATTACACAAAAAAAACCCACTCATTATGACATTCGACAGCGAATAAGGCAATCGGCTTTCGAATAACAGCTTAAAACTACCGCCCGTTTCTAACCACACTGAAAAGCCATGATACGACGAATAACCGTCTTTGGATGAGCAAATATATTTGTTTTCCACGCCTAGTAAGTTGAGCTTTGATAAAGCAGATCACTGACTCCCACTTAGCGCAAATGTATAACTTTTATAAAATAATAGAGCATTCTAGGTAGCCGATAATTGCAAACATATTGGCATTCGTAGACCACCCTGATACGTGGCGATGGCTGATAGCACAGTGGTAATTATGGCGGCCGGGTTTCGATTACAATTTGTGAAGCACCCGGCCGTTTCTAGCCACACCGAATATCCGTCATATGGCGAAACAGCTGTCTTTGTATCATATGTCCACATAAAATGTTATGAGGAGATATCATTTTTTTTCTGTATCAATTTTCAGTATTCAACAGTGCTCGATACGTGAGTAGAGCTAGGTAGTAAGTTATGAAAATATATTTATGGCAATTAAGCTACACAGAGGCTTCCGCGTTTCATCCCCGGGAGGAATCGTCAGGCTAAAAGCCTTTTAGCCTGACGATTCCCTCCGGGAATAAAACGCGGAAGCCTCTGTGTAGCTTAATTGCCATAAATATACTTCTATAACTTACTATATATATATATATATATATATATATATATATATATATATATATATATAGAGAGAGAGAGAGAGAGAGAGAGAGAGAGAGAGAGAGAGAGAGAGAGAGAGAGGGAGATATTTGTGTATATATATATTTAAAAAGTGTTTTAGATTATCTTATCTGCATTTTAGGAACATTACCAGGAAACCCATTTTTCAGATTGGCGGCTGCAGTGATTGTAGCTGCGTGTGGAGGGGGTGGAGAGTCTTTCTCTCCCCCCCTCTCTCTCTCTCTCTCATATTCCTTCTCCCCCTCTTCTTCCTCCTCCTCTTTCCACACTTCAAATACAGATAGTAACAGGACTTGGCCACTTGTTCTAAAACCCACCGTTTTAGGGCTGCTTATCGGGGTTTGACCTTGCAATTTGTCCGTTCCGGCATTTATTCATTTAAAAAGGTTAAAGTTCATTTGAGAAAGTGTCGAATATATATATATATATATATATATATGTATATATATATATATATATATATATATATATATATATATATATATATATATATATATATATATATATATATATATATATATAAAGTTAACCTTGGATAAAAGGTGTTTGTATGAGTGAATTTTTCATTTTCCGTGCGTAAGTTCAGACAGTTAAATTGTTTTTCTGTTTGTGGAATGGAGAAAAGTGAATTAGTCTGTGTAAGAAGTGTGTGTAGATACTTTTCTTCCCTTATTTTTATTAGTGTGTGACATCTATGTAAGTATGTGATGGCAGTTTTTTCCTTCTCCCAGCGAGTCGTTGGGGATGACCTTTGGTAGCAGAGCGTCTTCTTTGTGTCTGCTCCTGGACTGATTGTGTTCGATCTTTTTATCGAAAAAACAAAAAGCGACTCCCGGGAGCGTATTCGTTTTTTAGGTGAAAAGTGTTCTTTTTTTGGAGCTTTTTTGTAGAAAAATGTGATTGTTTTACTTTTGAGGCGTGTCTTATTTATTTTCCGCTCACACTATTAATGGTTCATAAATATAGGATTTTCATATAAATTTATTGTTCATCCGATATTAAAAGAAACTGTCGTATGTTCCTTTTTCTTTTCAATGCAAGCGTTAATGTTTTCCACGTATGAATTTCTAACTTCTAACATGTTTCCGTCGTTAATTCTTCGTGTGTCTCCGTAATTATCTTTTTTTTTATAATCTTCGTCACGACAGCCAAATTAGAATAAAGTTGCCTATTTCTTTGGATCGCCATCATGTTGCTTTTTTGATTAGTTGAGACTCGTGGATTGGGATGAATTGATAACCACAATGAAGAATGTAGAATATTTATTTTATTCAATTCCAGAGCATCATCACCGGCCGGTTGATTGCGTCATAAATTCTCAGGTCTTTACATTTTTACTTTTCCTTTCTAGTGTGTACTTAAGGGTGAGAGCGTTCTCTCACAGACATTTGTCTGCTTCGTATATATCGCCGACTAACTATTTGACTATTTTAAGCGTTATCTCTCTCCCTCTCTCTTCTTCTTCTTCTTCTTCTTCTTCTTTTTCTCTCTTCGATTAATCCTTTGTCTAACATATAAAGTTATCTTATCGGATTTTCAAAGTTAGAACTCCAAACATTTAAGCTGACAAATCAAACTTTGCTTTTGATTAGCCAATTTTCATTTATTATTGTTGTATCGTGTTATTAGCAATATAATAACGTACTTAACTAAAGATTGCTTCGTGCGACGCAGACGACTATTAATATGAAACATTTTTAAGTAATTACCTAAAACTAAAAATCATCAAGGTGGATAACTCATTTTAAATTGAATAATATAATAGGAGTTTTCTACCTTAAATTAAAAGAAAATGTGCAACCAAATAAAAATGTAAAACTAAAATGACTTCACTGCATCCCGAGCAACGCCGGGTAGGTCAGCTGTGATACTATGGACGTCCCCCATAAGATCCCGGACAATGTGAGGAAATGATTCTCCAGGGCGCACACAGGCGATCGGAAGTAAGATGAGTAGTCAGCTGGGAGTGGCTGAGAGGGCGAGCGTGGAAGTAGTTTGTTTCTATTGATCACAGGGGGGCGCTTACTAAGACAAAAGACGTTTAGGATTTCCGGTTAAGAGATTGAGGAGTAAGAGTTAAACAGAGAGTGGAGATATGAGCAGATCGGGGTTGTAGCAGTTATCTCCTCCTTTCAAACATAACTGCACCGGTTGGCCGTTAGTTGTCGCTTTTTCACCGACACCAGAGTTATCTGCCCTTCTGATTATAAAAACCGGTGTAAATTGGCCTCGCAGAACGACGCTGACACCAGCGCTCCGTCTCACTCTATTCTCTTTTCAATTGGCCTCGCTGAACGATGCTAGACACCAGCGCTCCGTCAACACGTGTTCAACAACGGTAAGAGTTCTCAACTCATTTTCTTTGTATACGGCTTTCAAGGACTTTTCCCACGCCGGACTCATTTCTTCACATACTCTTTTCAAGAACTGTTTTTCCATCGACACACATACATACACCACACACCTCATCATTCCAACATACACACACGTTCAATAAACCTTATTTTAACTACCTCCTTTTGTTTGTTAATTATTACTCTGTTTTTTTACATGCAACAATTGCTTGATTTTATGAACTCGCTTATAGTCGGGAACGCGACCCGATCCCAACAGGGTAGACGCGAGGAAGGATACAAAGATTTAGCATATTATGAGATGAGCTGACGACTTCAAGTAACGATACTAGTGGCTTCGACGGATAAATTATTTCAGTTGGGTCTTAGCTGATATACTGGAACTTAATTAAAATATGAACGAGAAGGTTTGAAGGTCATTTTCCAAGACGTTTTCACACACACAAGACAACTGATTTATAAACAATGTATTTGAGTTTGTCTTTTCTCTTGTGAGTCTACGTTGCTTTTCTTTTTGTATACTTGAAAACCAGTGCTCGCCCTAGGCGATCGCCAAGACGACACGGCAAGAACAGAAGATGGAGGAAAAGAAAACCACGCCACACAGGCGTTGGGGTCGGTGATTGCCGAGGGAACCGACATTGTTCTACACAGCTAGTATTATATAAGGGGCAATTCTGCACTTGCATGGTATTTCTATTTTAAGACTAGTCTTGTCAGAAAACACGTCATGCGTTCTTCAGACAATCGGTTTTTACGATTAGTTATGACCACACTTACACGAGTTTATCAGCTTGTATATTTACTTCCAGCTTCTTCTAAGTGAAACCTTTTCAAAATGTTCAATTTCTCTAAAGTCTTTGTAGTGCAACGAGGATGCGCTTGTGGAATTATTACTTTACTAGTGGAAAGGGTGAGTCGTATTCTTCACACATTGTAACCCACTTTTAAAAAAATTCATGCGCTGAAGTCGACTAATAATCCGGACAGTCATCCCCATGATCAAAAGAGTACCAGAAATTGATATGAATCATCGTGTCCGTTTTATTTCGACTCTTGTAATTTTTATCCAAGTTTGAAATTGAAGGACAACGAAAGGATATTCCCTTTTGGTTGGTTGCGGTAAATCAAAACAAAGGTCTTATATATACAGAATGATCAGCGGAACTTATCTCGTGTAGGTGGTGAAATGGATAACGACACGGACTGACGACCTGGGTGTGCCAAGTTCGAATCCAGTCGTCCTTCAACAGAATTAAGCCAACCAACAAAGTTATACCATTCCGACTCATTCTTCTGTTAAAAAGCGTTTTGTTCACACGTGCGCATGCGTCGGGACTCATGTAATTGTTGGCTCGTCAATCATACGAGGAAGGCTTGCGACAGCCGTGTGGGGCTTGTATCGTAATACAGTCCTCCGTTAACTATGTCGACCGTCGTATTGAAAATGGAAAGAGAGAGAGAGAGAGAGCCCTAAGCGTTTGGATTTATATAGGCTGCCTTACGTGACCCTTACGGGAGCAGTGATTTTGACCAATCTACGTGGCCCTTAAAGGGACAAGGGAAGACAACCACACTGACCAATCTATAAGCGTCTTATAAATTCTTATACTTACAGTGTGTAGACAGCAGATTACCCACATTTCAACAGAGGCGAACGTACGAATTCGATCATAAAAATAAAACGGGTGGATATTCTTAAGATGCGTCCATTCAGACTACGCATTTAAAGATAGAAATACTGTTTTAAACTGAAGCGCGACAGACAGAGTCTCCTATGAACATGCTTGGGCGCATTTCAAACCATTTGTGTAAAGATGCAATATTCAAACTAGCAATGAGCGTCTCTAGTTTTGTTTCTTTCATTTCATTTTATTTATTTTTTCATTTTCATTTGTCTGTTTTCATACATCAAGCGAACACTCGACAAAGGTCAATCTTTTTTTTTGGGGGGGGGGGGTCATCTTCCGGGTCATCGTGCCGATTGGGGTGGGGCGATAATGTCCGCCACTCTATTTTCATTTCAACTCTTACTTTCTACACCCCACCCCTCCCTATCTTTATCTTTCTTTCTTTCTTTCCTTCTTTCTCTTTCCCCCCTCACTTTCGCCCTTCTTTACTTATTTTCTTTCCGTCTTTTTTTCTTTCCGTTTTTTTTTCATTTTATTTTTGTTCTCCTTTGCGTCTTTCTTTTTCATATTCTAGCTAGGTTTTTTCCTGTCCTCCTAAGATTACATAGAAACGAAACTTTTTCAGGAGACCCCTTTCTCTCTCTCTCTCTCTCTCTCTCTCTCTCTCTCTCTCTCTCTCTCTCTCTCTCTCTCTCTCTCTCTCTCTTTATATATATATATATAGTGAGAGAAAGAGAGAGATCTTTATTTCATTGGCCCCCTTCTCTTACTCATTTCTCCTACTATCTCTTTTGCCCTTCTCTATTGTCTCCTTACTATCATCTCCCTCACTTTATCTTACTTCCTTTCCTTCCCGCGCCCCCTCTCCCTCCCTCGCCCGTCTCCCCCCCTCTATCTCTCCTCGTGCGCGCATTTCTGTCCCCTTTTGTCATTTCCTCTTCAAAAAGGTCAGAGAAACTTAAAATTGACCTTTTTTGTTTAGTACGACTTTTTATTGTTATGACATTTAACCTTTCATTAGAACAAAGTGAAATAAAATGCACCCCTTACCCCACTATCTTAATTACATGGTAACCCATTGACAATCGAAGACAAAGCAAGTTCCTTGCTAAATTAATTACATAAAATAAAAATAAGAATTGGAGGATATAGAAGTGGTCGGCTGCATACAGTCGCGGATTGTGGGCTCAGCATATCGGGTTCGAGGTCTGTCGGGGCTACTGCATCACTTGATAAAGGTATGAATCCCTTCCAGCTATGGATTAAATAGTAGGGTAGACTAGACTCTCAAGCCTTGGTTGTGCGACTAGTCTAGCAGAAGAATCCGAAATAACACAGGCATTTCTCTGCTTATGCCGGCATTTTTTCCCTGCCACTGTACAGGGGATATCCACTGCCGCTCGAGACTGAAAGTCGACCGGCAGATTGGCACAAGGCAAATATGTCAAACTTAATTACTCGTGGGTACGGGTTCAGTTCTCGGCGTTGACGTACTGGCTGTGTCTAAACCACACTAAATAGTTATAATGATGACGAAATAGCTTTCGGTGGTGATTTCTCTCGCTCTCATATATATATATATATATATATATATATATATATATATATATATATATATATATATATATATATATATATATATATGAGAAAGGAAGGATTAGGGTAATCCGACGTAATGGGAAATGAAAAGGGAAAAAACAAAAGATGTTTTGGTTTTCTTATATGTATTCATCAACGTTTCGTCTTTATTTGTAAAACTTCCTCATGATGATTTTTCTTAAAATTATCATCCTGAGGAAGTCTTACAAATAAAGACGAAACGTTGATGAATACATATTAAAAAAAAAAAACATCTTTTGGTTTTTCCTTTTTCATTTCCCATATATATATATTAGTAAGGTGCATTTATATTCCAATTACCATGATTTTATTTTTTCAACAAATTCTCAAAAAACAGTGCATTCCAGTGTGATATATTTTTACGACTCGTTTCGCTTGAAGTAAACCAACTAACATTATTGTGTCAATATTAGCTCTGCCCACCACAAGTTCATTAAAAATTCACACAAAAAAAGAAAGTCCTCAATTTGAAAAATTCTTTAAAAACCTACACCACGCAGTGGGTCATACTGGGAAAACCTTAAGAGGGAATTTCAAAATGGCGGAGAACTGAGTTTCCACGTGTGAGTGCATTTTTATGTGTTCCTCCTCTTAAGGTTCAATCCACCCTACGGCAAACTATCAAACCTAAATATAGAAAGAAAAACTTTTAAAGATTTATAGATAATCATTTTAATCGAGATAATCCACTGCAAACAATCTTCAACAATGGAATTATGGCCGAAGGAAAGAAAACATTATTCTTATTACATTGAAAAAGAAGCGAAGGAATAACAAGACTACAAACAAGGGGAGTATTTAGTAAAATTAACAATTAGAGTAAAACATTTATATTAATAAAACAATTTATTTGGGGATAAGACATTTTGCAAAGCTATTAGTTACAGGGAATGATTGAGTTCATTTTTAAGGAGTGAAACGTTTGGTGTAAAAGTTCAGCACGTACGAGCCCTAGTGTTCGTGTTAGTATGAGTGATGTATTTTTGTGGCAAATGTAATGTGTGCGTGTTTGAAAGAATAGTTCGTTATCTGTGGTAGGAATTAAAAGGGATTACCTACTTTTTTTTACTTTTGCCCCCCCCCCCCCCCACCCCCCAAAAAAAATTGAGCCGGGGGCGACGATCTCTTCTGTATGCTGCGGAAAAGAAAAGAGAAAGGGATCGCGACTTGTTGCTTCTCTTAATATGGAGTCAAGTCTCGCGTGGTCAAGCTGGCGTGTCGGTCCCGGATTGGCAGGAATCTTCGGCCAACGTGTTTTTACAAGATATCCTCTTGACCAGTCGTAGCGTCTGATACAAAATAAGTTACAAACAACTTAGACAGCATCATCAGCACAACAATAAAATAATGCAACAAAGAAAGGATTCCAAATAAAACACCTTACAACTGTAGAGTTAATGATCAATGTACTTTGAGTGGCGATTGCAACACGGACAATGCAACAATTTTCCCAAGAGGGGAAAGTGTATTTCGGGATTGCTACACGTTGGAAAGGAAAATAGTGCATGTATAATATTATATGTATAAATAAACACTCTCTCCAAATGAGGAACTAAAAATTCAAACAATTTTTGAAATTTAAAGAGTAGAAACCGACGATCAGAATACGTTGGAAAATAATCAGAACAACTAGCACACCAATTTTTTAAAGCACATTTAGTCTGTGTCTGCAAGAAAAGATTGAAATAATGAGATTTAGAGACAATAACACTTGATTAAATCAAAGGAATGAGTTAATTTTCAATGCATACATAGAAGTAGATTTGACTGAAAAGGGTTTATATAAATGCGTGTAAGAGACATGTGTTTTACGTTCTATCATTATTGGCATTATTATTGGAGGGGGAATACCTGTTTCTGCCGGTGAGCAATCACTGGTAATGACTCGTATGAAAAATTCTAGCGATTAAACATTTTTAATGGAAATCGCTACGTACAAGGCATGAAGCCACTTGATGTAAGGAGCTAACAAAAACAAAAGATGATTATTACAAAGACAAAGATGCCTATTGATTTTAGTCTTAAAAAGATGAAGGCTATAGGTAAGAGGAAAACAGTCAGCAGAAAGAGAGTTCCACATGCAGTTCTTGGAAAGAAACTACTGGAATAGGAAGCTGTATTACAATGAGGTATAAAAACAGCAAATTGATGGAGACCATTAGGCCAACGAGTCAAACGAACTGGAAACAAAGGGGACAGGGAATAGATCAGACAATTCTGAAGAACACATGCCATAATAGTATTTATAGAAAAGACTGAGACTAGCAACATCACGTCTGTGAGAGAGAGAGAGTGCAGATAAGAAAAAGGGTTGGGCTAATCATATTACTACTAATAATAATAATCGTATTTTCCTCAGAAAAATCTCAGCTTGCATCACAGGCCTTGATGCACCCCCCCCCCTTTGCTTTTTTAACATCTCTCTTCTCCATTATGTCTATAAAAACTCTTATCTTTCAGTTGTGTAGCCTTCCGCTAGAGATGGTAGTCTATAGGTGTTAATTAGCTCTTCGGTGCAGAAGAACAGGTAATTCTCGCTTGTCTTATTTTGTCCTTTAGTCCTCATAATTCAATGAACGATGTTTCTGACAGAGGGAGAAGAATTTCTGTTTTCTGGGTCGGAATCTATCCATATAACACTTAGCGTTGGCTAGTTTGTTTAATCTTGAAGCGGTATTTGTTTTAGCTCCTTACATCAAGTGGCTTCATGCCTTGTCTGGAGCGATTTCCATAAAAAAATTCTCTTAGACAGATAGCAGAAATATGATCATACAAGAAATGAAGACGGTGAACTTACTTGACTAACAAATATGATTTGTTTTCATACGGGGATTTAAATCCCCTATTTTGCAGGCCTTGCATTACATTTGTTTCGTCGCTAACTTTTTAAACTGCAGCTCCCTTCAAATCTTTTTATGTCACATGATCAAACTCAACCAATGAGAGATCCTCATTGGTTTACGCAGATTTGTCAAGTAATCTTTTGTGTTTTGCAATTATTCCTTAATTAACTTCAAACACGGATAAGTAATATGCAAACATCTCTCTATACGCCCCCTATTCTCTCCGTGCTATATTAGCTAAACCGAAGAAAAAACGGAAGAAAGAAAGAAAGAAAGGAAACAGTGACCTATTTTTAGAGTCAACAGACATAACCGAATTTACAATCGATATGTAGACTTTCTCCTTTGTTCAAAGAAAAAATCTGTTACTTTCGTTTGATGTTATACTTGAGAAAATAAATGTTAATAAATGTTAATAAATGTTAATAAAATGATAGAACTGTCAAAATGTTCGATTTCGTCGTCATCGACGTCATATGTTTTTTTAAACATTTATTTATGTCTATATATTAACTCATCCGAAGAAAGAAATACAGAAAAGGCTGACCTATTTTTAGAGCCTACTGACATAACCGAACGTACAATCGATATGTAGACTTTCTCCTTTATTTAAAGAAACAAATGCACTTTCGTTTGACGTTCTGCTCGAGAAAACAACTGTTGATAAAACGATGAAACTGTGTCATCGTCTTCGTCGTCATCGGCGTCGAATGCGTAGTTTATTAATGTCCGTCCTACGGAGATCTACAATTACGGCTAGAAAAAGAAAAGATTTACTATTACGGGTGGCTAGTTTTTTTTCCGGTTGAGTGAACTCATCTGAAACAACACGTGAGTCATGGCGGCTGAACCGACTGCGTATTTGTCACAGGTGCCAGTGGGGACATTCGAACATAGCTGTGCACTAAAAGGCTGGTTCTAAAGGCAAGCAGGTCTAACACACACACATGCAAAACACACTGACTAAAGGTCTAACACACACACATGCAAAACACACTGACTAAAGGTCTAACACACACACATGCAAAACACACTGACTAAAGGTCTAACACACACACATGCAAAACACACTGACTAAAGGTATCTCTGAAGAATACAGATGTTGCTGTAATATGGTTAATTATCCTCTTAGTCTTAAAAAGGGCCATGGCTGTTAATATAAGCGTGATTGAGATAGATAGATAGATAGATAGATAGATAGATAGATAGATAGATAGATAGATAGATAGATAGATAGATAGATAGATAGATATTATCAGAGTGAAATAGATAGATAGATAGATAGATAGATAGATAGATAGATAGATAGATAGATAGATAGATAGATAGGGATATACTGCGATAGATAGATAGATAGATAGATAGATAGATAGATAGATAGATAGATAGATAGATATGAATATACTGCGATAGATAGATAGATAGATAGATAGATAGATAGATATGAATATACTGCGATAGATAGATAGATAGATAGATAGATAGATAGATAGATAGATAGATAGATAGATAGATAGATAGATAGATAGTAATATTGCAATGGATAGGAACAGAGTGGGTTGAATCGATGTAATTAAAAGCCGAAATCGAGGCTAAAGATGAGTAAAGTGAGACACTGAAGCCGTCAAAGGTGGAGAACAACGTGCGCTTTATCTTCTGTCATGTCCTTGCAATAAACTGCGTCATTTTCGCCATCCAGCTGGATGAAGGGTGTTACCGGCACTTGCACACCACCTTATCCCCATCTGAGGTCACTCTTCCCCATGGGAAAGCAAATAGCAATTAGTGTGAATTACGATGAAGGGGTGAGGACCACTCAGTGATTGAAATTAAGCACACAGTACTTTCTATTGTTGCGTAATTCATACAGGTTTGTTTATGTGTCTAGCCCCTACTCTCTCTCTCTCACACACACACACACATATATATATATATAAATGAATTGCTCTATTCCGTATATTGAGCTACTAGAAGAATACTTTTAGTCTTATATATATATATATATATATATATATATATATATATATATATATATATATATATATATACTATGTAATATTTTAAATTAAATATTAAAATGTTTTATACCTACAGACGACGTCGTTTCGGGTTTCTATCCACATCAGTGCAGGAGTGGTAGTTTCAGGCGGTTGTATGGACTCGAACGCAGTTCGTAGATTCAGCCTAGAATTAGGAGTCTAACTCCCAGACCGACACGGCCACGAAAAATCACCACAGACAGTAATTGAAATTAAGGTACACTTATCCAGGAGGTGGGGACAAGTGTCATGTTGTTGATAGTGTTTAACGTTCAAGCGGAACTTTGCTTTATCGCAGGATAACAACAATCTTGTAATTTCAAACAGGGATTTACTTTTAAGACTACTAAATCTTAATGGGGCGTTAACTATAAATATTTTTAATTAAATATTAAAGTGTTTTATACCTACAGACGACGTCGTTTCGGACTTACACCCTCTTCAGTGCAGGATATATATATATATATATATATATATATATATATATATATATATATATATATATATATATATGTGTGTGTGTGTGTGTGTGTGTGTGTATATATATCTAGGCAGCATCTTCTCTTGCAGGCAAGTATTGTTGAATATAAGAGACAACTCATGTCTAGATATCCTTTGGTAGATCCTTTCAATAGTCTGAATCAGGATCTCAGTTTCGTACTTATTAAATAATTCCCGGCAAAAGCCTCTATAATACTAACACATGGTCTATACCTGATTAACCTCATTCCCCTGAAGATGGACCCGGATGGGTTTGAAACTACTTGTGCGACAAATCCAACTTATGGCAAATTCATCAACTAATTCCCCTTCGAAACTAAGATCTTGATTCAGACTATTGAAAGGATCTGCCAAAGGATATCTAGACATGAGTTGTCTCTTATATTCAACAATATATATATATATATATATATATATATATATATATATATATATATATATATATATATATATATATATATGTAGGGACTATATATATATATATATATATATATATATATATATATATATATATATAGTCCCTACATCTTTCCAGAAATCACCAACGTAAGATATGTCAGTTGCGATCTCAGGTGTCATATCAGGCTTTTCCTTCTTTAATGGTTTCTTTGCTATGAACAAAAAGACCAGTCTGCCATACTACTTTACCCAAAGCTTTAAAACAGGGCTTTTCATAAAAGTTGTTACATGGCCTATCTTTTCCGTAGCGTGATTGTTCCTTAATTGGGTTTCGATTAAATTAAATTTTTAATCTTTGTGAATTCCGCAAAACTTTTATTCATTGAGGTTTACAAAGTTCGGCTTGTAGTTTCAAAGTTTGGCTTGTTTTTGCATTTATTTTTCAACATGCTACATAGTAAGTGGGTACGTTTGCTAGTATTCATCTCGTGATTTTAATTCACGGGCCTATTTTCGACACGTACACATGACGTCGTGTCAGTGAGTGCCTTTAAATGTCATCTCGACCCTGGGTGTACTGAGAACGGATGTGATGTAAGCCAAGGGGGAGAGAACGGATGACGCGTTCAGTCGCATGGAAGTATCGAGGGGCGACACACGTGTAGAATGGTTGTTATTTGAACATAACAGCAGTAACAAATCCGTAGCCGAGAATGCGCGCCCACCTCTTGCAGAAGAAAAGGTCCATCTACACGGTCAAATAAAGATATTTCTTCAAATCTATGGTTCTTCATTCTTTATGGTTGTTAAATAATTAATTACAGGTGTCCTCAGTCATTGGGAGGAAACCCGACGAGCGGCAGAATTGCGTGACGAATGCAGAAAAAAGGGTACGTTATGAACTCGTATATAAAATTGATTGTGAACTGTAAGGCGTTGGGCCTCCCCTAAGAGTGGAGGTATGCAACAAACAGACAATTGCGCAAATATGTTTTCCATTGCAAAGGTGATTCAAAAATGGCGTATTTCTGTGACTCCCCACGAGGGAAACCTTTGATTAAAGGTCCACTTAAAGAAGTGAAGCTGCCAGTGTTGAGATCTACAGTTGCATCGGCACTCACTCTGTTGAATTGGCGCAATTGGTTCAATGGGGATATGCCGTCTTGGAGGAGGAACCCCCTGGAACTGAATCCAAATCACAGATAAAAAGCCCCCCCCCCCTCTCAGAGTAAATGAAACTGAAATTCGTTTGAATTTGTTTCTTTTCGAACTTCATCATCTTACCAAAAAAATGACGACAAAATTTGTGTCTTTAAATTTTCTCTTTCATCTCAAATATCTTATTGGAAATTAAAACCAATTTTAATAAATAAAATTCAAAAGACTAAAATATCAACTTTGATCGCTATTTAAAGAATCTTTGATCTGATGTTGATCCCAAACGCCGTTTTTTTAATGGCTGGAATGATGAAACTATTGGAATGACATAACTGTAGAGTTACCACCCTTCATAGGGTATGCTGCTACGAGAGGCTTCCTTTGAACACACGACGCCGACATGAAAAAATATGCTACCCTCTCAGAGAAAGCAATAGTATGGGGATTTGGGATAATCACACAAAAAAGTCAGAAACTACACAAGATACACTCACAAATCTTACATAATCGGATTCGATATGACCCCAACTTGGTTATGGTAAAAAAGATAATATTCATTCCCTTGGGATCATCAGGAACCAAATCAGTGCATGGAAGGTTAAAAATAATTAAATTTATTTTATTCTTAATGGTAGCTGTTTCGAAAACCACACTGAAACTAGGTCAAACAGTCAGTCAGTAAGATTTCCTTTCCTTTCTTGCTTCTTCCTTTCTGTTTTTATTCTTTCTATTATATTGAACCAGTTGAGAGAGAGAGAGAGAGATGGAGAGAGAGACATGAGGGGGTAGGTAAGTATTCGGGGGGGGGTAAGTGTGAAGCCCATTCAGGATGACACATCCTACTTAAGAGACGATCACCAAAGTTTCTCCGCAGTCATTCCGACAAGTCATTTGAAGTGGGGAGAGTTGCCACATCCCATTGAAACCAGTTGTCGTCCCTCATAACACCTCTTCATCTGCACAATGACTGCCCTACACTTCTTAAAGACGACAAAAGAGTGTTCAGTATTGATCAAGGCAGAGCTGCATATTTGAAGCATATCATTGAATGGTGATAAAACAAAGACTGTCGAACTTTCATTGCGTAAACTTGGTGGACAAGTCAGGCATAGGCTGAATAGGCTGAAGTTTATTTGCATCAAATATGGTTGGATTTTTTTTATGGAAATCGCTTCAGACAAGGCACGAAGCCACTAAGGGGCTAAAAATAAAATACCACTCTAAGGTCAAAAACAAGCCAACGATAATGATGGATAGATTCAGACCCAGAAAAAGGATTGCATTTTAATTACGATCTCATGGGTGACATTCTTTTTTTTGGGGGGGGGGGGGGCATCCTGTCTAGGAAGGGGGGCTTTAAATAAAAGATTGGGGTTAATTTATAACGCCTACCACAGCATTGGGATTGCCCAACGACTGATTGAGTTCGACGTGACCCAAGTTGTTGGAAATAAAATTTGACTGAAAAAAAAAATACAGTCAACCAATTCTGTGTGGGTCGACAGTTTCCAGTTTCGGTAAAAAAAAGTTTATGCAATAATTATTCTCTCTGTGAATAGATCTACTCGCAAATGGACTCGGCGTTGTCCGGGTTTAGAAAATGCTGAACGATTATGCAAATCTCACGTTTATAATTCAACTACAAAAAAATGAAATTCCTCAAAATCCTGTACAATTTGACTTTTGGTAATTTTCACTTACCAACTTATCTGTTTGCTTTCCTCTGACGATAGGATATCATTCTTTGAAAAGCCTTGTCTTGAACAACTGATGACTTAATAGATATCTTTTACTTGTTTATATAATTGCTCTATCTCGTATATCGAGCATCAATTTTTCATGGTAGGTTCTACTTTAAAGCTATACATCATATCTTTATTTTCCTGTTCTTTATATATATATATACAGAGAGAGAGAGAGAGAGAGAGAGAGAGAGAGAGAGAGAGAGAGAGACTGTTCAACTTTCTTTATGGACAGCAATTTTAGTTTCTTTTTTAAATTTCGCAATATGTTTGTCGTACCTCACCCCATATCACACACAAGAGAGGAGTGTGTGATAGGCGGTGTGTGTGTGGGGGGGGGGGGAATGAGAGCATGCCCCTGGGTGCACATCAAGCACGCAGCCCATCTTGTTAACAAAGGACATTCTGTCTTCAGTTGGTCAAAAAACGTTTCTTATCTCAACAGCTTGAAAAATTAAGTTTGTTTTTTTTGCCTCCTAAAATATAATTAATTTTCGTCTACGTCTTCTGCGATCTTCATATCAAAAGTTGAAGAAATAAATAAAAACAAGACATGTTTGGCAATGAAAATGCACCAGTTTCATATCTTAGGTATGACAGACCAACGAAAATGCTATTTCAAAATTAAATGTGACAGACCAACCGACAGACAGAGCCTCTTAGTGTAATGCTTGGACTCATTTCAAATAAGATACGTCCACGTCAATCTGTACGTTTAGGGAAGGGAAGACTATTTAGAACTGACAGACAAAGCTTCTCGTAAAAATGTGCGACGCGGTTTCAAAAGTCCTTTTTCCTAATGAGTCATCGCTTACCAAGGCCCGAGGGGGTGGGGCACTCGAGGTTAAAGAGATTGTCATTTTGACGATGATCGACACCACCGAGAGAATTGCAAACAATGGGTGGAATGGGAAGAAGATTACTTAAAAGCAATTGATTATCCAAGCAGACGGCTCAACAAGTATTTGATTTACAAACGACCATGTTGTAGTCGGTTGGGAAGCAGCCTTGGATGTTCATCAGAAAGAAACTTTGTTCATGGAAGTTCAGTTGAGCACCTAAAACTAATGTTATCAAACTCCCAAAATGATCACTTGTTGGGTGAGAAATCAATATTTGCTACAACCAATTAGGTTGTTAAAAGGATCAATGAGCAACTTATTTTGCAGTGACAACTTGCACATCCGGCTAATAATTATATAGCGTTCAATTGTACACGGTGTCAGGTTTTGATTCTGCCATCTGATGCCAAATATATGCCATAGTTTGGTGAAAATCTCTCTCTCTCATATATTATATATATATATATGCATATTCTTCTTTTACTTTCCTCTTTCCCCTCCCAGTTTAGAATAAACGACAGATTCAAACTTCCGCCCCCCCCCCTTCAAGCCAAGCTCGTCTGTGATATATTTTGACCCAAACAAACTTCCTAGCTAAAATAGATATAAACTAATAAGTCAAAGTCATCAATCCCATTCATTTTGCGTCTTTTGAAGGAGACATGCCACTGCTGATAACGCTACAACCAAAATCATGATTTTCATTCTCTACTTATTCATGTCAACAACCATGCCGAAGTCTGGACACTTTCTGACAAATCAAAATTAATATTCTGTATGATTTTTCTACATTGTTTTCTTCATCCTGCGAGAAGTCTTTCCATAAAGACGAAACGCTGATGAATACATAAATCAGTTTTTGGCTTTCCTTTTATCATTTAACATTATATATCTATATATGATATATATAAGGATAAAATACACGATATATCATGAAATGAAATGCCGTGGAGACAGTTATTAAATAAATTTTAAATTTTTATATTTTCTGAAGACGTTAGTTGATCTGAACGAAACCGATAAGTCTCTCGTTTGTTGATGAGTTTTCCTATGTTTAATTTGCTTTTCTGTTGTCTTTTACACACACATATATGTATTAAGAAATGTTGTCCTTGTTTTAGAAAGCATTGTTTATATGGTAATATGAATTATTAAAAATAATAATGAGCAATTAGAACGTCATACAATGCATTTTTGTTAAAATATCTTTTTTTTCTTTTCATCATCTCGTTTAAAAAAAAAAAGTTAATAAAACTAAAATGCATTATATGCCGTTCTAATTGCTCATTATTATTTTTAATAATTCATATTACCATATACATAAGCATTAATAGGTTAAAAGTATGCAAACAATTGAAAATCAATCCCTTTCAACGATTAAAGCATTTGGCTTGCAGAAAATAAAAAGGCTTTTTATCCAAATTCATCATCATATTCGGGTTAACACCTGTTTTGCATGTGTTATTAACAATTAATTACTTTTATTATTTGAGTTGAGAGAATCTTGGTACAATCTAGAGTGGAATATTAGGATTTGTTTTCTTGAAGATAGCAAAAATTATGGATCCCAACAAAACCAGTTCAATATTTTACACACTCAGCTGACATCACCAGGTTGAAATCCAACTGCCTTCATACCAGTGACTAGCCAGATACATCCTAGTCTACAAAATCTGGCTGACTTGTATATACCATATGGGTTTTCAATTATGTCAGACCAAAATCTCAAGTACCTCTTAAAATTCCAGCAGATACAAAAGGAAAGAATGTAATCTTAGATCCAGATTGTATTTTGGACATTACTCTCTCCAGCAAGAATCTTGTCTTCTATCTCGAGTCGCATTCTCTGAGAGATCTCAAAACTGAGGCACGGGAATGGGGGAAGGGGTATATCTGAATACAAACCTAACTACTTCTCAGCCCTAAAATGTGCATAAGATATCTACGTCACATGCACAATTTTACAAGTGCAGTTCTTCAGCTTGCATTGTTTTTGATGCAAAAGAATATTAAATGAGGGTTTGAAGCCGCGCGTGCGTGGTCCCCCTCTGTATGTGACTCGATGTGGTGAGTGTAAAATGCAATAAATTCGGGCAATTTGGGGCATTTTTGACCCCCTGGGGGCGCGAACCAGAATTTTTATTTTATTTTATATCCAGAACAATTGCCTCTACATTTTAGCCAAGTTTCAGAAAAATTGAATGGATGGATCAAACGTTATGGGAGAAAAGGGTCATTTTTTTGCCATTTTGGGGGCTTTTGACCCTCTGGGGGCGCGAACCAGATTTTTTCCAAAGTCAGCGATACTTATTTTCTATTAGGAACAATTGCCTCCACATTTTGGCCAGGTTTCAGAGAAATTGAATGGATAGATGAAAAGTTATGGGGTAAAAAATGTCATTTTTTGCCATTTCGGAGCCTTTTGAGCCCCTGGGGGGGCTAACCAGATTTTTTTTCAAAAATCGGAGAATGTCACTTTCTAACCTGACCAAAGTTACAACTTCATGCAAAATTTCAGAGAAATTCAATGGATGGTTGCGGAGAAAAATCCGGACGGACGAACATGCCTCAAAACATAAGTCCCCCGATTTATAAAATCGGGGGGACCAATTATATTTAGAAACATGAAGAAAGTCTTAAATGGCAAGAAGAATCATGAAAGCCTGAACGAATGAAAGATCTTAATTCGAAGCAATAAAATTCAATTAAGAGAGATTTTAGAGAGGAAGGATTGAACCCGAGTGAACGAGCTGCAATTATTTTAGACATAAAAAAATAGGATTTAAGATAAACTCGCTCACCATGAGAGCGATAAGATTTTAAAAGACAACCAGAATATTCTGAGCAATTGAAAAGATATGTCCTGATTTTTAAGACCCGATAAAGGCAAGCTGAGGGCCTTAAGAGAAATCCTATTTTCAATCTGAGATAAAAGGAACACACATGTATAAAGAATCAAGATAAGAAAAATAAGAAAAAAAATCACCAGGTCAAGTATGTTTAAAATAAGTAATGTTTTTTTTATACAGTTTTTTTTTCCAAGAGGGATTGTGGTCTTAAAATTGAGAATTGCGGTTTCGTAGGAAGGAAATAAAAACTAGAAAAATAGATTTCTACAAAATGGATAAGATCCGAATAAATGGGTGTAAGGAAGCTGATAGAAGCATCGAGACTCTTCAAATTGACAAATTAAAATAGAGACCATTTTTTATTTGTCGATCGATTTCTTTAATAAATTTGTTAAGAGTTGGTGTCATATTGAATGTCACATGTGTCAATTTGTTTTAAATAATTGTTATTTTCCCTTTGGATGTACTTAGAATCATTCAAGGACAAGCTGTCTAGCAAGGTTAAAAGGTAAGATCAGTAAAAACGTTGGAACAGGATAAAGAAAAGGTACCAAATGAGGAATGATGTCATCAGGGATGGAAGAAGAAAATTGCAAAGTTATCAGTTAGTGACAAAGAAGCAAGTCATGAAGACGTGCTCTTAAACAAGAATAATTAAAAAATCTCTTTTCTCTCGCCTTCACTGTGTTGATTTTATGGGAACCCAAATAAAGAACCATTTTGTATAGTATAAATCATCTTGGAGTCGGTTATTAATTTCGAAGAACAGTTGAATTCCATTGAGCCAGAAAAAAAAAGCTTTCTTTAATAATGTTGATATTTCAGCTTCTATAGCAGTTTGGCCTAACACACCATGGGAGCAATAAAAACAAGCTTTGAGAGTTCTTCTGTAAACCACTAGATGATCAAGAGATAACCAGGAATGATGATGAAAGATATGAAAATATAACGTCTTCAATCGATCATGACGCTATTATATAACCTTTGTTTTTGTTTATAAATTAATCTATGCAGCGTGGCAGTGGATGAAACAGACCGAAGATTAAAATCTTAAAACAGATCTCTGGTTGAGTAACATCCTATCAGAAAGAAACGACTTTTTAAATTTTTTTTTTGGGGGGGGGGGTTGACTGCAAACCCCTAATCCTAACCCGACTGCAAACAAAAGTAGTCCCCAAAATGGTCACTCCTTCAACTCACATTGCCAACAGGAATCCGCTTATAAAATATCAAAGATTCCCGAGTTCAGTTCCGTCAATCCTTCGTGATCGTGGTAAATTTATCCACAATATTTTTCCTTTCTTAATCAGTTGAACTCACTTTTTTTTAAATACCGTATTAGTTGCCAAGGGAGGTAATCAAAACAAACTAACATTAATAAGTTGTTTGTCAAAATTTTATAGTTGAACAGAAAATAAAATCTGTTCAGTTGTGCGTTTTGTAAATGAATTCAAGCGAAAATAGTTTTTGAAAATCTTAAACAAAAAAATTGTAAACGTTTTATGGCAGGTAAAAAATAAAAACAAAAACAAATACAAAACAAAAAGCAATCAATAAAAACAAAAACAACAGAAAATATTGGAAAGGTGTTTTATTTGAAATCCTTGTTTTTGTGTGATGAGTTAGAGATTGGAAAGAAATGAGTTTTTTTTGTTTTCTTTGGGGGGGGGGTAATATATCGGGTGGAATAACCTTTTCAAATATAACAATTCAAGACTTAAATGTTTTCTGCGCAATCAACCAATAAATATCATTATGGTGTAGTTAGGATTTATGATAAGAATCAGATGTTTGTTCATCTTGGAGATTTCAGGGGGGGGGGGGTAGAGTCAATCCTTTTGTGGGCCATCCAGTGCTACCAAAAAATACTTATTACAGTCAGGGGTTCATCCCTTTCTCCAACTTAAGATCCTATGGAATTTGATGTCTGCATCAGTAACCAGCATGAGACGACTCACATTTTTTGCCGGTGGGAGGTTAGTGCAGGGGAAGGTTAGGGGTTAGTGCAGGAGGAGGGGGAGGTTAGTGCAGAGGGAGGAGGGGGAGGAGGGGAAGGTTAGTGCAGAGGGAGGAGGGGAAGGTTAGTGCAGACTAGATGACAGATTAAAGAAGGGGGGGGGGTGCATGGACCAAATCAGTTGGAGACGATCTACATTTTTGTATATTTTTATATACAACATTTAAAAAATTCTTTAAATTATATTTCTCTTACATTAAAAAAAAACAAAAAAAAACGGTAGAAATGCTTTTTCCAAAGACACACACACACACATACACACAGGAAATGGGGAGGGACACGGAAACACAACTAAACAGAGAGAGGGGGAGGGGGGAGTAAAAGAAAATAAATTCATAGAATTTAAGTTTTTCGCACTTTAATTTTTCTTTTTCCAGAATTCGTGTCTGAAAGGAGCAGAGATTCCTGGATGGATTGGTTTCCGCTGTCTGACGAGGGCTGCTGCGAAAACACGTCTCGCGTATTTAAAGGGACCATCTGAAAGAGCACAATTAAAAAAGTCAATCAAGATTCATGTGAGGAAAAATACAAAACAAAACAAAAATCCAGATCGAGTCTTTTTTGTCGTAACAATTTTGTAGAGACAAAATCAAACACCATTTACGACTTTAACAAGGGGAAAGGGGGCTCATACCCCTACACCCCACCCTCAGTCATAAGCAAGAAACCTTTTGCTTTTCATTTCCATTCCTTGTTTGGCATTATAGTTTATACTTTTACCAACTATTTTGGTGCCATATTATTATATGTAATAATTAATTATTATATGTAATAATTAATTATTATTATATATTATATGTAATAATTAATTATTATTATATGTAATAATTAATTATTATTATATGTAATAATTAATTATTATTATATATTATATGTAATAATTAATTATTATTATACATTATATGTAATAATTAATTATTATTATATGTAATAATTAATTATTATTATATGTAATAATTAATTATTATTATATGTAATAATTAATTATTAAAACGGCTTTACTATAACCTTTTACTGCAGTTTCACGGTACATCCAATCGTCAGAAGTGCATTCTTATCTTCTTGACAATCGGATTTATCGTGAAACTGTTAAAGAAAGAAAAGTGTTAAGATAAGCCCTTTAAATATTTATTATCGTTATAAAGTTTATCTGAAAGGACATCAAGCTGTTAGTGTGACGGATCTGCTGAATAGGATCCGGCTTCAATCCGATCCGATCTGTTTAGACACTGAGAAATTCATTTTTTATCTTATTTATTTGTGTAGAAGGGGAAATATTTGACAGTATGGTATGAGGATGCGAAAACATCTTTTTATTCAGTAAATTCTATACTTTCTTGCAGAAGTCGAGAGCAAAGAGATGATTTCATAAATGAATAAGGAAAGAGCAAAGAAACCATCTTTTTTTTTCTTGACTTTTGAATATCGGATGAAGGTTTGAATATTTTGAAGTCAAGAGTAAAACGATTGAATATCTATCGAAAGTACAGAACATTTCAAAACATTATGAAATGAATAAGATTTTCTAGTCGTATATGAAAACTAAAATATAGGAATGATTTTATCTGAAAAACAAAATACTGATGAAAAAAACAAAGAGCAACTTTAAGAGTCAAACGTCTTTCATCTTTTTTTTTAGAACTTCATCAAGAGACAAAATGAGAAAATGTTATTGTAATAATAAAAAGGAGTTTTTTTTAGATACAAAATGAGAAAATGTTATTGTAACAATAAAAAGGAGTATTTTAGATACAAAATGAGAAAATGTTATTGTAATAATAAAAAGGAGTTTTTTAGATACAAAATGAGAAAATGTTATTGTAACAATAAAAAGGAGTTTTTTAGATACAAAATGAGAAAATGTTATTGTAATAATAAAAAGGAGTTTTTTAGATACAAAATGAGAAAATGTTATTGTAACAATAAAAAGGAGTATTTTAGATACAAAATGAGAAAATGTTATTGTAACAATAAAAAGGAGTATTTTAGATACAAAATGAGAAAATGTTATTGTAACAATAAAAAGGAGTTTTTTTAGATGCAAAATGAAAAAATGTTATTGTAACAATAAAAAGGAGTTTTTTAGATACAAAAGTTCGACAAGTTAGTGGCTGTGTGTGAAGTGACAAAAGTTTATGAAAGTAAATAATAAAACGCACGACCCCACAAAAAAACAAGTGATTAAAGAGGGAATATAGTGAGGGGGGGATTGAAAGTTGTTTTTTTTTAACAGTTGCTGCCACCTCTGAAGACTGGAAGGAAAATGAACAAGAAAAGCAAAATGAATGCAAAATGCAACCAAAACAAGAATTTATTCATAGATAAAAAAACAAATGAAGAAAAAAATTGGGGGAATTTTGAAATAAGATGAAAAAGGAAAAAAATAGTTTAAGAAGAAAATTAAGAACATTAAAAAAGGAAACACACGAAGTAAAAAGTTTTTTGTTGTTCTTGTTTAAAAGACAAAAAGGTATCATCTGAGGATTGCCAACAACAAAACATTTCTTTAAAAATCATTTTATGCAATTAAAACATCCAAAAAAATTAATAATTATAAATATTCATACTAATATATATATATATATACATATATATATATACACACACAAAGTATAAAATGCACGATATATCATAAAATGAAATGCTGTAAAAGACAAGATGTGTGAAAAAGACAAACTGAAAAACTCATTTAAATACAGGACAAAATCATCAAGAAACAAGAGATTTTACCGGTTTTGTTCAGATCAACGAACGTCTTCAGAAAATGTTAAGTTAAAAAAGTAAAATCTTCACTTTTCTGAAGACGTTTGTTGATTTTCCTGTATTTAACTTACACAACACACACATATATATATATATATATATATATATATATATATATATATATATATATAAATAAAATATGAGACTAAAAGTATACTTTTAGAGAACTGAACCTATATATGAGATAGAACAATTATAAAGATAAATGATGGAAGAGAGATAAAGATGTGCGGATGACAAATCTATTTCATCTTCGATTGTGGACTCGATAAAAACATGTTTATTTTTTCTTTCCCTAAATCAGGCTTTTCAAAGATTAAAATCTTATCAAAGAAATTACATAGATGGAAAAGTTGGCAGGGGAATAGCCAAAATTCATAATTTGAAAAATTTAAAAAACAATATAAAGTAATGGAAAGTAAAAGTGTGTGTATAAAATGGTTATCAAAATATAGAATATGAAATAGATTTGTCATCCGCACATCTTTATCTCTCTTCCTTCATTTATCATATATATATATATATATATATATATATATATATATGAAGCAATCCAACAAAAGATATAAGCGGCAACTAATATCTTATAATTAGTGAAACATCCGGATAAAAACTGAAGCTCAATATACTGGATAGAGCATTAATAAAATTTAATTGACAATAAAAAAATTTGATTGACACCTTATTTTATTACTTCATTTTATATTATAATATATATATATATATATAAATAAATCCAGAGACAGCTATTTTGTTATATCACAGCTCTTCAGTGTGGCTAGGCAGAGTGTTTCAAGCCGATATTCAAAATCCAGACGCTTGACTAATTAAAAAAAAAAATTTAATATTAAAATTTGATATATAAAAAAAAACACTTTAATATTGAAAATTTATTTTCTTTATTTCAAATTTTGCTATTTATTGTGTTTACTGTTCATGAACATTTCGTACTTGTTTATGCAATTGTCTGACAGGAAGAAATTTATGCATTTTTTTTTTTTTTGGTCTTAATTTTTTTCTGTTATTCAAATAGTTTTTCACCAACAATGTCTGATGAAGGATTTTCAAAA
>OY744543.1:1635000-1675000 GCA_963556195.1 Sepiola atlantica | reverse complement strand
ATTCATTCATCATCAACATCATCATATTCGGTTTAACGTTCATTTTACATGCTGGCATGTGTTGGATGGCTTTTAGAAATTGGCTTCAAAACTAAAATATGTCAGGCCAGGCCTTTATCCTTCTTTCAAATCCATCCTTATCACTCCCTCCCATGGTTTCCTTGGCCCACCCCTGCTAACTCAACTGTTCTACATCAAGAATATAACCCAAGCACTGTCATCCATTCTTTCAATAAGACTAAACCAACAAAGTCTCCTGTTCTGAACACATCTCTCGATTCCAGTTGATGGGAGAAAAAGTTTAGAATTAAACACAAAAGTTAAAAAATAAAAACTAGAAACAAAATAGAAAAAGCACAAAAAATATGAAAAAATGAATTTTTTCTTTCCCAAAAAATATTTCAACAGAATCATTAAAAGATGAGAAAACCTGAAAATTTCATTTTTTTTTTTTTACAATTTTTTTTTTAATTAGAAATCAATAAATATTGATTACAGGGCTGCTTCCCTGCAGACTACAATATGGTCATCTTCAGATCCAATGTCAATAAATACTAGGTATGTGCAAAAATGGCCACTTCTTGTACGGACTATGCTTATTAAAAAGGGCTTATCATTAATTATTTAATTAGTTTCCGTGTAAACTTTGATTGTGTTTGAAAGATAAAAGCCTAAACTTAATCTCTAAACGAAAAAAACTGCATAATTACGTTTGAAAAATAAATTATAATGAAATATGTAATCACGGCGGCTGAAAAACCTAAAAATTCAGTGAATTTTGAACTTTGAAAAAATTACCTGTAAAAATCCCTTGAAAGATAAATATAAGTTTTTAGGAACTATTTCAAAGATAATTATTAAATTAAAGTCATAAGATACTGAATTAAAAATAAAATTCCTACATTTTACTAAAAATTAGCAAAATTATCCCCCAAAAGTCATAAATGAGTCAAATACGGCGACACATAATCGGCAAACAACTTTGTTTACCAATTGACTATCGCTATGCAAAATATATGGAAGACAAAAATGTCATAACTTTTTAACTTCATATATAAAAATGGTTTTGTAATAGTTTATAGAAGTTGAAAAATTATTATCCATTAATTTCTTTCTTTTAAAGGTTATAAACAAATTTAAGTACCCTTATTTTGTTATAATAAAAAAGGAAATGTTTATTTAATTAAAATATTTGAGAGTGTACACAATTAAGATCATATTTTATTTTTAACTAAAAAGGTTCATATTTAACTTGGTATTAGTTTTTAATTTAGTAATACTCTGAAATTATTGATGACGTCTGTTTACCAATGTTTTTCCTTAGAATTTGAAATAAAACTTTTTTTTAAATGTTAAAAATTATTTTTACGTTACGAACTGCGTCAATTTTATCATTTTTTTTTTACATGATTTAAAACTTCAGTTACTCAGATTTATTCTTAATGTGTCGTAACGATAAATGACATTGATTCTTTTTAAAATAAAGTATATTTTTTTTTAATATTTAAGTGTGAAGAAGTAAATTAAACTCAATGACTACACTGACAAAAAAAAGTTAAAACAGTTATTTATTGATAAACAGAATTCAATTTTGAAAGAAAATGTTATGTTTGAATTCTCTTTATTTAATAAATAATTGTTCTTAACTTCTTAAATATTTATTAATGAAAAAAAGACAAATACAAATCTTTCCAAATAATTGACGATGAATTGTGAAATTAACGAAATTGTTGAATCTCTAAAAATAAAAATTTGAGGGCGGTGTAAAAGTGAGTGCTTATTGGAAGGCTAATCCCAGCTGGTTATTACAGAACGGAGCTACCATACCAATCAAAGTTCATCGTCAGTAGAAATTATCCAATTTTTAAAATTCTTTTTTTAGTTAAGTTCCTGGGCCTCAAATTTGTCAATTTTTGGTTTATTTTCAAGATTATAAAAAAAAATGATTGCGCTGATGATGCCACGTTCATGTATGAAAGGGAAATATAATTATGTCGCATTTTTTATTTTTCCAGAAACTCTAATCATTAAAATCCCATGAAATATTTTTTGTAATTATATTATTTTTTTGGTGAAAATATTGATTAAACAATGCTTTATTCAATAATAATATCGCTAATTCAAAAAATTAATTTTTCTTCGAGTTATAGTGATTTTGTTAACACGGTATTTAGGGGCCTTTTTCGTAATATATAAAAAATATTTAAAAAAAATTTTTTTTATTGTTAACATCTACAATGCTTTATTTTCATAAAAAACAAAAAAAAATTAATGCATTTTTTTTTTATTAATATATAAAAATATAACTTTAGTAAAGGTGTATTTTGTTTTAAAAAAATAATACATTTTCACTAAGATAAAAAGAAAAATAATGGTTTCATTATATTCCGTGATTGTTGATTAATAAATATTGAAAATTTAATTAAAATTGGTTGATTTCCTGAATTTTAGTGAATTTTTAAGTGAGGAGGGGGTCAAAATGTTTTTACATTTTGGGAATCGGCCATTGATTTTGCATGTACCTAATAAATACTGTCCTCTTAAGTAATAAATTTTGTCCATTTCATTAATCATTTTCAATCCTCTCATAATATTCTTCATCATTCAACTGAAAATTGATCCATCTCATTAACCCTTATCCTTGAGTTGCTTTTGGCCTTGATAAGTGGTGACTCGTCATTAGTAAAATTTGAGAAGTGTCAGTACAATTGTTAGAATTTCCCCACCAAATAAAAGTGGCATTTAATAAAAAAAAAAAAACTAGCTGTAAATACTTCGCGTTACCCGGGATGCGTTGAAGTCATTTTAGGTTTTTATTTGTTTGCACATTTTGAAACTTAAAGTAGACCACTCCTACTATATTCTACAATTTAAAATGAGTTATTTCCCCTTGCTGATTTTTAAAAAAATTTTAGGTAATTATTTTTAAATGTTTCATATTAGCAGTCATCTGGGCTGGACTAAGTAATTTTTTAAAATAAATTGTAGCTCAGTATGTTATTTTATTATCAATAACACGGTACAATAATAACAAATGAAAATTGGCAAGTCAGAAACAAAGGCTGATTTGTCAGCTTAAATGCTATTTGAGTCTGACTGTTTTGTTACCATGCCCCAGGCAATGCCGGGTAGCCCTGCTAGTCACTGTTAAATGAGCACATTGAATGGACGTATTTTACAAACCTAACAGATCTGATAGAATTTGAACTTCTTCGTGCATATCCAGATCAGTAACGCTTCTACCCTAGGGCTCACGCGAGGAGAAGAGACACTTGAAAAATCATTCAAGAATGCATTAGCGGATCTCGCTTTTCTTTTAATGCTAAGAAAGTTTTTCCTTGCCTTCGTTTTTTTTTTTTTTTTTAGATTAAAAAATTTAAAGAAACAAAAATTTGGAGACAGTTTGAAATGATAACAAAAGTTTTAAAATTCAGTTGCTACAAAACCGAATATCACCCCTCGTGCTGTGGAGTAGTCGTTAGCAAGGATTTATGTTGAATGTGATGCTTATTTTTTCAAAAGAGACGTTGTCTGAACAATTCTCGTGACCACTTGCCTCATGTTAGCCTAGCTGAACAAATATCATAGGCTAAAATAATCCTGCCTATCGGTAAATATAGGTTTTATTCTCAGTAAAAAGATCAAATTAAAAATGGGCTGAAGTGAGGGAAAACAAACAAAAAAAACATTTGTATTTGATGTTTTTTCTAAAGTAAACTAACAAAAACTATAATAAAAATGTTCTTTTGAAAGAGGAAAGAAATGTATTTATAAAAAGAATATTTTAAAGGACAGTTATTAAAAAATAAAAATATAAATTTGAACCAGAAAGAAAAGTTTGAAAAAAAACAGCAATTAGTTTTGACCTCAAGAAGAACCACTAATTAAATACTCATCGAATTGTTAACAATTGTTGTCGAACACAATTATCTTCGTGGTTGAGGAAGGAAGGGGATTGCATCAGAAAGGTGGATGGAGATGGGGGGGGGGGGGTAAAAAGGAGACACTTTTTTTTTGTGTCGATATTCTTTCTGCCTTGACACTTGCGGCTTTCATTAAATGCCTAATTAGTGCCGTATTTGAAGGCTTTCTTTTCCGAAAAGGTCCCAGAAAATCATCCGGCATCTTATAAGGTCATGGGTCAGATTTCAGTTATTGGCTAATGGAGTTCCCGTGATGTAGTGACCCAACTGCAAACAAGTTAACGATAACTTTTCTACCAACAACAGAAACTCTCTCTTTCCGATTATATATATATATATATATATATATATATGATGTTGACCACACACATGATAATTGTATTAGAATGCCATTCTTTTTTTATTGTAAATATAAATTTGGTGTTTTAATCTCACTGTTAGTATCATAAAAGGCCCAACCATATAAATATATAGATTCTGAAATCTAATTTGATTTATTATAAATCAATTTTTTTTTTGTTTCTTTTATCTTTTAAGAAAAAATTGCCCACTGTGTCAGGGCAGTGAGGAAGTAGGGGGGTAGTTTAGATCCTACAGCTGCAAAATATAGAAACTAACAAATATGTCAGCCATATTGAAATAAGATCATTTAATTTTGAGGGAGGGGATAAAAAAATTTCACCTTTAAACAAACTTTTTCACAAATGATGTTGAGTAAATTTTTTATTATCGATTTGTCTTTCGTACTGAAACTTAAAAGTTACCCCCCCCCCCTCGATACACAATTTTAGAAATTATATTTGATCATATATATATATATGAACGTCTATCAGTAAAAATTAGTTTACAATTATTCGGTTGGTCACGTCAAAATGAGTTCTTAGAAACAAAATTAGTGATTAGTATTTCAATAAAATTAAAAAAAAAAAAGAAGCTTTTCACTTGAATCCATTGATACAATAGTAGAAGGCTCAAAAAATACTTTTTTCTTTGGTTTAGGAGCACAAATGAACCAAAATAGTTGATGTTTGCCTATAAACTTTAATTTCAGACAGAATTTACTTTCTGTCTATTTAAAAACTCCAAAATCACTTTTGAATATCCGACATGTAAACATTGTGTCGGCCTTGCTTCTCCATTGTTATGCATTCAAAAATGTCTGCCACGTTGATATTTTTGTGGCCACAAGAAATTTATTTTAAAGTCTTTTCACTGTCAATTAGGAAGTAACTTTTGTCTGAAATTAAATTTTATGGACAAAAGTCAAGTAACATGCTAAATTTGCACTTATCATCATCATATTTGATTTAACATCAGTTTTACTTGCTGGCAGGAGTTGGATGGCTTTTAGAAATTCTAACCCAATCCATCTCTAACCAGGTCTTTATTTATCCCTCTTCCTTTCACCCATGTTTTCCTTGGCCTTCCCCGCCAACTAACCCTGCTACCTCAACTGTTCTACATCTACTAACCCAAGAACTCGCATCCATTATTTCAATGTGACCATACCAACAAAGTCTCCTGTTCTGCACACATCTCCCTACAATTTCCAGATTAAATCTTCCTCTGAGGTCACCAGATCTAAACTTGTCTTTAAGACTTATACTACACATCCATCGTATCATTCTCATATCATTTCTCTCTATGTAACATATCTTCAACCCACACTGGCCAGGTTTTAAGTCTATAAAGATAAACAGTATTTTTTACCGTGTCACTATTGCATCATTGAAGCCGTCTTTTTGTATTTGTGAAACAATTTGGTATGAGTTAGTCTGTTAGTTTGGATTGTGGAAGGAAAAGACATTTTGGGGGGGGGTTATATTTGGGGAGAGTAAACAAAGAAAAAATGGAAACTTTGAAAGAAAGGGGGGAGGAAAATGAAAAGGGGAAAAAAAACCTGTCGCAACCGCATTTTTTGTTTAACCGTGAGATGCCAGCACAGGAAAAAAGCCGAGAATATTACCTGGCCATAATTGTTTCGGAATATATTCAATACGGATTTATATCCCGTCACTAACATGGCGAACGGCAGCATCAGGAGCGATAGCAAATCTTGATCCACCACATGGCGCTAGACGAATGGGAAACGATAAAATTGAAAAAAGAAATTAGAATTTAAGAGCTTTCTTTGGTCACCTTCAGTTTGGGGAGTCTTTCAACTTTGATTTTAGGGGAGAAGAAGCGCTAATCGAGTTTTTACCATTTCCTTAAACCCATATAAATAAAATACCAGATCATAATACACCCTTTTCCCCTCTCAATTCTTTCTGTGCAGGCAAAAAAAAAAATACAATAAAGGAAATTTAGGGAAGAGAATAAAAATTGACAAAATACAAAAGATATCTACAAATATTAAAAAAAATAACAAAACAATCAAAAAATAATAAAAATAACAAAAATGATAAAAAATAATGAACAGAGTTTCTAGAAAATAGAAGAAAAAAAACTTACAAAAAATGCACAGAATATATTTGGATAATGGGGGAATTATTGCTTGCCTATTATTCACAACACTATTATAGATTTTCCAGAAATTGCGAGTTCCTAATTTCTGCGACTTCATTTGTTTTCTAGTTATCTCGGTGTAATGAATAATTACGAATAACTTTCCTTACTCTGACTTATCTCCCCTTTGGAGAACTCTCCTGCTTCTACTAACCACTATAAATAGTAGCACTAATATTGTACCGACATTGTGTGCCGAATAAAGCTTTCCCAAGTTACGTCTGTTCTCGTTAGTCATTACACTCGGTATACCTACTCTTTTTTAGCCCAGGCTATTACACCCTTACAATGATTTCTTGATGCTATAAACTTTTTTCATTTTGTAATCAACTTATGGTAGTTGAATCGGCTGAATGCTTGCTGCCTATGTGCAATAGCAGCTACACAGGTAGAAGTGAACCATTGGGGAAAGTGGGGTTTGTTAAACAATTTCCGCGTGGGGACAGGCGCTTCTATCAGTTACCTCATTTGTGCACTGATTATCAGGAAAGAAAAAGTTTTAGTCCATGGTGCGTCTTTGATGTGATCTCTGATGGATTCTACATCAGCCTATTTGTAGTATCGCGCCATTTAGAGTAACTACTCTTCAGTTTGTGGTGGAAAGTTTAGAGTGATATCTACCATTATGACAAGGTGATCAGCGTTCCCAAGTGAGCTATGGGCATCCGTCACACAAACCGCAGGCACTGTAGTCAAGAATAGGTCGAGAAACAAAGCTTGCTTATCCTCATGATCTGGGAGGCAGGTCATAGTGAACTGAATTTGCTTCATAAAAATAAATAAGTTCTACAGTTTATTTTTAATAACCTAAAAATTTTATATTTAAGCAATAATAATCCAAAGAGATTTTTTGTTTAAAATTCAATAATAAAAAATGATCAAAAATGTCGGCTACAGTACAAATAGTGAAGTGAGTTATCTCCCTGGATTTTAATAAATGGAGATGACAAAACAAAATTAATCAGAAACTGTGAGTTACTACTTGCAGTTGATTCTATATCTATACTCTATCACTGATATTGAGCACTCTCTCGATAAACGCAGCTACTAATAAATTATGCTTTCATTTTTATTTTAGGATATATATATATGTAAAATAATAAATTGTATTTTATTATTCCTTAGAATTATTTCAATGTGATTGTTCACATCAGATCAACTTTTATGCTTTTTTTTCCCTCTATTTTCTCAAAAACTGATTTTGTAGATTTTGGTTTTGCTTTCTTCACATTTTGAAAATTATTCTTTCTCATTTGATTTTTGTTTTTACAAAATTATCTTTTTTAAAATAAGATTTAGTTAAATTTAATTATTACGTTATTGTTTGGTCATTAAATTTTTAATTGCACCAAATTGTGATAAAACTAACGAATTTTGTTATGGTAATGCTGTTTTAATCTATTTATACAATTATTGGATGTAAAAAGCTTCCAAAACTTTAAATTTTTTAATACATAGGGATTTGCTATGTATTTTAAAGTCAGAAATAACCTATTCTAATTTAAATGCTTCAAAATTTCTTTCACATTTCAAAGAGTCACAAAGTAATTCATTTTGTTCCAATTATTAACAAAAGTTGGTTGACTTGTTTATGCTATTATGACATTTTGAAAATCCAAAACTTTTGAAGATTTAAACTTATGAGATGAAAATAATTTCTGGCTCAAATTAACATTTAATGGTAAAAATCAAATTGGTCTCCTAAACCAAGGAAACGAATTAATTTTACAATAATCCTTCCCATAATGCACCTCGACTTCAAAAATTAAGTTTATTCGATTTTTTGAAATTTAAAAAATTAATTATTGGAAAAAGAATTAAATGAAACAATATATGTATTTTAAAAGAAAAAATTTGTTTTGCAATAAAATTAGTCGAACATCTTAATGTTGAAATTTAAGTCGCATAAATACATTAGTTTTTTTGTTTTTTTAACTCTCAAATTTATACATAATAAGCTAAAAGTCAGGTGCAGTGTATGTTGGGTATTTTATTTACCAAATTAATTTTCTTTGTTTTAAATAGGATTTTGAAACTTACATTTATTCATTACATTTTTCTTTTTAATTATTTAAAATAAATTATTAATTAATCGAAATTATTATAATAGTAGAACAACTTTTAATTATTTAGAACCAGATTAAAACATCTGCGAGAACCTGCAGATTTCAAATGTACCATTTGTTATGCTCGGAGATCAAGCATTGACAACTGATCTTTGCATATATATATATCTGCTTTTTCTGATTGGTTTTACTTTATTTTTTTTGTATGTTGAGTGAAAAAATAAGGAAAAAAAACAAATGAAAAATAAAAGTAGAAAAATCTACATTTTAACATATTGAAAAGAAAAGTAAAAAAAGGGTAGGAGTGTAACCCCCACCCCACCCCCCACAAAAAATTGTTTAAATGTTCTTTTACCTTTGCATAATTGTGTCTGTGTTTATAGAGCGTGTATACGGCTCCCAGCACTAAAAGAGCCAATGGCAAAGACAGGAAGGAAGTTTGGTTAAAATCCTGGTCTATCAGTCTCTGAGGAATAAAAGAAAAAGGAGACAAAAAAGTTCAAAATTAGAAGAAAAAATTAAAAGAAAACAAAGAAAAAGAAATAATTGATTAACATTTTCATGAAATCAGAGAAACCATCTTTTTAAAAACCTGACTCAAACAAAAATAAATAATGATTCATGACTCCTAACTCTTCCCTGCAGCGATAGGGAGTTGACTGCAAAAGAATTTGAGACACAACTAACTCCTGACTCCAACTTCCCACCTCTGCTGGTCCTTCGTCTTTTAAATTAAAATGAGCAGAATAGAAGGAGAGAAAGAAGAGTGGAGGCGAAGGGGGGGAGGGGGGGAGAGAAACATGTGAAGAAAAGAGAGAATATTTGAGAACAAACAAATTCTCCCTCATCAAGAGGATGAAGTATGGTCCTGTACAGTTTTAGAGGGTGGTCCCTCCCAGGCTTTACCTTCTGAGGTGCCCCTACCAGGGAATGCCGACAGAGTTGTCGAGGCTATTTTTGAGAAGCCAGAGTGCACCAATCTTCTGTTACACTTTCCCAACCTTGTGGCACATCTTCCTGCGGTATTCAAAATTTTGTTTAACGACACAAGTTAGACTGTGGAATCGGTAAACCAAACACTTGACTGTCTGTAATATTTATATTAAACTTTCTCTAATTTTTCTTTTGTGGTATGAAAATATTATTTATTTTCATTACATCTAGTCTTTCCTCATCTATTGTTTCCATCTGAATGCTAAAAGGTTTTGTAGCCTTTAAACTGCTTTGAATAAGTCCTTTTTTTTTTATAAGATGGAATTTATTTTTGTAAGAAAGATAAAATGAGCATGATTTCAATTTGACATAATATTGGAGAGCTAATGAACTGGGTATGTTTTAAAAGGCTCCGGGTATGAAGCCCAGGCCTCCATGGTAAATTGAGTTAAGTATTTTTAGGTAGGTCTTTCTTGCAGATTGGTATATAAAATTATCATATTAATCTAATCAGTGACCTATAAAATTTTAGTAGATCAAGTAAGGAATAAAAGTAAATTTTCTATCGAATATTACATCCAAAAATGTATATTCGTCTAGCACTAGGATTTCTGTCTTTTTAAGCTTCTAGTTAGGATTATCGTGTCATTTTCTCTTATGACAAAAAAATGGACACATAAGTTTTGCTCTAGAAAATCTGAAACCATTTTCTCATGCCATTTGTTGATTTTTGTATTTTAATAATACAAAAATATATAAAACCAAGGATAACAATTGTATGTGTTTCTCTTGTGTCTTGCATGCTCATTTGTTGATTTCTGTATTTTAATAATACAAAAATATATTAAAAACAAAAATAATTTTATGCGTTTCTCTTGCGTCTTGAATAATTTTCTGATGCTCATTTGTTATTTTTTGTAGTTTACATTCAATGGTGCACATATATGGAGTTAGGATTCTGCGTTCTAGCAATGCATGTGCATAGTTATAAGTTGAGCTCCACATTTGCATTTTGGTCTGACTTCTTTCTTGCGTATATAGGAGTGCATATGGCCAATATGTTGCTTGATCAAATTAACTTGTTCTTTTTGTATTTTTCCGAAATCAGCTTTCCATTTTCCTAAAGTAGATTTTATTTGAAATAGTTTAGTTTGTATATTGTATTCTAATAGTAGTTGCCATTTCTCATGTATTTGTTTTAGTTTTCATGTCAATGTAGAGCATCTTACAATTTTCATCGATGACCAGTTCTAATGATGACTTACCTGATTTATCTACTTCTAATGAACAATGTTATGTTTTGAGGCTGTTCAAATATTTGAAGATTATGAACATTCAAGATGTTCGGACACACGATTGAAGAATTCTTTTTAATAGCTGTAGATGAAACGGTCAATCTGTGGTCCAGGCAGCAGAATACAAAATGATAAGTCAAAGGTGTAGTTTCACAAGGTCAAATTAGAATAAGAATCTTTATGATGCGTTCATTCAATCTATGCATTCACAGTGAAAATAACATTTTTTTAAACTACGAGCAAACATTCAGCATTTATAATATTACCCATGGATCTCATAACATAACGTTCAGACCCAACATGCAGTCATCACTGTTAGTACACAAGACACAAGAGAAATGCATACAATTGTTATCCTTGATTTTAATATTTTTTTTATTATTAATATTAAAAAAAAAAACAGTGTTCTTATCAATTTGTGGGTGACTGACGGTTAGTGCCTGCTGCTATAATCTATGTCTCTAGTGCATGTGTGCGCATACCTGGATTGTGTAACTCGTTTTTTGTCACAAGTTCTTTATTCTCCAGTTCTGTTTTTTCACAATTCTATTTAATTAAATTTCAATGAAACATTCCTCAATTCTAACTGCATTTGCCATTCTTTTTGATGAAAGATTTTTACTGGCTTCAATTTGCGACTATTTGCGTCATCTACAACTTTGAAATTTCTGTTTACAAATTCCAATGGATTTATCTTTTCACCCTGTCCCTCAATTTGCATCATCAACACTAAAAATTGTATTCATTTAAAATTCTTTAAAACAAAAGATCCCAACTAACCAAGAATATTCCATTCCTAGATTTTATAGTTTTGATTTTTTACTTTGCTCATCAGTCAACTTTTGATCAATTTTATTTGTCATAATGTAACAAGTGTATAAAAGGCCAAGCTTTAAAAAAAAAATTGCTTGTTGAAGGCCGAAGAGTATGACAGTTGAAACATTGGGATTGTAATAACAAAGATCTGGAAAATAACAGTAAATAAAGAAAAAAAAAAAAATTCTTTCATGAAATTGTTAAATATCCTCATTCCAACTACTGGTAATCCAATTTTTTTTAACAGTCCATCAGGTCCAATTGTTACTTAACTTCCGAACCCATCCAACATGGCTACCAGACTCATAGATCCTAGCCCTGGTGGCCATTCCTAAACCAAGGGCAGTAACCCATATGACATAAACAGAAATAATGAGGTTTCATCTAAGAAATTTTAATTTTCTTTCAATTCTTTATATTTACAGCTATTTTTTTTTTTAAATAATGAATAGAAAAAAAACTAAATAAATATAAAAAAACAGACAAAAGATATTTGACTTACCTTCGGCTCAAATTTAAATGTGACATGTTTGTAAGCAGTGTTGGCGACAAAACTATATTCTGGTAAGATGTAGTTATACTTAGAATAGGAAAGTGAGCTTTCCAAGCGAAGGTTATATTCCTAAAGATTTTTTTGAAAAAAAAGAAAAAAATTTACTCACATTGTTAAAAACAAACAAAAAGAGGGAAAAAAAGCAGAAGCAACAAAATCAATAAAAAACATGACAAAAATGCTGGGTCTATTTTTCTCAATAAACGAAGAATTAAAGATAGAAAAATACTATTTCAAACTTTAGAGTAATCAACAAACAGATGGTTGATTACATATACAATCTACAATGAAACATGTCTAAAAAATGGTTTGCTGCCTAAATATGTTGATATGAAGGGTGTCCCAAAAGATTTGACATAATTTTGCAGGCCAATAATTTTGGCAAATCTTGTTGAAATAACCTTAAATTTTCACGGAATGTATAGAAACAGATCAAGATTTAATATTTCCTCTTTTATTTTTGTTCTGTTTCAGGCTGAGTCATGCCGTTCACTCCCAAAGACAAACGATTTTTTAGTTGTTAAATATGCTCACACAGTCTTATGTGACTGTGTGAGCATATTCAATACAAAATTTGGAAAAACTCCACTAACTGGCAAACAAATTTCGACATGGTACCAAAAATATAAAGAGGACGGCTACTTCTGCGAGGGTACAGGATCTGGTAGGTCATAATCAACATCAGAAAAGAAAGTCGACCAAGTTTGTAAAACTCTTTGCGAAGTCACAAGAAGTTTGTAAGGAGAACAAGTTGTAAAACCTAGATTCTTCGAATGACGGTTTGGCATATCCTGAGGAACCAATTAGAAATGAAACTCAACAAATCAACATATTGAACGTTTATGAAATCGTTCCCAAAATATATTTATGTTCGATGCATAAACTGTTCAATTTCATTGAGCTAGACTTAGTAGTTTTTATAATAATTGCTTTTAAAATTAGGTAAAATATTTTAGACATCTTCTATTACATAAAGTGCAATTGTCTGTGTGTATGTGTAAAAAAACCCCACAAAGTTGGTATATTTTTGATCAGCATTGCCCTGGATGAATAAGATCTAAAATTTAAAAAACATCTATGAACTTGATGCAGAGCAATTTAAGTGGTATGTTGAGTTAAGTACACCTATTCTATTGATTTTTTTTTTGTATATCTATATATGCATGTGTGTGATATGACATGTGAAAGTCTAAGAGAAGAAGAGTTGAAATGAAAAGCCCTAAATGCTCTTACCTGATCATCAGTTGGTAATGAAGGCAAATAGAAAAAACTAGTTGTTCCAAGTGAAATGGTATGAGTCGGCGAATCAGGACTATCTTCTTTGTACAAAACAACCTGCACGATGACAAAGAAAAGAAAAATGTTTGAAACAATAATAACAAAGACAAAACATCATTACTCATTAGTATAATAAAAATAATAAAAAAGATCAAAGATGCATTTTCTAAATAATTTTAAAACTCTGGAGTCAATTCAACACAAATTTTAGGCATATATTCACGGTGACATAATTTTATTGAATTTTGACCCGTAAAATTATAAACAAGTTCTTAAAAAAGCCGAGACACTCAACTGAAAGATTTTACCTCGAATTTCTATGAAATTTATACACAAAAATCACGTAAATTTGTATAGAAAATTAGAGTAACTTTCGATCATTTAAAAAAACTCTTTAATGGGAGGTGGAGGAAGCTAAGTCCACAAAATTAAATATTTTCTAATCCCATAATTTCAGTCACGCTAAAACTCTCCAGGGGGAGGGGGCTATAGATATTGTTTACCTCATGTTCGCGTGGGTCAGGAGCAACGACGTACTCCAGATACCTTTCTCTTGGGTGGCCTGGTCGATACACGAAGGTTGGAACTTCAGACTTGTGCACTTTACTTTTATTTTTGCTATAAGACATTGTTTTAATTACTTAACTGGATTTATTTATTACGAGAAAAAAATGCAGCCTGTTAAGTAATCCATTCAGAACGGGTTAGAATGTTTGAATTGGGAGAAAAAAGTGAATTTACAAAGCCAATTATACATAAAAAATGAGACAAAATCCCAAATTAGTCGTTTTCTGCTTGCTCTATCTCCCCCTACCCTCATCTCCTTTTCCATCTCAGTTACAGATTAAATCATATTACTGCTAGTGGTGTTGCTCCTTTTTGCTTATATATGGACTACTCAAATCTCTACTAATTTCGACATAATAACAAAGAGAGAGAGAGAGTGACAGAAAAGAGAGTGATACATAAAGCATCAAATATGAGGGGGGGGTCAAACAAGATACAGTGAGAGAGAAAGAGAGTGATAGAAACTCAAGAGATAGATCATCTGACAAGTTAATTACAAAATAAGATTAATTAGAATTAAAATGGAATTTTTTCCAAACGCAATGCAATTCCACAAGTGACGACTATTTTAACATGTATTTTGTGTGATTAAAATATATAGGAAAAAAGCCTGAGGCAAACAGACTTTGATTAACTCGGCTTTAGTATAATAAGTTTTTTTTAAAAGTAATTTTTTTTTTTTTTAAACTAAAAGTTAACATTAAATGTTTCTTTTACCTTAAGGGTGGGAAGAATATCAGCAGGGGTGACAACGTTCCCACTGACGTCCATCTGGTTCATACGACGGAAGGCAATGATATTCACATTCGTTAGGTCAGCATTTTCAATCTAAAAAAAAAAAAATTTTTTTTTAAACTAAAAAAAAAAAAAAAACTTTTTCTTCAAAAATCCATTCAAAATGCTTCAAAAAGAAATAAATAAAAAATCAACTAAATAAAACCATTAAAAACAAATTTTTAAGATGTTATTCAGGAAATGGCAATTAAAATATTCAGTACTCATGCAGTTTAAGAACAGCGTTTTTATCGGCACATTCTGGCAGGTTACATAGACCGCCGGAAGATGCCGAACAAAAACTTTGGGTTTTTGTGCCAAAAATGTTGGCTAATGTTGAAACGCTAGAAACAGGCATTGTATGTTAATTTCAACAGGAAAAATTCAATAAAAAAATTGGAAAAAAAATAAATGTAAATTTGTAAGAAACTTTTAAAATGTAGAAAAAAATTCAAATCAAAGAACAAAACACTCATTGTATGTGGTAAGTTTCATGAATAAATATTTATTTTTTGGGGTTTGAAGAAAATATGGTGCAACAACTAATAGCAAACAATTTATTTTTCTTGCCAATTTTTTAAAAACCCGACCGACTAGGTTAGGGTTAGGTACTGTTCCTTTTAGCAAATTTTCTGTGAACTTGAGCACAGACGATGGAAAAATAGAAGGGTCAGAGGACGTGGAAGGAAGTTGCTCGACAGGGTACACTTCAGCAATGTGCGCTAATATGGAGACAAGGGATGGTTTCTGAATTTCTGTCTCCACATAAATTCACGCAAGTAGCTGTCGATTAGATCTCTGCAATATTTTCATCGTATTTTCAATTGTCGGCTGCTGTGAATTTCATTGACTAAGGCTAAGCTCTTCCATTTGTCAGCTGCTGAAATTTTCATCGGCTAAGCGTTTTGGCACCTTCCGACAGTTTATGTAACCTGCCGGAGTGTCAATAAAAACACGGTTCGTAAACTGGGCAGGTACCAAATATTCAATTAAGTTCATTTTAATCATCGGCGAAAATTGCAGCCATCTTGATCTTGTTGCAGTATTCACCTTGTGTGAGTTGAGCCGCTTCCTCTTTCGACCACGCAGCATCTCTCATCATAGCAGCTTATGCATTGCAGTTCTGTGCGAGGACCGCTAAGATGGCAAGCCAGTCCTTACTCCACTGATAAAGAACAACAATTTGCAGGCCAGTGATTTTGCCAAGGTCCTTCTTGATCATAGTTGCCCAGGTTTTCAGCTGCGACAAATTAGACAGTGGAGATGGGAAAAGAATGCCTCCGATCAATTCTCCTGCTTGACAATAAGCAGCATGACCAATCCACAGAAGACATTACTGCAAAAGCGCAAATTAGAGTGGTCGTAGATTTTGTTGTTAATGCAGACTAGTTACTGACACTCAATAATAGATGGCAGCCTTAAGCAAAGATGAAAAATCATCCAAAATTGAAGTCTTTCTTTTGTACATTTGTTGTGTTCTTGTGTTGCTGGACTCCCATATTTAATGTGCCACACAGCTATCATCATCATCATCTACTATAGTTACTGTTTCTATCTACAACTAGCACCAGTTTCCGATCCTGTTCACAGCTCCAGCCGCTCTTTCCTAGAAACATAAACTGCCTTTTAAAAAAAAAAAATTTGTGAGTGGATACACTGGACGACTGCGCTACCAGCCACCACACTTGCCACAGTATTATTCATAATTGTACTGAAACATCTTAGGTTTTTAGCAGGTTTGATATATTATTTTAGTGTTTGTTGGGATGAAAGTTGTTGTGATGGGATAACCTGACTTCCCCATTCACGAAATAGATGAACTCGTCGGACTATAAGTACGACTACATCGAGCAGTCGAGACATTCGAGTTAAGACACATGCAGTCTTAACATTCTGTTTTACGTATTCTTTAGCCGGTCTGCCTTATTACATATTCTGTTAACATATCTTGTATGTACAAGATATATACATCTGGAAATAAACCTATTATTTTAAAGACCTTCCACTCGGGTTATTTGTCATATCTTCAACAAGATATATCAAAAGTCAAAGAACATGACCAAACCTGAAAGATAAATGTTCCTTTGTTGATCACAATACCCCAATGTTTTGGAATTCTTGAGATAAGGATTTATATTTGTATTATTTAGACTACTGTTCTCATCTTGGATGTTATTCTCACAACGTTTCGGACGATTTAACCTCTGACCTTCAGATGCATCTTATCAAACTCGGGAATCGGTACAAAATTTCAAACGGAACCTTTTATTTAATCTACAAGGATAGCTTGCTCTTGTTATGTCAGCCATGACTGGGTAGGCATCTTAAATAATTTGTAATTGTATACTTAATATCGCCCGCACTGAGGATTGAACCTTCCACCCCCAGAAGACTGTCACTTAGAACTGATTATTACTTAGCACTTATATCCATTACACCACGGGTTTGAGTTCGTCATAAAGATTCAAGAGTTCAAAAAGATGCACCTGAAGAAAGTCGGAGGTTACATCAGCCGAAACGTTGTGAGAATAACATCCAAGATTAGAACAGTAGTCCGAATAATCGAAATAATCCAATACCTCAATGGTTTCATTTTCGTGTGTTCATATAAACTGTCATGTCATATTATACTTGGACATTTTACATAAATAACTTTCCTCCACAATCTTTGCTAGCAGACAATGTCCTCGAGACTTTCGGTAAGTGCCTATGTTTCACAGTTGTATAAGAAATGGTGTTTTCAATATATCAACAATACAAAGTTTGTATTCTTTGGATAATTAAAACTACTATTTTTATCTTGGTTGTTATTTTTACAATATTTTAACTAATGTAACCTCTCATTTTTTCGAACTTGGGAATTTATACGGAATTTCAAACCAAACCATTATCTAATCGATAGGGTTCAGTTCGAAATTCCGTATAGATTTCAGAGTTTGACAAAGATGCACTTTAAGAAGGTCAGAGGTTACATTCGCCGATACATTGTGAAAATAACAAACAAGATGAAAACAGTAATCCGAATAATCCAAATTATCAATTCTCGTCTCAAAAATTCTGAAAAATGCATACAAAGTTTATTTTTCTCTTTACTTACCTTTAACAAACGGAATTTCGGAGCTGATCTTTCCAAATGGCTATTCTCCACTTTTTTAATTTGAATCTGATACGTGACAGATGGCTGAAAGAAAAAGACAAAATTATATCTTTGGCACACTAAGAGTCATGGACCCAACAACTTCTGGTAAATATTTAAATAATTTCCCCAAAGTGGTGCAATGTGCTATTATAAATTGGACATTGAGATCCTAAAATATCGAAGATAGGAATAACAATCTCATACACCAACTGATGCGGTTGCTAAAAGTTGACTGTCATCACTTGAATTAACTTTTTTTAAAATAAGTAATCTGGAATCGCTTTTTATCGACAATTTGTTCTAAAGAGAATATTCTACATTCAAAGAATGTTTTTGAAAAAGGGAGTTTTGACTAAAAAATATTAGTCCAAGAAAGAAAATACTCTTGCTCTATTACTATGAAAACATAATAAAGAAACATCGACCAATGTTTTGATTTTTTTACTATTTTTATTCACTGACAGGGTCTTGTCATGATTCTTGATTTTTTACTATTTTTATTCACTGACAGGGTCTTGTCATGATTCTTGATTTTTTACTATTTTTATTCACTGACAGGGTCTTGTCATGATTCTTGATTTTTTACTATTTTTATTCACTGACAGGGTCTTGTCATGATTCTTGATTTTTTACTATTTTTATTCACTGACAGGGTCTTGTCATGATTCTTGATTTTTTACTATTTTTATTCACTGACAGGGTCTTGTCATGATTCTTGATTTTTTACTATTTTTATTCACTGACAGGGTCTTGTCATGATTCTTGATTTTTTACTATTTTTATTCACTGACAGGGTCTTGTCATGATTCTTGATTTTTTACTATTTTTATTCACTGACAGGGTCTTGTCATGATTCTTGATTTTTTACTATTTTTATTCACTGACAGGGTCTTGTCATGATTCTTGATTTTTTACTATTTTTATTCACTGACAGGGTCTTGTCATGATTCTTGATTTTTTACTATTTTTATTCACCGACAGGGTCTTGTCATGATTCTTGATTTTTTACTATTTTTATTCACCGACAGGGTCTTGTCATGATTCTTGATTTTTTACTATTTTTATTCACCGACAAGGTCTTGTCATGATTCTTGATTTTTTACTATTTTTATTCACCGACAAGGTCTTGTCATGATTCTTGATTTTTTACTATTTTTATTCACCGACAGGGTCTTGTCATGATTCTTGATTTTTTACTATTTTTATTCACCGACAGGGTGTTGTCATGATTCTTGATTTTTTACTATTTTTATTCACCGACAGGGTGTTGTCATGATTCTTGATTTTTTACTATTTTTATTCACTGACAGGGTCTTGTCATGATTCTTGATTTTTTACTATTTTTATTCACTGACAGGGTCTTGTCATGATTCTTGATTTTTTACTATTTTTATTCACTGACAGGGTCTTGTCATGATTCTTGATTTTTTACTATTTTTATTCACTGACAGGGTCTTGTCATGATTCTTGATTTTTTACTATTTTTATTCACCGACAGGGTCTTGTCATGATTCTTGATTTTTTACTATTTTTATTCACCGACAGGGTGTTGTCATGATTCTTGATTTTTTACTATTTTTATTCACTGACAGGGTCTTGTCATGATTCTTGATTTTTTACTATTTTTATTCACCGACAGGGTCTTGTCATGATTCTTGATTTTTGACTATTTTTATTCACCGACAGGGTCTTATTATGATTCTTGATTTTTTACTATTTTTATTCACTGACAGGGTCTTGTCATGATTTTTGGATTGGATTCTTTCCTACAGACTACAACATGGTCATTTTTAAATCCAATGTCAACAAATACTTGTCAAACTATCCTCATAAGTCATCAAATTCCCATTCATTGGTTTTGTAATCCTCTCATAATATTCTTCATCATTCAACTGAAAATCTATCTAGCTCATTAACCCTTATCCTCAAGATGCTTTTAGCCTTGATAAGTGGTGACTCATTAGTAAATAGAAAATAAAACAAAAATTTTAGTGCAGCATTTATTGTAATTTTTATTCAATCATATTGAACACATTAAATATTGATGTGGGTACATCTACTAGTAGCTATTGTTGCAATACATGTTGGAAAATAGGAAACATTTCAGACAAGAGGTCACGAATGGGGTCAATGTATTGACCCGGCAAAGCCGAATTTAGCCGAATGTGATGTCAGATATGATGATAGAGAAAGTAGTAGGTGCAACACTCTATAGTTTAGCAGAAGCGACGGAACTAAGACACGTTTTTACTATGGTCTAACAAAACGGTAAATGACTAAGCAATGTGCTAAAACCATAAGTAACTCTCTCTCATTTGACCTTTCCACAGTGGCGAAGGAATATACAGAAAATAAAGACGACTACACAGCTCAAAGTATCCGTTTATCAATATCTGAATACTCGGTTTACTGATTTACCACAAAGATTTTAAAATATGAATTAAATTTGCTATCCTGACACCAGACAGTGGAATACACTACGTATTTCCATTAAAAAAAAGTAATTTAAAAAGAATCTGAAAGAGACTTTTTACACTATTAACAATTGATGATTAAATACAGGGTAACTTCTAAAAAATGCCACCCATGCAATCGTTAATAAAATTCACAATCTTTCTGCAATTCAACCAGATTCGATACAAACAAACTTCAATCGATGGCTGACCAGTTCATCAAGTTTCAGTAATGAATGTCCAACAGTCTTTTTTTTTTATTGCCTTTCAATGGTATGAAGTGGACACTTTAGTGATCGTCTCATCAGTAGGAGGTATGATTTTTATCTGTCTGTTATCGCAGAAATAATGTCTATCAAAACAAATCCCCAGATCATTCCTGAACTGAAGATGGTCATTACAGCTAAAAGCAGTCATATCCAGATAGGCTTTCAATGCAGAGGTGCACATTTGAAACATATCATTGCACAGCGATACAATAAAGACTGTTGAACTCAAACTTGGTGGACAAGTCAGGCATTGACCGAAGTTTATTTGGACAAAAATGGTTTGATTGCAGAAAGAACAGTAAATTTTATCAATGTGGCATTTTTGTGGAGTTCCCCTGCATAATATTTTGGAAGAAACAACTTGTATTGTTAGAGAGATCCTCATCTCCCTTCTTTCTTTCTTCTTTCCCTCCTACTCCCACGTTTTCCTTCTTTCCCTCCTACTCCCACGTTTTCCTTCTTTCCCTCCTACTCCCACGTTTTCCTTCTTTCCCTCCTACTCCCACGTTTTCCTTCTTTCCCTCCTACTCCCACGTTTTCCCTTCTTTCCCTCCTACTCCCACGTTTTCCTTCTTTCCCTCCTACTCCCACGTTTTCCTTCTTTCCCTCCTACTCCCACGTTTTCCTTCTTTCCCTCCTACTCCCACGTTTTCCTTCTTTCTTCTTTCCCTCCTACTCCCACGTTTTCCTTCTTTCCCTCCTACTCCCACGTTTTCCTTCTTTCCCTCCTACTCCCACGTTTTCCTTCTTTCCCTCCTACTCCCACGTTTTCCTTCTTTCCCTCCTACTCCCACGTTTTCCTTCTTTCTTCTTTCCATACTACTACCACATTTTCCTTCTTTCTCTCCTACTCCCACGGGTTCTAATAATCATGTAATATTGTCTTTACTATTTTTTTTTGTTTTTCTTTTTTAATTCGTTAAGAATGTTGAATTTTATTAACATTTTATCTTTTTAATATTTTAGGACAAAGGTTATCTTTTTTGTTAATTCATAAAAGTAAATGTTGCATCCCTGTGCTTCTTTTACAAGTACTTTAATGGAATGTGCTCTGACAAACTTGTGGCACTAGTGCCCCCTCGACGTAAATACCCCCGACTAACTCGATGAGCAGCAAAATCCCACCCTTCACTGTAGAGGTCCCCAGATGCCGGAAAGCTTTCTACTCTAATAGTTTCTTCCCTCAAACTGCTAGACTTTAGAATTTTCTTCTTGCTTCCCTGACTGTACTAACATGCAAAAATTTAAATGTAATGCAAACAGACATTTTACTGCGCAACTCCCTACTTAGAGTCTCCCTGTAGGCATGGTTCCTAATAGTAGCCCTTTACGTCCAAGTGGCAATGTGCCTTGTTTGGAGTGAATAAGAGTAAAAAAAATGAAAATAAATAAATTGAATAAAACTTTTTTCATGTTTAAAAAAATAATTTCATTTTAAAAATCAGAATCTAAATGGAAGAATAAAACAAAAGTTAAAACTATTATTACTTGGAGTCCTCGGATTCTGTAAGTACCATCTTGTTCAGTCTTGCTCTCTTCTTGAAATTTAACATCCCCAGTTACACTGACTGCTTCGACCATAACACCCGGTTCAGGTTCACCATTCAAGGAACTTACTCGACCATAACAACTGGAATAAATATTATGAGTTCTGTTAAAATTGTTAAAAACAAGAAAAAAAAATTGACAGATAGTAAGAAACTGAAAAATCCTTCATAGCACAATAAGGTTTCAACGACGGTCTAAAATTTGGGAGGAACTCTTATTCGGACAACATTGGAACAACACTAACAAAATTACCAAATACGCAAATCTCCCAACTGCACTCATCTCTTTGTCCACTGCATTTGTCGTCTGCCTCATTGCCGTCATTCTCGTCTTTAAAAAAAGCCTATGTTCACGCATGCAAGTTACTAACACCAACAACAACAAAAATACACCTCTAAGCATCAGCTTTTTTCTTCTTGTAAATGTCCGCTCGACAAGGAAGACATCGTGGATGTTTCGAATTACATTTGGTAAGTAGTAGATGTTAATCTATAAGTGCCCAATTTTCTAGATAGAGGAGATGTGCTTAAACATTGCGTTGCCTGGGAGCAATAAAATCGATGTGTTTTGTTATAGCATTGTATACTAGACAAGAAACTTGGTGCTACCCGAAAGCAATAAATTAATAATACAATATGACACTTGGTAAGTGATTGATGCTGAATCCAATAGTGTTCAATAACCTAGATAGAGCATGTATATGTAATAATACAGTAGGACACTTGGAACGTGGTAGATGCTGAATCCGAATGTTCTGAATACTATAAGATAGACAGAAAAAATATAGAACACCTCCATTCCTGGATCTTCCTCAAACAATGATCTTCGTCGAGTATGCCGGCATAAATTTGGTGAACTCTTACCGATTTTTTATTCAGGATTTTTATTGTCATACCATTTTTTGTTGGACTGAGACTATCTGTCACAGCCAATCATGTTATTTCAGATGGTTCCTTCTCATATAGTTGCTTTACTAAGGCTTTAGAGTCTTATCTACCCTACTATTTAAGGACAAATAGATTCATACCTTTTGTAGTTTAAATAAATCCAAAATAACATGGACTTGAATTTAAATTACTACTTTACGTGATGTCATGATAAAAAATTGTCTTTTATTAAGAAGTTATAAAGATATCTGGAAGTGGCTTGGGAAAGTGACAAATTATAGGGAGGAGAAGAGAGAGTATAAAACCCAAGAAAAGAGACAAGTGAGAATGATTATTTTTTACTCTTAGCGAAGTAAGAAGATTGATAGACAATACACAAAATATACCATAGAAAATTTTGCTTATTTCGGACGATACCTTTCCAAGGGTAATTAATGAAAAAATTCTTTGGGGTAAAGGGTTAAGGTTAGAGTTAGGATTAGGGTAAATATGATTCATAGCGGAAAAAAACAAAAAGAAAACAACTTGTATTCTGTCATCTTGACTCACATTGTTTATTGCAACTATTCAGACTATATCCATCTTCTGTTTATAACTAAAAGAAAAGTGAGTTTTCAAAAAGCCAATCAACCTATCAACGTTTACAGCATGAAGAATATATAATCTGAAACTCAATTTTGGTTTAAAAACAAAATAGTCTGGGCACTTCGAACGAAAAAAGGGTGAAAAAACAAAAACAAATAAGAAACAAATAAATGTTACCAAAGTCAAGATAAGTTACTCTTCTACCTACCTGGATAAGTTTATTTGTGTTTTAACTAAAAGCGTTTTTTTAGTTCGATTTAAAGTTAGTGACGAGGCGTCATGTTAGAATTTTTTTTTTTTTTTTTTTTTTAAAAATGCTGATTTGATCACGTGACCTCTCGATACTAATTTTAAATTGAACTTAAAAAAAAAAACGCTTTAAGTTAAAACACAAATAAACTTATTCTGCCTTTGCCACCATTTATTTGTTTCCTAATTATTTTTTTTTCACCACTTTTTCGTTCTGTTAGCTGTCATTATTAATGCCCAATAGTTCTACTAAAATGTGTTACAGAAATAAAATCCTGTGCACTAATGTGCTGCTTTATAAAATCTTTACTAAATCAAACAATTCAGCAGGGAAAGCTCAGTTAGGGAGGGGGGGGGGGCCAGTCTGAAATGATAGCATCCATTTAGTTTGTGCTATTATTTTGTGCGTTTCGATGGGATAACTCGGTTAAACTCTTTCTTAATATAGATGGTGTCGCCTCAAAAGAAAAATTCATTATTAACTATGCATATGTGCGTAATTATCTACAGACAGCCCTTTTGTCATCTACAACTCCTCAGCGTAGCTAAATTTAACAAGATTTGAAATCCGGTCATTAGCTATAGGTGTCTGCTGCTCTACCAACTGAGCTATCAAATCTGCTACTAGAAGCATGGAAGGAATTATATCTTATTAAATGAAATTATCCATTTGTTTACATTTTCTCTTTACAATACTGATAGCAGAAAGTACTTGATTCTTATATTTTACACCAACTTAGACAATCTAAAGTGAATTCTATGAGGAAGTTGGGAGCACAATCCTTATTGTAAAATTTGATACATTGTATAAATGATTTTAAATTCCAGTTAAAATTTAATAGACTCACCGACTTGCATTGTGGCATTGATTTGTTATAAAACGAGAATTCCTAATGTAGTTAAAATTACTTTTACTTTTGCAAAAACTGAAGACACTTTACTTGCTGAAACTCACAGAAACTACCAACTTGGATTTATTTACCATTGCTGCAATTCAGAAAAAAGACTATTCTGATCTACCATAATTATTTGAAATATTTTGTAATCTGTAATTTTGTTTGCCATATTTTAATTGTAATTGAATTATGTTATTGATTGTAAACACAAGCAGATCTGTTCTTTCAACTGATTGTGATTCAACTTTAACCCCTTATGAGGGAACTAATTGATACAATACATTGCAAGGGACAGAAACAGAATCACAAGAGTCTTGCAAATTGAAAACCGGGTTAAAAATTCAAAGATGGCCTTTGACACCAATACGAGAAATATCATAAAAGAACAAAAAAAATTAAAACGAGATGAGTCCCCCAATTTACCTGTAGGCTTCTCGGAATCCTTTAATCTTGAGGCTCATCGTGGTCCCTTCCAAAACGGTGATCATCTGACTTGCAGGCTCAAAACGATATTCCTTCATCATAGGACGCAAGAAATATTGACCAGGACTCTAGATGAAGATAAAAAAGAAAAACAAAGATAAGAATCGGAGGAATTGAAAAAAATGGAATGAAAAAGTAATCAATATTAAGATTTGCTTTGGCAGTGTAGAACCCCTTCTTCAACTGACCAGCCTGTTTTTTAGGGTTTTTTTTTTTTTACATCAAGCAGTTAGAAACTTTGGAGTTATGTATGTCACATTTCGGAATACCAGTAGCATAACAAAGTCGTCTTGCCTTACTGGTCAACAAACATTTTCCTTATACGGTCAAGTGACCAAATTCATTACTTATTCGGTAAAAAAAACATCAAATTTACTGATAAAACAAACCGAATTGTCAGAATTTTCAATATTGGTCATTAAAAAGAAAGTAAAAGATCTTTTCTAAAGACTCACAGGAAAAGTGCTCAACTCTGGTTTAATAACTTTAAGCAGAACAGAGCCTGAACCACCATGTGACAGGACACTAGTATGTCACAATAATACTTCCCAGCAAGGCTGGTACTCATTTATACATTGGAGTAGAGTGGTTTGCTTACAGTATTTAGTATTTCCAAAGAGTCACTGATGGACTCAACATCGTTTAACTTTCGTGATCTGATTTATCCATAAATGCTTGTCAGAAAGTTGGACAGCAAATACTTGTTAAAATTAATTTTAAAATGGGGAGAAGGTGTAAATAGGAGGAATTACAATCCTCCACGATTAATCAAGTGACCAGAGGAAAACAAATTATTAAACAAATATTTTAAATGCTTGGGCATGATTTCACTCACTTCAGATGAAATTCATTTCTGCAGCTAACCATACATAAATGGCCATACTCGCAATTCGAGGCTGATGTAAGTTAGCGAGCTGCTATTATTTCAGAGTTTTCCTTCTCCTAGATTGGTTGCCACATCAAGTCTAGTCTACTTACTATTTAATCTATAGCTGGAGAGCAAATATATTGATCCATACCTTTCTCAATGTCATTAGTAAAAATGATGAAACAGCCTCAATAAAAATGTTCCGTTGTTAAGATTAAGTAACACCATTTTTCACATTTGTCAGTCTCAAAAGTTTTGAAACGTCACCATCTCAAGCTGGTGAATGAATCATGCAAACGCTGTTATTGAAATGTAAATTACCAATGAAGAGAAAACCATGGTCCCATCTTTGGTTAGATTATTGCTTCGGTATTGACGGTCACCACTAAGAGACAGCAACACATTCGACAAAGACACGTCGGATTCATCAACAATCTGCATGAAAAAAAAAAATATGGAAATATGAGAAAGATATAACAAATAGATTACGGAAGATTTATTAATCAAATACGTCAATATTTATTTCTTATAAATACAATTTGGTTGTTTTATGGCATATACTTTTGGGGTTTATTTAATGTTAAATTCAGTTGTTTTAGTAAATGTTTTTATGTTTCTAGTTCTTAATATCATTAAACATGGTCATGGTATGAATTTCAGTCATTTTCAAATTTTATTTATATATTTTGAAAATGTTTATATTTTTTTTATTTGTTACGTAAATACCCTTTGCTTTTAAGAAGCGTGTTATAATGTGTTAAACCTCAACTCTGGAATTTCTATGGTGACAGCGATTCAGTATGCCACCATTTCAATCATCATATTGACGATTGTGCGTTGACATCTGATTTTATTTTCCCTATAAAAATGCTGTTTGTATTTATAGTTTTTTTTTTTTTTAATGTAACGATCAGACTTTATAACACAATATTCAAGAATTATTTGAAAATACGGATCATATGCACCACAACATTTGAGCTAAATCGAAGGTTCACTTTTGCTTAAATAATAAATTATATCTATGCTTTCAGTCACGATTGTTTTATCGTTGATTAATGGGGAGGGCACTTTGGTGATTATTAGTGGATGTGATCCTGAATGAATTTCACTCACTAAACCATCCTCCTCCCCCCCTCCCTCCGGATTGATGCGTTAGTCACGTACAGGCGAGAAACACACAGGCACATGAAGTAGTCATACAACTGTATTAATATAAAGATTTTGAAACGTCTATGCACACGTACAGGTTTAGGATGGCGTTGGGCGCGAGACACCTTTCCCAAACATTATTAGTGTATAAATTATTCAAACTCCTCGGCCTAACCTTCACAGGTAACATGAATTGGAACAAATACATTGAAGACATTGCCAAGGCTGCCGCAAAGAAGGTTGGCTCCCTCTACCGTGCTAGTAAACTCCTTACACCTGACATTATCCTGTATCTCTACAAAGCCACCATTCGCCCATGCATGGAGTATTGTTGCCACATCTGGGCTGATGCATCATCTACTAGTCTCTCCCTTCTTGACAAGGTCCAAAAAAGAGTCGCCAGGCTAATAGGTCTCTCACTGTCAGCCAAGCTCCAGTCCCTGTCCCATCGCCGCAATGTAGCATCCTTATGTTTGTTTTACAAATACTTCAATGGATTATGCTCCGATGAGTTGGCTACTCTGGTGCCCCCTCGACGTAAATTCACTAGACTAACTCGACAATCAACTAAATCTCATTCATTCACTGTGGAGGTCCCCAGATGCCGGAGAGCCTTCTACTCAAATAGCTTCTTTCCTCGTGCTGCTGGCCTCTGGAATTCCCTCCCTGCCCCCAGTTTCCTCGACAGTACTGACATGCAGAAATTTAAAACTAATGTAAACAGACATCTCGCTGCTCAGATCCCAATTTAGGCTGACCCCCTCCCCCAACCTTCTCCCCTTTTCTTTTTTCTTACGTTTACAGTGGCGACCTGCCTTGTTTGGGGTGAATCATGTTAAAAAATTAAAATAAAAATGGCCACAATAGGATTTGAACTTGGTATAGTCGATTTCGTAAGTGGCGATTGTATCAATTAGTCCATTCAGCCTCAAATCGCCATTTTTTCTGTAGGTGAAAAGTGCTTTCAAAGGAAAAATGAAACCGTCATTTTTATAATCTGCAGATTCCTGGCTCATAATACAAATAAAAGTTGCCACCTTGTTTTCACTGGAGAAAAAAATTATTATTTCAGACCAGTTATTCAGATAATCAAAGGGGCATAACTTATAATTGACTATTTGAACAGAGTTAAGTCCCACTTTTAAAAATTTTATTTTTGCAGTTTTTTCAGCATTATGCCTTAGAAAAGACGAGACCAAATAGAAAATTTATATATTTTGTTTAAAAACCTTTGTTTATACTTAGCCACCCCCCCCCCCCGCGTTTACTTGCCTCCCCACTGGGGTAAAATTAAACAGTGTCGGTTTTTAATGTGGGGAAAATCCAGCTCCCAAAAAAGAGCATTCTTGATTGGGAACAAAAATGCCTGTATAGTTTCGTTTGCACTAGCTAATGAATGAGAGTGGCTCAAGCATCAGACAATAATCCTATCTCCCCCCGAACAAAGGGGGTAATGCCTAAATGGATAGCCTCCTAAGACCGAACAGATACTACACTTTGATTCTCACCAAAAGGACGAATAAAAATGCACTTTGTCAAATAAAGTATCCGGTAAACAGTGACAACGCCTCAGATGGCACTTTAATTTTATGTTCACTACGACTGTACACCCTCCATTAAAAATGATGGAAAACATTATCCTTCACCAGTGTTCGCAGGGATATTCATACTCATGAAAAATAATGAAATAGAAATAAGAAATGTAGAAAGAAAACTGGAAAATTTTGAAAATGAAAGAAAAAAAAACGTAATGGAAATTTGTTTCGAAATTTTTTAAATGAGGGTTGATAATTTGTAGAATTTGGTATATTCGGACCTATGTTCTTATCTTGGGTGTTAATAGAAATAGATATGTTTTTTCAATTTCCCTAAAAACTTGAAATGGATTCGTCTGCCAGTTTTTTTGTTTTTTTTGCTAACCTTTTGTGTTTTTTGTGTGACAGAACGGATATATATATATATATATATATATATATATATATATATATATATAGATATATATATATATATACACACACACACACACACACACAAATATATAAACATTGCTCTTTTTATTATAGAGTAGAAAGAAACTTCCATGCATGCATATAAATATATACACTTACCTGTACAGCTATTTCTCCTAGTTTGAGAGCCTTAAAGTTCATTGCATTATCAGGATCTTTGGTGAGGACAAACCCCACTTTGGATGCTTCCACATTGTATTTTTTATCACCATGAAGAGGTCCAAGGCTGTAAGAAGTGCGGCCACAGAGAGAGGCAAAGAAAAAGAAAACAGTTGAAAAATGATATTTCAAAATTTTTTAGACAAAGATAGATAATTCACATTATTCAGACTACTATTCTCATCTTGGTTGTATTTTGAACTCGTGGCACAACGGATAAACGTGTTAATTAACAATCAATTATAAATAACAGTCGTCTAATAAATAAATTAAAAAATATTTAAAAGAATTTTTTTTCAGTTTTCGGTATTTGTTTTATGGCATATTAACCTAGTTCAGGTTATTTGATGCCGAATCCTGTCATTTTGGTAAAAGCTTTTATGTTTAAATATCTTCAAATAAATATTTGTGGATTTTCACTGGTACATTTAGCACAGGATGAAGTTTTATGCCATGCACGGGACGAACAGATTCTATTTATCTAATAGATGTGATCCTAACAGTACCAATCTGGGACAGAATGGACCTGAGAGTAATGGCGACTAAAATGTGACTCCACCCTCCCCAAAGCTCCCAAATTGGGGCCACATCATCAGATGCAATTTAAGGTCAAACCCACAAGTTAACTCATTGTAGAGAGATTCTTAGATTCTTTTGGATTAAAAGTTCCATCTTTGCATGAAGTCTCACCTCTTTTATGAAGGTAAGCATCTCATTTACTTACAGATACAGATGATAAGCAAGCACAGGTAGAAAATCTTGATTTCTACACAAGATTGAAGAATGAGAGGAAAGCAATAAAAGTCAATACCATAAACTCACCGATAAACTCCATTGTCATCTGTTTGCAAAGTAACTGGTTCCATGGCAGAATTATCTGGACTGGAAACAGTAATTTGAACACCTGACAGAGACGGTTCGACTTTCCCCGTGATGAAGATACCAACTTTGCCTGTAAAATGGGCCAATTCTCCTGGACAACTCTCTACAATAGAAGAAAAGAAAGGAAAAAAAAAATCATTAAGAATTAGCCATTTGGCAGCAGATGATAAATGCACACACACATCGAAAGTTGTTATTAAGGAATCCAATGACCGAGTTATTCTCTTCTACACATCAAAACAAGAATGGATCCATTCAATTGCCACATTTAGAAAATTTACGACGGACAAACAGAAATGCTATTTCAAACGTAAACGAGAAAAAGCACAAAAAATATTTTTTTAGTGATGAGTTACCATTTATCAAGGCTAAGAGCCACCCGAGGATAAGTGTTAATGACATATGGGGACGGTTTTAGACAAGTGTTTATTGACATTAGATTTGAAGAGATTCGTGTTGTAGCCCTCAGAGAAGCAATCTTGTGGCAATGGGTTCCACAGATAGGAAGCTCTTGTAAAGAAATTCTGTTTCATGTTAGGTACACGGAGAAAGAGATGAAAGTTCTTTGCAGTTGTTTTAGGAAGACGAGTTTTTGCTGTGAATATCTTATAAGGAGGAACCAGAGATTGAAGCTCAGTCGAGCACCTTACATAGAAATAATGATAGAATTAGTTGGGTGGTTGTTTTATGGCACATCAACCTTTTTCAGGTTATTTAATGGCAAATCCGGTCATCTTGGTAGAAGTTTTTATGTTTCAAGTTATATCTTCAAATATGTATTAAAGGTGTTTGGTTTGATTGTTTTGTAAACAGAAATTGTTTTTGTTTTTGCAGAACATGATTGAATTTTGCAAAGGAGAGAAAAAGAGGGAAAAGAAATAAAAAATAAAAATAACATCAATGTTTGGTTTGGTTTACGGCATAACAGCCATCTAGGGATAATTTAATGCAGACTAATGTTGTCAAATGAAGTTCCAAGGTTGGTCAATTTATTTTATATTGTGAAAAAAAAAAAAAAAAATTTAAGATTAAATTTTTTCGAACAGTCCAACTTCTTTAATGAAGTCTAATATTTTGATCAGATTTGTGTCTTTAAACAGGTCCTTTAAGTTTTTTGAGTTGTAGTATTTCCTTTGGCTTTGTTGTAGATCCCGACAGTCTATTAATATATGTTTGACTGTAAAAGGTTCTTGACATGATATACATGTTGGAGGCTCTTCACCTATCAATAAATGTTTGTGGGTAATATATGTATGTGATAGAGTAGAGAGGTGACAAATATAAGTGAACATGAAGGGTTTCAGTGGAAAACTCCCAGAATACATTGGGAGTAAGGGATCTTGCATTGTTTGTTTTTTTTTAAAAGAAAACTAAAACCAGAAACAAAAGAAAAGGGCGAGGGAACGGGAAAGGACGAGGGAACGGGAAAAGGCGAGGGAACAGAAAGGTATGGCTGTGTTTGGCATTGTATTTAAGTAGATAAGACTCACCTCCTTGCACCGTAACATCCACTTGGTTTGGTGAAAACAGCAATTCATCAGATAAAACCTTAATTTCCAGTCGTTCGTTACTTCTGAAAAATACAAAAAATATATCCCATCAACAAGTGACAAAACAAAGTTTCTTGGAGTTTTTGGTAGATGCATGTTAACCAAAAAGAAATCTGAGCATTTGGTAGAATTTCTTATATTTTTTAAAGTAAGTATTTCCCCCTCAATAAGGACAGTACTAGTCCCCCCACCCCACTTGAGACGAAATCCAGACAAGTTCTTTAGTGCCGCAATTGGCACTTCTCAACTTCTCCCTTCAAAATGGCATCTCTCAGAAATCCAATACTACTCAAGCCCGAGAACTCCTTAAGTTTTAACAGAAGTGAGTTGAAAAAACATCCGTTTTCGGAAGTTTACACTCTTTTACAATTTATTGAAGAACATTTTTCCAGGGATTTTCTTTGACCGTTTGCAGAATTATTGAGTTAAGAACAAATTGTAAGAAAAATATTTAAGTAAACAAAATACAAACAATTATGTAAGGCTGATAATATTGCATAAACAATGGAAGCCAATTAAAAAAGTGATGGCCGTTAAATTCCTCAAAATACTCGTATTAAATTAAGCAGGGAATAATAATAGGTTTTATTTAATTCATGCATTTACGATTAGCAGTAGATTAGGGTTAGAGTTAGGATTAGTAGATTGACTAACAAAACTAGAGACTTGTCACTAAAGGTCTTATTTAATGGCCTTTAATGCAATCAAGTAATGCTAATCAAATTCAACATACAAAAATTGTAGAGAGTGTAAAAATGCAAAAGTAAAAATAATAAACATCGTCTAAAGGTTTATGTAAACATAGGCCAGATCTGCTCTCGACTGAGGAACAAGAGAAAGTATACTGTCAGCTGTCTTTTCATCCTGAACTGTTTCTATGTTGTTACTATCTACTTCGATGGGTGACCATTTCGGAATACCAGATGCTGCACGTAACAGACGGTCCTGGTGGACTTGCGAGGACCAATACCAATCTGCAAATACTCAAACATAACAGACAGTTCTGTGTCATTTGTTTGATATCTGAGACGAGTTGATGATGGATCGAATTCAGAATGATATGCATGATCAGTAGAAAAGGAGTTCTCTAATGAGAAGAGAGTATTTTTATCCAGACGAGCACATTTAAATTTTAGTGTAAATTATTAAATAATTTTAATTGGATTAAAAGTGTTTTTCCACATACTTTTTAAATAATAACATGGATTATATTTTATGGAATGGAAATAATGTATTCCAGTTTCACGCCGAGATTGGAATAAAAAAATATTGATCCATTTGGTCAGCCATTGAGCTTGGGTTAGATTGTCTGAATCAGGAAAAACAGTTTGTGAAGCCAGTTAAATTACTCTCTCTTTCTCTCTCTACAGGTTAAATAGTATTACTACTTGTGATATTTAGGGTTAGGGCTAGGATTAGGGTTGTGATATTTCTTTTTATTTATAATAGACGATTCTAATCTTAGGGCTTTATTACCTTTGACTGTTAATAAAGAGAGATACTGTATATAATAAAAGCAGGGGGAGGGAAAGAGCATAGAGTGAGAGAGGGTGAGAGTCATAGACAGAAACTTGGGTCACTCGGTAAGTTAATTGCAGATTACGGTTAATTAGAACAATTAAAATGGAAGTATTTTTAAACAACTCAATCCGAGAACTAAAGTATATTTAAGCATGTATTTTGTATGATTAAAATGGGGGGGGGGGGGGGGGGGCTTATGAAAACAAATGTTAATTAACTTGGCTTTAGCATAATAATCGATTTGCTAGTTGTTTCTGTGTGTGAGAAATATGTTAGTATGAGTAGACAGATTGCCAAGGTGGATATTGTGGAAGAGATGAGAGAGAAGCCTTCTTCTACACAAACCGCCGTAATTTCTTATTTCATTTTCTACAACAATTCCCAAATTCTAAACACATATTGAATGTAAAAAAAAAATATTAAAAAAAACATTTTCTTGTATTAATAGAGAATGGTAGTTTGCTTGAAGCATTGCTGAGAATAGTAGTAATATGTTAAGAAGGCTGAGGGCAATGCCGAGTACCGGGTAGGTTGTAAGCTGGAAGGAACAAAAATAATAGATCATAAGGGGGGGGCTTACTATTTATTTTTTAAATAAATAGTAAGCACCCCTACCCACCCACTTCAATTTATTATTTTTGTTCCTTCCAGCTTACAACCTACCCGGCACTCTGCATTGCCCTCAGCCTTCTTAACATTACTACTATTTTCTTGTATTGTTTTGTAACCAACTTCAAAGAAAACATTTTTAAAGTATTTTTAACAAAGAGAAGAAAACAAAAGGAAAGAAAAAAAATGTTATCACTTACTTTGCCCAATAAGAGAAATAATATTTGGGATCTTTAACGATTGGTTCCGGAGTTTCTTTTGAATCTGTCGTTGACTCATCAGTTGTTGTTTCGAGCAATGGTTCAATGACCATTGGCGATTTCATCAATGGAGATCTGCAGAGGTTAGTGGGGAGAAGGGGAGAGAAAAGAAAGAGATCAATTAGTTTATCAATAATTGCGTTGTCACTCGAAAACTAACACAAGGTTAACATTCATTCCTTCATCAGCAGCTTAAAAGCCCCTAAAAGGGTCCACGATTACCACAAGTATTTCTTCTATAGACAACATCTTCATCTCGTTTTTTGCCAATCTTTCCACACCTAAGAGAAAACGTTCGGCCCCTTTTCAGTAAGCCGATGTAAGGGCCAAAATCCTCAAATACCTAAAAATTATATCACTGATGATGAATGCGAAAGGTTTTATAATCATATACAGGTTGACAACCAGCATAAAATAACAGATCATATTTTAGATTTTAATACTCCTTTTAGTGTAGTTTTAATACACAGCATTATTTCCCCCACCACCTGTCTGCGTAGGGGAGAGGAAAAGAAACTCCTGAAAATAAGTCTGCTTCCTTCGCAGACCAAAACCCAAGAGACCATCCCTAGCTTTCTATTGGCCACGTACCTGCTTTATTATGTCACTACCAGAAAGTGACTTTTGTTGTTTTCTAAGCCACGTGGCCACCATTATATTACATTAAAACGAAAGAAAAAAATAAGGTTAACGAAAACATTCCTTGTATAAGTTGGCTCGGCTCCCAAACAATGTTTTATAAAACGGAGGGACTGGATAGGATTAGAATCAACTTTGGGTCTGTATTTGTGCTGAAACCAAGTACTGATTTTCTTCTTACCGATGTAATAAAGAAATTTCTAATCGATATTTTAATGTTTTTATTTCCATTTGTCTCAGCGCTTTCAGCTATTCTCCAACCATCTTCTACACCATGACATCCAGCAACTGGGATATATAAATAACTCAGGATGCATGTAACAAAACAACCAGGAAGAATTTGCTATCGCCCCTACACCGAACAGCTGTGCAGAACCAATACAGCTAGATTCGCTAACACTTAACTGGCTTTAAGACTGCCCATTACAGTTTGATTTCTACTTTGAACTTTGTATGTTTTGCTTTAATTATATATCGTTTTTCACAATACAATAAAAAAGAAAAACCTTTTGGGGTTAGGGTTACCGATGACAAAAAATACTTATTTCAAACGATTCCTTGTGTATGATTAATTCAACAAATATTACATGGTACAAACTGCCTGCATAAGTCGTTGGCTGCCGAGACATTGCATTCTTTAAATTTGTCAAAACTACACCTGATGTCCCCTCTCCATGTAGATGCACTTCTGAAGAATTGTAGTGCGCCTCAGATTACTTAAGAGAAATTGATTATCGAAGAAGATGGCTCAACAAGTATTTGAAGACAACCATATTGTAGTCAGTTGGGAAGCAACCTCATGGTATTACATATACCTCCCATTGAATGGGAAGTTCAATGTTTCGAACAAAATACATGTCTGTTATCAATGCAATCACAAATCATAACAGCACAATTAATTCCTACCATATTGCTGCTCCTTCCGTGACTAGGGTATTCTATCCACGATCATCGCTACACAATGATTATTTCATTATTTTTATTGCTATTTTACCCATAGCTGGAGTGAGATTGTGAGTTCAAACCCTAACTCCCACTAGTCTATACTAGTGTATAAATGATCACAATGGATCCAGCTGGATGTGAACTCGGCATAATCGATTCCAGAATCTACGATAGTACTTACTTGATAGAAACCAAGAGGTTTTTAGTCAGAACTTCCGTGTTGATAACTCCAGTGACCTTGTGCTTAACAGCTGCCAGACTCAATACAACAGGATTTGAACTAAAATACAAAAAAAAAACAAATAGCACAAATAATTAAAGTAATTCAAGAATTAATTTTTTAAATCCTTTTTGATAAAGAAAATTTTTCATCAGTCTAAAAAAATAATTATGACAATTATGAAAATGACATTTTCATGTTTCATCTTTATGTCTCATACTTATGTTGTACGTTTTGTGAAAGACTTCCAATTTCTCCTGTGTGTTGCCATTGCGCTTGTACTGCCCACCAGTGGCAGGTCACCATCAACTGATCCCATGTCTTAATAGGCCTACTGCGCAGCCCTGGGCTGTCGAGATCGATGTGGCACACACTTCGGATGGCTGATGACATGATTGTTGTACAGTGCAATTTCTCATAGAAGCATTTACAGAAAGACCGATGTGCGGCAGCCAGGATGATGTCATTCTGATGTTATGTCGGTGACCACAAATACCGAAAATTACAGTTTAGAAATCAATTTTTCAAGTTTGAGGGTTGTTTTGGGGGTTCATTTAATGTTGAATTAAGTCGTTTGGGTTTGATTTCTCACGTTTTAAATTTTTAATTAATTTATGTTGAACGTTCAATTTACTTTACAGATACAAGTTTTTCATTGCTGTTGTTTTCATGACGTTTTTTAAAAAAACAAAAACAAATATCAATAATAACGACATGCAGTCGGGTTTTGTAATTTTTCTCATTTTTACTTCTCTAAAGACAGAAAGTGGATTTTTTCGTGGCTCTGAACAGCCAGAAGTCGTTGACTTCACGACAGTTTTTTTAAACAAATAACAACACCAACAACAACGACACGGAGACATGTTTGAAAATTTTGTTCTACTTTGAAAAGAAGACAGTAAATATCTACTGGAGACTTCTCCACTTACAGTCTTCTTTATAAATGTTAGTGGTTTGGCTTCAGGCTAGCGACCTGTCCCTATAAAATATTCTTGCTACGAAAACAGTCAAAAGTATGCCAAATTCAAATGAATGCGCTGGATCACTTCGACTGCCTCATATGTTTCAGGACATGAGAGTGTCTAATTCTAAGATACAAGTTTATGTTAGTGCAAGTGTACCTTGATAATGATTAATATTCAGATCTTTAAATTTTTATGTATAAACTTCTTTTAGAAAAGACATTATGCTATTTATTTAATTTTTTTTAAAACATTTGTTTCATGTTGCTAAAAGGTTTCTCTTATAGAGGTTAAATCGAAGAATTCAGTGAGAATGTTTTACTGTATATAAAGTCTGGCATGCATGAGATATTGGTTGTAAGACCAAAATAAAATGCATGTCCTATACAAAGTCTTTCTTTCCTTTTTTGCCAAAGTAGGTCCAATTTTCAGTAACGTATTATGTTTATTGTTGTTCCAGCAATGTTTTCTTTGCACCAGGGTACATTTGTTTATTTTCATTTTAAAGTTTGTTTTGGGCATTTTGAAAAATAGAAAATCAGAGAAAAACAAAGGATAAAATACGAGAAACCTTTTTTTTGCGTTTCAAGTTGCATCTTCACGCGACACTTTCTATGGTTGTCAGTTAGTCTGTCAGGATTCAGTTTGAAATAGCATTTTCACCATTAAACGCAGAGGTGACAGTGGTTAAGTAGATAATGATGCGGACCGACGACCTGAGTGTGCCAAGTTCGAATCCAGTCGGTTCCATAGAATCACTTTCACTTAGGGATGTCGGCAATCATTATGTGGTCCCTCCTGCAAAACTGCCGATAACAGAATCAAGCTGGTCAACAAAGTTTTACCATGTTGATTCATACGTATTTACTTTTTACCATTAAACACGTATATTGAATGGACACATTTTAGACTAGACAATTTAAAAACTGTCAAATAGAAAGTCATTTTCATTTTAAAATTCTTAACAAAATGCATCTCTAAAATTGTCAGGAAGCCTGAGAATGTCTTAGCACCATTTAGCCACTCTCCAGTCTTTCTTGCACAGTCTTACTGACACCATTCTTACCATGTCGAGATTTCATTATTATTATTATAAACTGCTGAAAAGGAACCAACTTTTATTTGATGCCTTTAATCATTTGTCTGTCTGCGTGTTCATTCCCTATTGGATCATATTGGGTTGTTTAATTAGTTGCAACTGTCTCCCAAGAGAGGTAATCTTTCAAGGGAAAAAAAAAATCAGACATTAAAATCGCGTAAATATTTCAAAAAGTAAAGTGTATTTCTTATTACTTACGTATCGTATGTATACACATCTTTCTCAAATCTGTGACAAGAATCTGTGGTGAGTCGATAGACCCCAGGTTGGGAAAGACAGAACCTATTAGTGCCTTTCTTCAAAGCAAACGAACCCACACTGCCTTGTTTGTTTTCATGGGCAAAATTCTGGAAAAAAAATTGATAATTCTGAAAAATATTGTCAATCGTAACAACATTTTTTTAAAGGAGAGATGGGCTCGTTTGACGTTAAAGTTGCACAAAATGTTGGGATTAAATTTTTTTTCAAGTTGGGCAAAATATTGGGATTAAATTTTTTTTTTTAAGTTAACAATTGATTTTATTTCAACAATAATAGAAAAAAAACACTGGAAGATCAAGAAACCCAAAGAATCAATGCATATGTCAGGCTACAAAGTCCTCTTGAGTATTTATTTACCTCCTCTCCAGGAGGTTAGATTTAAGATAAGGTGAGGTTTTAAAAGACCAGTGTACTAGGAAAAGTGCACTATGGCCTACAACAACCCCGTCAACATTCCCCGGTAGATAGACACAAAGGTATTATGCACACTTCAGTGATTAAAAATCTCCTCGTCCTCTCCTTCCTCTCCCAGGTGGTCTGAAGAATGAAAAAAAAACATTTTCAACTCACCAAAGTGATTTCATGAGACAATCCACATTTCAAGATATAACCCGTCTGCACAAACTCTAAACCATTTAAATCCTTGTCGGTGATTTCAATCTCTTTTGACTTCTCTTTCCAACACCAATTGTCTTGGAGAGGACTCACTACAAAAACAAAAATAACAGACTTAATAAAAAAAAGAAATATAAAAATACAAAACAATATTGAAATAAGAATTTGTGGTGATAGACAAAGAAGTTCAGACTTGACCGAGTCCACAAGGTTTTGTCCTGTCTAGTTGGATCTGCCAATTGTAATTCAGTCAAAATACAAGCATGGTTCTAATTTTTTGACAACTATTGAAACTCTTCGAAAAGTTCCCTCAACATAAAAAGCAGCTTTTTCACATCATTGATTTAGAAAAGGCCTCTGACAAGGTACCAAGAAAAGCTATTCTCTGGATCCTCAGGCACAAACTTGTTCCCAAGTAACTTCAAAGTGAATGCAATTTCCAGACTCTACCGCAAATCAACCACGGCCATAAACTTTGCTGGTGTGCTCTCCGAACCTTTAGAAATAATGGTAAGGGTACACCAGGGGTCAATACTTAGCCCATTCCTGTTTATAATTGTCCTTGATGCGCTGATAAAAATCTGTAGAAGTGGTGTTCCGTGGAAGGTTCAGTATGAAGATAATATTGTTATTAGTGCACTCAGAATGACAGAAGTGGATACAGCATTTAACAAGTGGAAATCAGTGCTTGAAACGGGCAGTTTCAGGGCTAATATGACGAAGACGAAGCATATGATATCTAACACTAAGAAATGATATCTGTCCCACAAGTCAAATACTCATGCAGCGTCTGTAAGGTTGGAATAGGCTTGAACTCCATCAGATACAGAACATGCGATAAGTGGTGTCACAAAAGGTGCATCAACCTGCCGGTGCTACGTGTAGCAGATACAGCTAATTTCATTTGCAGCAGTTGTCAAAATCCGACTCCCATTGAAACAGAAATTGTTGCAGGTGTCAAAAGAGTCAAGAAATTTACCTACCTAGACAACAGAATTGATTTTGGTGGGTGACCCGACATGACTATAAG